>JAZKJV010001014.1:0-359102 GCA_037367405.1 Ottelia alismoides | reverse complement strand
TAAGTACCACATTCATTGCTCTTTTTTTTCTTGCTCAATACTAGTTGTACCAAGAAGAACATCAATGCTTAGGGTAGTGAAGACTTTCCTTTCCTCTTTTCTTGAGAATATGTTGTTGGGTCTTTGCTTTTCCCTATAAACCTAAGTATAAGGCTATAAGTCTTGTACCAATGGCTGAAGTCCTAGACCTTAGACTTTTACTTTTTTTGGAGGAGGCACTTGCACCCAAGCATATAGTATTGGTTGTGTTGGGGGGTATGAATTGTTATGTTAAGATACTTACTGGATTTGTTAGGTCTTTTGAATCTTAACTTTGAGCATGGGGCGTATAATCATACCTTCTCTTTCTCCCATGTGCCTCCAAAGAGCTTGTCCTTTGTGTGATTCATGTAGGCTTTTCAAGGGGACATAGCCATAAGTTGACTTGGGTTTAATTAAAACAATAGTATTTTGATAACATATAAAGAGTCCAAGGATTTTTGTGAATTTCCACATAAAAAATAGTTTTTTATGTGATCAAGCTTAAGGTGTATACATTAATTTATGTCACATGTCATTCTTGTTTGTACCCACATTGATTTTATTGGCCATTAAAATGTCAAACTATTAGTATTGTTAATGAAATCACGAATAAGCAATAGTTATTTGTGGGATAAGTGATACGTAATGTGAAATAGCTAGTGTAAGCATGAGCTAAATAAAGTAATAATGAATGAGCATGGATACCAAGAAATTTCTTTCAAAGAATTTTATGTGAGTAAACATATTTTTTGGTAGTATATGTTGATGGCATCTTACTTGCTAGTAATGATACGAACCTTTTACATGATACCAAGAAATTTCTTTCAAAGAGTTTTGACATGTAAGATCTTGGCGATGCTTCTTTTGCTTTGGGTATTGATATCATTCTGAGCATATCCTTGGTTTATCTCAAAAGAGTTATATTGAAAAAGCTCTCAAAGGATATGGCATGCAAGATTGTAGACCAGCTGATACCCCTGTGGCTAAGGGAGACAAGTTCAATCTAAATCAGTGTCCTAAGAATGATTTTGAGAAAAGGGAGATGTAAAGAGTTCCTTATGCATCAGCAATTGGAAGTCTATTATACGCGTAAGTTTGTGCTCGTCCAGACTTGGCATATATTACTCGGATGTTAGGCAGATATTTGAGCAATCCAGGACAGGATCATTGGAAAAGCAGCTAAAAGGGTTCTACGATATCTACAAAGAACAAAAGAATATATGCTTACATATAGGAGGTCAGACCAACTTGAGATCATTGGTTATAACGACTCTGATTTTGCTGGATGTCAAGATAGTATGGAGTCTATATCAGGTTGTATCTATCTACTTGCTGGAGGTGCTATTTATTGGAAGAGTGCTAAGCAGTCTCTTATAGCCTCTTAACTATGGCAACGGAATTCATATCATGTTACTAGGCATCCAATCACAGGATTTGACTGTATAATTTTGTCACTGGGCTATATATAGTTGATGGTATTGAAAGACCATTAAAGTTATTTTGTGACAATAAATCAACGGTCTTATATTCCAACAACAATAGGAGTTCAACAAAGTCTAAGCATATAGACATCAAGTTCCTTGTTGTTAAAGAAAGAATACAAAGTGGATAATTATCTATTGAGCATATCGGTACAAACTCCATGATTGCGGATCCGCTTACTAAAGGATTGCCACCCAAAGTATTTCATGATCATAGCATGAATATGTGTGCCATTTCAATTAAAGATATTCAGTTTTAGTGGGAGTTTGTAATTTTTTGAAATGATTGCAAATAGTTTATTTGGTATCTTGGTATTTCAGTTGGACATTATGGTCATATCATTCTGAATAAACAATTATTTTATATTCATTATGTTATTCATCAAGTATGATCTCATTCAGTGGACCAATTGGAAATCGATATGTTAAGATCACATTGCATATGATTTCCGTGCTACATACTCATGTTCTAATCCATGTTATTAAATTACCAATGTTATTAAATTGTATTAATATATTTAACCATTAAAGGTTAAGTTGCTAGGAGTGTAACATAGCCATTTTGATCCTATGATTGATACAACTTGTAGACACAATTTGTAGACATACTTTAAAGTGATGATAGAAAGGTTGAGCTCATTCAGATATTATGTGATTATAATATTTACACATATAGTCCAAGTAGGAGATTGTTGGAATTAACATCCAAGGATGGACTTATATATGCATATATTTGTAATTAGTTATACTGCCAACTTTTAATTATGAACAATTTATAAAGAAGTGGTCAAATAAAGTTCAGGAATTCTTTTTGGGCATAAGTGTGTTTTTTTATTGCATGGGATTTCAATATATAGAGACCTAAGGTAATTTCAGATCTATGATGGGCAGAACTGGAATTATCAAGGTAATTTGAGAATGGGTCAAGGCCCTCAAATGAAACCACCCCCAATGCACATCTCCTTTCTTGAATTCCCATCTCAAAAAGGGAAGTTACAGATATCCCTTTTTAAAAGCCTAGCTTTCTCGCCAAAGAGGGATAAAGAGAGGTTAGGAAGATTAAAAGATTGGAGGGTGTGGTTTCTCCTTTGGAAGATCCGACATTTTTTTATTTAGTGGCTGCCCTTCAATATGGTTAGTATATTCTATATGCGTTTCCTTTTCTTGTATGCTTTTGGTAGATTCATTTTATTATTTAAATGGACAAAGATGGAAACTTTTAATCCATTAAAAGTGCATGGCATGCATGGTTTTTAAATGCAGTTCAATATTGTACCCTTATTATACATGTCATTCTCATTCATATTATTTCACTTCCTTTTCATCCGTATATCCCTCTTAATTTTCACCATGTTGCATTTTTGCCATCTTAAATACTTGATCAACATCTTTTATTAATAGCTTTGATAATGTGTGAATCCCATAATTATCTTGTTGATCTAGTTGTGTATGTGTAAACAAATAGAAAACTGAAAGTCATAGTTTTGTTATGAATTATCTGCATTTGTTACAACAATACCCATCAAGGATCAAGTTTTAAGAATTTAACATAGAGGCCTCGTCTCGGAGGAAGGAGGTGAGAAGGAGTTCGCCGACAAGGTCCTAACCGGAGGAGGAGTGAAGTTCGTCGGGTAAGGGGAGAGGGCCGACAAAGGAGGTGGGAATCTCACAGCCGAAGAGGGAGTGTGCATCGGAGAGATGATGGCGACAACAATACAACAACTAGAGCATCCGATTGAGAAGGAAGTTGTCATCGATGGTGGAAGAGACTGGAGGAGCGACGTAAATAGAGAATAGTAGGAATATAAACGAAATTTTTCTGCATAATAAATGTTATGGATGGAATAGATATGTGACATGCATCTTTAATGCATCAACAATCGACATCATCTCCATCAATATATCTCACTTTCGGTAATTTCACATTAAAGATTCTAGCTTCTCATTTTCCACTCTCAATTTCAAAACATCATATTCTGTTTTGATCACCAATGCCGTTTTTATAATTTGAAAAAAACACCGTCCATTTGTTTTCGTGCCCACTTTCCCTCCCGTCTCTCCTCCATCCCTCGTCTTCCTCCACCCTCCCACCCCTCTCGCCCGCGCACCAAATCCTAACCCTAGTCCCTCCCGATGAGATCGGAGATCGACATGGACGAGATCGAAGCGGCGTTGGAGAAGATCTGGGACCTCCACGACAAGGTTAGCGATGCGATCCACGCAATTTCCCGCGCTCACTTCCTCAAGTCGATCAAGACCGGCGCGGGGGTGCCGGCAGTGAAGAAGCACCACGCTGGCGGTGGAGAGGAAGGGAAGGGCGGCGGGGGTTTCGTGTTCGTGAAGGATATGGAGGCGGAGGACGATGGAACGATAGCGGAAGCCAAGAGTCTCAACGCCATCAGGACGGCGCTCGAGAATTTCGAGGATCAGTTGGAGTTCTTCCATGTGAGTATGTAATCATAGCCGCTTTGAAAACGTTTTTTTCCTAAAGCTTGGATTTTCGGGGTGTTTTGGATGAGAAAAGTGGGAAAGTCGCGATTTTGCTCGTTGCGTATATGGGAGTTGAGGTGGGGTTGTAGTTTGCAGGCGGTAAAACACTATGGGTGTGTCCATTCTAGCTTCGCTCGCTATCCCATCGAAGGCACCTGTTAAAGATTTTGTCAGAATTTCGAGTTTTCGTCCCATATTGCCGTGCTTAATTAGATTTTTCGGCATTCTATAACCTTGATTTTATTGGGAGGTTCATGCTGTGTTTTAAATGTTGTTGATTTAGAAACAAACTAACTCCTAATGGTCTTTGAATTTAAGAGTTTAAAGCTTGAAGTTTTGAGGTTCAACAACTTAATCAATTAGCGTGTTCACCAAAAGACTTTTAGATACGATACATCCGGAATAATCATTGACTTGCACATATTTTACCCGATTCTTGTAAGGAGTACTGAGATTTGGAAAAGCACCAAATTTGCGTTTCTTCTAATGTTATGGTAATTGAAATTGAAATATGTACCATGTTATGCATCATAATTGTGTGCATTTCATCTTCCATTGCTAGTCTTACCTTTCTAATATACTCATCTCTTTTTTATGCACCAAGCATTCTATTATGTAATATAGAAGATTGGAGGCATAAGAAAGTCAGAAAGGTGCAAGTTGAGTTTGCTCTATTTTATTCGAGAGGGACCTACAAAATTCAAACTTTGAATGCAAAATCATAAGTTGTTTTGATGGGATCATCTATCAAATATTTTCCTCGGTGAATTCTTCATTTATCAATATCCATGTTAAAGTAAATGTCCAGGGATAAGGTCTGGCTGTAAAATTTTTTTGGTGTTAGTCCCAACTCCCAACTCCCAAGTGGATATAATCCGAACCAATCCCAAGTGGATATAAGCCAATAACCAACGTTTCTCGACACCAAGTTTTATTTTTCTCTCGCTTTTATTCATGCAGTTTTGCAGTAGCCTCCACTTGAAATTGTGGCTTCTGTGTTTGCACTTGTGCAATCAATCAAAATGATTATGGGATTTCAAACATGGCCTCATAGCATTCAAATCGTCTTCACGTCTGCTTATGCTTACCAATGTGAGATAACCTTGGTTTGATATGTGTGTTAGAATTTCTCAGTTTGAGCTCAGGCTAAACACTCTCTAGCCTTAATTCATGCCATTACTAGGGTGTATTGTGGACTTCATAATCATTGTTTTAAAAACATGCTGAGGCACTGAGGTGTATGCCTTGAGGCATTTTCTCAGGAAAACTGCCTTGAGCTTATAGCATTGACTCATTGAGGCACTCCAGTGAGGCTTATGCCTTACAAACTGAGGCGTGCCTCTAGGAAAGGCTTGAGGTGCTTATGAGGTGTCGCCTTGTATCCCTTATATTTTTTAAAACTATTTCTGATGTCAATTCTTCCCTTCTCTTCATTTGTTAGGCATTCTTCTTCCACACATGAATTTTTGGATCCTTGAGCCTGTGGCTCACTAAAGCTCATTTTTTAACACTCTATCCCAGTAAGCCCCCAAACCATTTCATTTAATGTATTTTTGATCAGTTTTATCATTTTAAATAAATAAATATATATATGTTTATTTTGTACTGAATGAATATGTTATTCATAAATCAACATAAATCAAAAGTTGATGAAAGATATTAAACCTCGAATATCTGTATATAAGCAGTAAGCACGATATATTCTTTAAGTAGTATATTAAACCATGAATTAACCGTGCAAGACATATTATGTATTATGCATTTCGTATCTTTGTAAATTAACTACGTTGTTCGAAAAACTCAAACCTTTGCAATTACAACGTCAATTTTTTATTGTTGTTAATTGTATATCAAGTGTCAATACTCATATGATGTGTTGGATGATTGAGACCAAATTCCTCGTGCCAAGAGTTGTATGAATTGCAATGTAAAACTAAACCTAAAGTTAGATATGTAGGTTTTAACATAGTTTTTGTGAACATTTTTCTCTATCAAGTGGGGCTTATTCCTCGGACGCATCATTGCTTAGGCCTCGCCTCAGAAAATCGCCCCGATAACCTCACGTAGCGTTGCCAGAAAATTCTCAAGTTTGATATTCCTTTAGATTCGATTTGTTAAAAGT
The DNA here is from genome assembly GCA_037367405.1 of Ottelia alismoides. Lineage (NCBI taxonomy): Eukaryota > Viridiplantae > Streptophyta > Magnoliopsida > Alismatales > Hydrocharitaceae > Ottelia > Ottelia alismoides. Next base: position 352,988 of record JAZKJV010001014.1, on the reverse strand, counting down.
CCATTCCATTATTTTAAAAAGTCCGTCTCGAGGCGGTGTCACAGTGAGGCGTAAGCCTCGAGGTGTTTTTTTGATAAAAAAGCACCTCGAGGCTTAAACATCGCCCAAAAGTTATGAGGCGTAAGGGTTAGGGGGCCGGGGCAAGGTGGATGTGAAAGCCTCAAGCGCGAGAGTTTATTTTTATTTTTTTGGGTTATGTGCTTTGTACATGATCTGTTTTGCCATAAGAATTATATATTTTTATGCTCGTACTTTGTTTCCATATTAAAACTTGCATATTTCTATGAATAAGTCCATACAAAGAGAAGAGATTGCTTGAAACAAGTGAAGCTCGATGATATTGTCCACATCATATTCAATTTATCATATTGCATCCATACATACTAGTTTTATTGTACACAACGTATGTGCTTGTGTTTGAATTATAATACAAATTTTACATTAGTTGCAAATTTTCAACTTGATGTTGATCAACAAAGCAAGCATGAAGGCATACATATTTATAATGTTCACATGTAACCAGGGTACATAGAGCACTAACCCTAAGGGAGTTTATACACTATTCCTGTACGGACGGATCCATGATACAAATGGATCCATATAACTGAACAGAAATAGAATCACTAGTAAAAATTTTCGTCGAGGATGCATGCTCACCTCCTAACCCCCAGCTTGCTGACCGAGCAGTGAGACCCCGGTCTTGTTGGGGTATGGTATGACAGGAGGGGGTGTATACAACGATCTCCAATCGAGTCCAACAAGACATATGGTTAGGATTCAAGGCATCTCAACACGTTTTAACTTTGAACACTAAGAATTATGATTTCTATTGTACTTTTAGTATTAAGTGTGGACTTTGGTTCAGTATTTATATATAATCATGGAAGTTGGAGTTGGAACTTGATATTTTGCAAATTAGTGGTCTAATATTATTTTTTTAATCTTCGATGTTTTCATCGTTTATGTATTGTATCTTTTACTAGTGTGGAATTGTTTTTGAATGTGTTTTTGGCAAAACTTAATAGTATTATATATTCAATGTATTTTGTTTAATTTTACTTTTTCTTTCCAAAAAAATTGAGGCTTACGTCTCGACCACCTCGAGGCTTACACCTCACCTCACATTTCGGGAAAACGTCTCAGACTGCCTCACACTTTTTAAAACATTGGTCCATTAAGGTTTGGTTCAAAAATAAATGAACGATCATAAAGATAGGCTTAGTCCTGATTATATAAATGAAATGAACCTGAAAATGGTAGGTTCATTTAGGTTCCATTCGTTAAAAGTTTGATACACATGCACACGCACACATTTACAAATCCTTATCTTGGGAGAGACGAGCCTTATTTGGGATAAATGATTTCGAGGTAAGTGGTCGTTTGCTAGGTAAGTGAACATTTGCGTGAGAAGTCGATTTTATCTCAGAATAAGCTATCCCTAGACTTGACCAAAGTGTGGGCCGTGTCGGGGTTCTAAAACCCCTGTCCAAGGCCCGAGTCGGGCCGGCCCATTGGCCATACTCCAATGTCCAAGCCCGACCCAGGTCTGGGCCAGGCCGGGTCGGGCAGGCACATGGGTCGGATGTAAAGTATTTTTTCTTAATTTTTTAATCTAATTTGTAAAGATAATTAAGTTTTGTTAGCATTCCAAATCTAAGTAACTATAATAGGTGTTACTTGGCATGTAAACTATAAAGTACGATGAAATATTGATAATGTAAAACAAAAACTTGAAGTATATTATATTAAATGTATCTAAAATGTAATTTTTAAACCCATATTTTTATGTGCGGGCCAGACCGTGTTTTGTCGCACATGTCCATGACCCACCCAGTTGATGGGCGGTCCAAAGAGAGGATCGAGTCGGGCCAACTTGTTCATGAAATCTCTTGGCCCAAGCCCAGCCTGCAGGTTGGGCAGGCGAGCCCTCGGCACATTGGTCAAATCTGGCTTCCCGAGATAAATGGTCATTTTGTGGTTACACAATCCATTATGTCTCTGTCTATAATTCCTTTCCTTATATCCAACCAACAACATAAGTTTAAACCTCATTTATCCCTTATCCCGTCTTAGTCTTTATCTCTCTTCTCTTCCGAACGAATACGAAAATATAGTGGAATTATGTTTTTTTTCAAAAATAAGAATCCCTATTAATCTAATTTTTAAAATATGAAGAGGAATGATATAAATAAGAAAAAATGAATGGATGTTGTTCTAATTACTTTTATATATATACCTCTCCAATTCATTACTTTGTACTCCATTTCGTCGGAAAATTCTCAAGTTCGATACTATCTTAGACTCGACTTAATTAAATAGGAGTTCGATTCAGATTTGATTTAATTAAATAGGAGTTCAATTCAGATTTGGTTCGAAAGTAAACGAACCAAACCTAAACATATGTTTAGGCTCATTTATATAAACAAGACAAACTTGAAAATAGTAGATTTGCTCATGTTTAGTCCATTGACACCCTTAGCCCCATTTTTTAAAACCCCATTCACAATAACATGATACATTGAGCTGAACAGGGACAATTTTGTTTGGCATGGTTTATATAGTGAACTTTAATTCTGATGTTGTTCAGTTCATTAACTTGAGTTAATGGTTTAGATCTCGGGACAACCCGATACCGTGCAACACGGATCTTTTTTTTTTAACAAGAGGGGGAAACATGCACAAGTACCTGCCCTGAGATTTGAACCCTGATCATTTCAGTGGTAGATACACTGCACTGCCAACATACAATTGAAGTGGGTTCTCCACATTTACCATGTTGATGATTAATGGCCTTATTATAATTCTTTACGGCCTTTTTCATGTTAGAAAGCATTCCAGCCATTTATGTTTCAGTTGCATGTTGTCTTAGTACTTAGTAGTCACTACTAGTCCGTTCTTCAGAGGGAGACGTCCATTCCATTATGGTTTAGGTTAACATACTTCAAAAGTGATCAGACTACAATCAATATTTTTAGGCTTGGTGAAACTTCATCAATGCTGATTCGGTAGATATAGGGCTATAAAATTGGTCGTCTAGGCTTGGCAATGATGTAAGATGGATTTGACTGGAAGTATAGCTTTTGCTAGTCTTCTATCATTTGATGGGCTAGAGCGAAGTGCTGCCATTCTTGTAGGGAGAGAAAATCCGGCCTCTTTTCAATGATTTGGCTGTATCTCATATCTTCAATTAAAAAAACTCATGTTTCCTGTGGAAAACTTTTGTTTGAAATTTGCACCTTAATCAAATCGAAAATATTATCAGAATCATTGATGTGGACTTTTCGAAACCTTTAGTGGGTCGAAATGTTCAATGATCAAGAGATGTCTGCTTTGTCAAATTATAATACATCACTAGTTCAAAAACAATGACCTTCATATCCGTGGTTTTCATTTCCGCTTGTAATTTTAGTAGAGAAAAATGAGGCTACTCCTTGGGCGAAGTCAACTAGCTATCTCCTTGCCTTATAACTTTGACTAGCGCTGTTATTTTTAAATAAATCCTTGTGGATTGAGATCATGCAGTATGAAGATATTGTGATAATGTGATTCAAATCCTAATACGATTTGAGATCGATTTCTAACTCAATCAAGGATGCTCAGCTTTCAATGGCCCAAACACTGTCAAAATTTGGCCCCCTTTTGGTGAAAGGGCTACAGGTGTCCACTTGAGTTGAAGTTTCAAAGACATCTTTCTCTTACTAAATAATGTAGGTCTACAAAAGACCATTGCCCGATGTAACTTTTAGTTCATGTTGAAAGCTGAGGGCTACCCACAAGAGGTAGCTCCATTTTACTCGTTGCTGTATATCCCAAGTTTGCTTTTTCTGGTGTATACCTAGCTGTCTTTGTTAGAGGCAAATTTCCATGTCTCAAAGAAAAGGACATTTCCATATTTAATATGTGGCCTGTGAGATTCAAACATCTTGCCGACTTTTGTTTTTATACCTGATCGGTCGTAAGCATAATTGCTCTTGGCATAATTGCAATACACCTTTTTTATTTTTCACTAGCACTTCCTCCTTTTAACTTTGTGGCGTGATTGCTATTTTTCGGTGTGGTTGAGATATAATTCATAAGCCTTCTCATGCATGATAATTATAATATCTGGTGTGGTCAGTGATCTCTCAAATATGCTGATTACGTTAATTTCTCCAGACTGTCCAATCACAGCAGCAGGCTGAACGAGATGTGGCCCTTGCTCGGCTTGAGCAAAGTCGCATAATACTGGCTATGATATTGGTAGAACATCATGGAAAGAAGTACAAAGTGATAGATGAGGCTCTGTCTTTTGTTGGAGATTTCCATGATTCTGGACGATTCGTTACTCCTGAGAATGTCTACCATAAGGCCAAAAGAAACTCCGAAGATGATAAAAAAGCAGAAGGAAACAGGGCAAACCCCCTTATGCGGTTGTTGCTCTCTGGCATGACACTAGCTAAGAAGTCTTTGAAGCTGGATGGCAGCATACTTGTGAATGCTGCTCTGTTTGCAGTCAGTATGGTTGCCATATTTCATATTCATCAAGGGGCACTCAAAGGGAGCTTCTGCTTAGATGCCCCGTTGACACAAGAACACGTTTCTTCCAGGAACTCTTCGATGAGTTACGACATGCCACAGCATGAAAAACATGCCCGGAGTAAGGTAGGAAAGCAACTGGATGTGTTTTTGGCCCGAGGTTAAGCACGGACAGCTGAGGGCTTTGTTCATTTAGTTTTGATGTCATTTTCTGGTTCTTGATGTACAGCTCCTTTGTATGAGAGGTGCAAGTCTTTATGGCAGCATTGCTCTCTGAATTTTTTTCCACTGAATTGAATGGCATGTCATGTGTGTAAATTAAAATTCCAATTTTCTTTTTTATGCGAATGTTCTGCGTTTTGCGTCTGATATGTGCATAGTAGTTGAGAGATGTTTAAACTAAGGATTGATGCTAATTAGAGTGATTGTGATATTGATGCAAGGGATGTTGGTTATGTTGTGTTGCCTACTTGTGGTGCTCATGTTCCCCATGTTGCGCCTCGACATGCATATGGATTTTGTCATCGAATGCGTGAGTTATGTAAGTATCCCGTTTACATGAATTCTGCAGGCATTATCCATGAACTTCAGTAAAAAATGATTTTTACACTTGGGCTCCTATGAGATTTTGCAGTTGCAGTTATACTCTTACTTTGTTGCCGTAACACCTATGCCCCTACCTTCTTGGGCCATTAACAGTTATGTCCCAGAGGTTAGTTGCCATCCATTCCTATCTTGATTGGACGTTAACTTATCGGGACATTAACTTATCGGTACAAGTGTAATTAAAAGGAAAAAAAAAGGGTACATGTGTAATTTTTGATCTCCTTTATCTTGTCTTTATTTTTCTCCTCCGGAAACCTACCACCACCACATCCCCCTAGCTTGCATCTCCATGATGCTCTGATCCCCTTGCCCACAGCCCCTCGCCTCGAACTTCTTGTCACGTGCCCCCTTATGTTTGCATCCCCCTTCGTCTTGAGCTCTCCGACTCCTTTCTCCATAGATCCACCACCACCTCCCCATTCTCGTCCCCCAACTCGTAGCTCTTGCCATCCTGAGCCTTTTGCTCGTCGCATCCCCATATACTCCCCCCTCCAAGCCTCGAATTGACTCCTAATTATGCAATTGAATTTTTGTCCTACATGACTTGGAAATATGTCTTTGGAGGCAAGAGATTAGCGCATGGATAACCAAAGGTCAAGTGTTGAAGCTCAAGTGGAAGCCTTGTTGAAACAATCAATACATGAGGAGGAAGGGAAGCGAATCATAGTACATGTACTAGATCAAAGCATGCTAGTAGAAAGAATCGTCAAATTGTTAGTTGATTGGAAATTTGAGGAAATAACGTATATGCTAGACTTCTATCTTTCTTATTCAAGTTTTCATCTCACGAACCTTGCCTAGCTAGGACTCGAGATAACAAGCGATAGCGAGCACGTAGAGGCTCACATCCTACTACATAAGTACCTTCGGCTCTGACGGACACCTTTTCTATAATAAAGAACATGACCATACCTATTGTGTTAGAGTACATGGCAGACCACCAATCCATCTCTCTTATTGAAGTGAGCGAATTGCATGTAATCGGTTGAACATACCGTCCTATAATAGTGATATTGCAGGTTTGAGTCCTACTAATCCTAGCACCCCTTATTTAAAGGTCAGTCGAAGTCCCTGCAACCCATTCTGAGGATCTCAATGACATGTCAACACCTGAAACCATCGTTGCCTTTCGAACACACCTCCTACGCTTACCACTCACCTACGCTCCCCCTCCTCCCCTACCCGTAGGTCACCGTCACCTCGAGCCCATTGCTCGCCACAACACCCTATGCTCGCAACACCCTCAGTCTCAAGCTCTTTAGACTCTAGCTTGTAGTCCCCTAACCACAATGTCCCCGTGCTTGCAGCCTTTTCTTCTTCGAAGTCTTCACCCCCACTTGTAGTCCCCCTCTGCCTCTCGCCCACCTTCGCCCATGGTGAGGACGCTCGTTGGAGGAGGGGAGGGTAAGGACGATGGAGGGCTCGTGTACGACGGAGGGGGGGAGGAGGACACAAAAGGAGGAGCACACATGTAATAAGATTTTTGTGCAAACCGTGGTTTGTTTCATTCAATAAATGGCCAAACTAAAGGAGAGATATAACTGTTAACATTGCATAAAGATAGGGGTACACGTGTTATTGCAAAAAGGTTTGAGCTGCATTTGCATAATCTCGAAAAGGCACAAGCATAAAATAAGCCGATAAAAACGGCAACAAGTTTGGGATGTGAACAAAAGTTTCAATAGGATGGGTTCCCACACGTATAAGGTTCGTGTTCTAGTTGGCTTTGTAACTAAGCTCTAACTTGAATTAGATTTTCGATTCATCATCTTTTTCCAGCTTAGTTTTCGATTCACCTTCATTTCCGATTCGTTTTTTGTTGTGATTCGAGGAGAAAGAATTGGAGCCATTGCTGCTTTCGGGCTGCAAGTTCTAGCAGCGGAGTTGCTGCAGACGGGAAAGAGGAGGAAGAGGAAGAGGAAGAATGCGGGAGAGAAGAGAGAGGGAGGAAACCATTGTCCGCTTAATCCTAATTATAAGAGATTAATCTGTTGGTCTTGATTTGCCATTTTCATGCAAACGATTTAATCCTCATGGATCAAAGTAAACTCGAGTGCATCTTCCGTTCTGATTAGTCCTGCTCTTTACATTGTCAAAACAGCAGCAAACAAGACTGCCAAAATTAACGTTACCATTATGTGAGCGAAAAATGTTATGAATACAAACAAGTTCAGGAAGCCCAACAGCTTCGGCCTTTCCCCCTTGGGTGTGCATCTCACCAACAAACTGCCTCTACTATGAACTGCTCTGATCTCCTCAGTCGAACAATTAATCACAAGAGAGAGAGATAGATGATACAACTATATATCTTGTAATAATCAATATCATCCAAAACATATCAACAATGTTCAAAATCACAAAATCTGCTTGCAAGATGATCCCTTGCTGTATCATTCCCCATCGCCGATCGAAAAATGCAGTCCTCCGCTAGGCCGTCGTCAAGCTGCACGTTCAAAGCAAATCGCCAGTAAGATATATGTATATATAAGATAATTTTGCAATGAATAATATTTATGTTTACGTTCACTGAAGATCGATCACCTTGTGAGAAGTTCCTTTTGGATTCAAAAAGAGAAACTCCACCTCGATCATTATGCCACCTCCGAATCGGAGGCGTGACCGGACGATTTCCGTCTCCCCGGGCTCATGACGGACTGGAGCTGGCTGTCGAAGTTCATCCGTGTGCTAGGAGAGCAAGGCGACGATACATTCGGTGGTCGCAGAACTCTCCCCCTTTGCTGCTGCCCTGCACAGATCAACAGCAAGTCCACAACCAACTATTGAAAATTTAAACCTCCCAACGGCTATAATTCCATAAAAATTAGTGGTTCTTCCAATATCTATCTCTCTAACTCGTTGCATAAGCTTATAATTCTGTGGATATTAACCTGGTTGTCTGATGAATCTCCCATTTGAAAACTTCTTCACCTGCAATTTCTTTGTAGATTCAGAGGACGGTCGTGGGGGCGATCGAGTAGGAGAAGGGATAGGATCGTCTGGGAGGAGGAGCGGGTTGTCGTCCCCGCAAAGCGAGGTCTCCTCGCTTCCGGACTCCGAGCTCCTGTCCTTGTAACTGAGGATGATCTTCTCCCTCTCCATGACCCTGAAAGCAAACAACTGGAATGGGACCTGCGTGACTGGCGACAATCCATGGGGGGTGAACTTCTTGCAGAAGCCGGCTTCCAATTCGAAGTAATCCACAACCGGGATCGGGGGATCGGGTTGGCTGTGGTCGGGATTCAGCAGCAAGAAGCGTTTGATGTAGCGCAAGATGCGGCAAATCGACGTGAAATTGGGGCGCTGCGCCGGATCGGCTTGCCAGCATCTCTTGGTGAGGCTGGTGAGGTACTTGGGCGACGGGAACGGGAACAGCGGCCTCTCGCCGGCCCTCACGTTCCTGCTCATTTTCTCCCCCTGCATATGCCCGTCTTCGAACGGCACCTTTCCGGTGAGCAGCTCGAAGCATATCATGGCGAAGCTGTACACGTCTGCCTTCTCGGTGTACCTGGACTCGCACGCCTGCTGCTCATCCATCAACACTTCCGGCGCGTACCATATCCCCGCAGGCTGAGTGCCGGCAGCGTTGCCGGCGGTCCTCATCAACCGTCCGAGGCCGCTGATCTTCACCTGGAGGTACCCGTCTGAACTAAAGCTCCTCTGCCTCAATAGAATGTTGGAAGGATTCAAATTCCCATGGTAGATCTTCCTGGAATGGAGATACTCCATGCCGCGTGCGATCTGGAGCATTATGTCGACCGCAACCGGCAACGGGAACGGGATCTTGCGGCGTGGGCTGCTGATCTCCCTCACGTAATTCCCAAGGTCCCTGGTCATGAGATCCATCACGAGGAAGCACTCCTTCCTCTCCTCGTCCGAGAAGGAGCACATGAAGTGCATCACGTTCGGGTGCGCGATCGACGAGAGCAGCGATATCTCCGGCACGAGGGGCTCGATGTCGCCGAAGAAGTGGCGCACGGCGAAGCTCTCCCCCATCCACTGGATCTCCTTGTACTGGCTGCCACTGCCGAGCCTCCTCTTCACGGCGTAGTCCTTGGAGTTCACGAGGATGGCGGTGGGGAAGAGCTTCCCTCTGGGAGCTGTGATGAGCTCCGCGAGCCTCTGCTTGTGCTTGGAGAGTGGTGCAGCCTTAGTCTCCGCGATCGCATCGTCGAGAGCCCACCTGTCCTCCTTGCAGCAATTGGCCAATCTCCTCTCCATCTCCGAGGAGACGAGGTATTGCTTCCCGAATTTGACCTGGAAGAGCTTGGGGTCCAGCCACTCCCTCTCGTATTTCTTCGAGATCATGAACCTCTTCCTCTGGATCTCCTCGTGGTCGCATCCCGATATCTCCGCGGCGGCCTCCACCGCCTCTGAGACGATCGGGATGCACCATAGGAGGTTGTGGAGGTGGAACTCGATGCTGTCGACGTTCTGGTTGAGCGAGATGGCCTTCACCCACCAATTCCCGACCTCCATGCAATATCTGCACATCATATCCATTGATCGAATCCACTTAAATGGTCTGTTGCTTAAACAATGATAGATCATATGATTGATCATATGAGTGATCATATGATAGCAAAAAAAATGTAAGAGAGAAGAACAAGAGAGAGAAAACAGAATCATGTGGTTCAGAATGGTTCAGAATGCATGCTCTCGTGCTCTCACAAGTTTTGACTCTCACAGGATCATCTGATAGATCATATGTTATATTCTTACCTGATATACTGCTCTGCTCCACGAAATATTTTAAGGAGCTCCCTGAGGGGGTGCTCCAATGCCTTCCACTTGATATGCCTCTCGTCGAACCGGAGGTACTCGCGGATCTCCTTCGCGACGGAGTCGAACGCCCAGTGGAGCGCGTCGATAAGGAGGAGGCACTGGTTCTGGTTGATACGGATCTCGTCGCGGAACACCATGAGCGCCTTGAGGCTCCCCAACACCTCCCCGATTAGTCGAAATTGCTCCATGATTACTAGATCGAGAGATCTATTCCCTCTTCGTGATTTCCTTCGATCTCTGCAAATCAGCAATATAAATAAGAGGTTGGACGGATCAGATCAGTGATGAACAACATATGGGGAACGTTAGCCAAAGCAGAGGGAATTGTTCCAAACAAGAACTGACAGACAGCATCCGAGATCGACCCGCGAGCTACCAACAACATGGAATCATCGTGATGGGAAATTTGATGGGTGATCATCAAAATGTAAAAAAAAAATTGGAAGGAAAATCGTCAAATTAATTACCAGCATGCATGTCTATGAAAGGTGCGAGATGGCATGAAAGCAAGATGGGTTGTTCCATCTACCAATGAAGCAGGAAAAGGTGATGATTACCTTATGGAGAAGAGGAAATCTTGAAGAACATTGGAGCACAGGGAAGGGAAGGTGTGGGGGAGCCTCCTTGTTTGGAGGAGGGAGAATAGAACGCGTGAGAACTGCTGGCAGTTACGTATGTTATATTTTTTCCCATTGCGTTCTCTCTCTCTCTCTCTCTCTCTCTCTCTCCGTGAAAATCTATGGTTGGACAACGTGGCAAAGAAGGTCAGCTCCTCTGTTCTTCCCGCCCGTTATGATCTCTTCACATCCCATGCAATGCAACTCGTCATGCATTTGTCGTGTTTGCTTCCTAAATGTTAATAAATACATAGCTATCGTGATCGATACGTACAAAACTATAAACAAGCACGAAGGCACATTTCTTTTGTGAACCGTCAATATCTAGATGATGCAATAAAATTGATCTATACTTGTAACGTTCCGGGCTTAGATCTTCGTCCGTTATTAAGGAAAACTGGTCTTGATATCTTGTTGGGTTCATGCCCAAATGGATATGTTGACAACCACTTAAAATGTTTAAGTTCAAGTTGTCAAGTAATAATCCCCATAACTTATAAACCACATCCACACTTCGGTGAGTTTTAGATGTGCGACTATCTTTTAGGGGTATGTGTGTTATAACCTCCCCCACTTATATTCATAATGTCCTCGTTGCGACATAGCCCATCACTTATTCCCAGTGATAGTGACGGCTGCACGCTCCGGGTAGCCATTTCCTCTTATCTCTTTATAGGAGCGGCTCCACCTCTCGGGTAGTCTTTTCCACTATCAGAGGGAAATTAGCTCTGATACCATTTGTAACGTCCCGGGCTTAGATCCCCGTCCGTTATCAGGAAAATTGACCCTGACAACTTGTTGGGTTCGAACCAAATGGACCCGTTGACAACCAACTAAAATACTTAAGCCCAAGTTGTCAAGTAGTAATTCCCATCACTTATAAAGCACACCCACACTTCGTGAGTTTTAGATGTAGGACTAACTTTTGGGGGTATGGGTGTTACAATACTAACAAAATATTTTTAAAAACACGTCACTAATTTTCCCTCGTTAAATGTGTAATGACAAAACTATTTGTCGGAAAATGATTTTTTATTTTTGAAATTAGCAATGAATATCATATGTATCGTTATATCATTAGAGACGATTCATATAGAAATGCTCATCTGCTGTTACTTTTCAAACTTTAGCAATGATTAATTAAAAATTTCAAGAATAGCAACGCAACGAGTAAACATCGTTGCATGGAATGTCTCTAATAAAATAACAATGGATATGATATTCATATTAATTTCAAGTATAAAAAATCATTTCCCTTCGAATAAGATTGTGGCTATATATTTAACGACGACTAGTTTCGTAATGGATTTTGAAAAAGCATCACGGTGGCTCAATTTTATCGTAGTGCTAGTATATATTCGCTTTACAGCAAAATTAATCCATGGTAAAAATAATAATTAAAATGCTTGTTGTCATATCTTCCGATGTCAAATATATAACAACTAATCTTATTCCTTCCAAAATCATCTTCAATTCTTGCAATCAGCGATGAATATAAATGTTCATAATCTGTTCGTTTGCTTTCGCTAAAATTTTTACCTTTCCTTGTTAGATTTAACAACGATTAAGAAGAGAAACTTAATGGATAAAGTAACAAACACAATATTGATTGTAAATTTAAGGAATAAAGTAATGAATAATATCCATTTCTATTTATTTAACTAGAGAAGATATAACAAGAAATGTTTAATTATCCATTACCTTAGATAATAATGTAATAGTGTTCGTACGATTTTATAATTGTATATAACTCATCTTCCTCATCCATGAATTGGGTGATTAAGATGAGTAGTTTTATCCAATTCGCTGATCCGTCCGTATCCCCTTTTATTAGAGCTACGATATAAAGTTGCATTAATGGCCCAAAATTGAACAATAATGAAAAATACTCTAACCATTGCAATCTCTTCATATTTCGTAATTAATATTAGGGCTACATTATGAATTTGTAGTTGCCCAATGTAACTCCCACTCGGCCTTGCAACGAGTAATGATTAGGAAGATAATTAATGAATCAAAGCTAATCTATGAATGGATTGACCTCGGTATAAATTTATGGGTTTCTATAAAGTAATTGTTTTGCAACTGTATTAAGTATAAAAAATGATCCAATCCATTTGACCTATTTTCGACGATTTGATTGGTTATATAGATTAATCCATAAATGGTCCACCTATATATGCAAGATGCTTTTGAGAGATCTCTATTTTGTTCCGACACTTAGCACTACACTGGGGAAATCTTTCTCGATGGCAATGAAGCACTAAAGACGTCTTACGTATTATCGAGAGTAGATCCTCTGTTGTACAACAGGGATCTGCTATAAACCCGGATTGTACCCCCGTTGCTTGATCAAGATCGAACGGTTCATATGAAATTCGGATTTTTGTAGGCCTTTCGATCTTGATGGAGCAATCGAGGCATGGTCTGAGTTTACAGCATATCCGTGCTATACAGCAGAGGATCTGCTCGCACGTACTATCACGCATAACTCTTGAATATATAATATTTAAACTACAATTGTCGTAAGAAATGTAATACTTATGATAAATTTATACTGACACCTTATGTCATGAGTATATAGGTGGTGCAGATGTCATGGGAGCCATTTCACCCAATCACTGAGATCGACATGACGTACATATCAAGACAAGTGCGTCCAACACTTTCATGATCTATGATATTGGACAAACTCATTTCATGCATATTAGATCAACATTAAAAATATAACAACATTTGGAGAATAACATGAAATGAAAGGCTGCATTCATTCTCATTATCCAAAATATAGTCCATTCCCGTAATAGATAATAAATGTAAAACTATCACAATACACTAAAAGTATATCTCTCTAGAGTGTTCCCCTAAAGATAATAAAGTTGTAAATAGAAGTAAAGAAAGTTGATTTGTCATTCCCTTTCTTCATTAACCACAATCCCGAACACCTCTCACAATTCTACGACTCACAGTATCACCTCAAGCGGCCACAATCAACACTACATTGAATATTAATATTGTATATATATATGTGAATATGAAAATAGCAAATTTTGTCACCATGGAATTCATCGAGCTACCTATCAGACTTATTTGTGGACATGTTGCGTGTCACCTGGCTCTCTTTTCTATTGGGGTTACGGCCTTCAAGTTTCCAATCTAGGATCTCGATGTGCATTCTTGTCTTTTGTGGCACCTATCTCCATCTACCCACACAATGTAAGAAAGGTTTATCTTCATGCATGGTGAATGTTCACCATGGTAAAGTTCGACCACAGGACAAAAAAGAATCACAAATATTTTTAGTGAGGAGTTAGACCTTTTATTTTGCATTTCAAACACATATGCATCATCACAATGCATTCTTTTGGAAACTCACTATGTCAATTCTTTTTCTTTTTATTGTATGGAGTGGTGAATCTAAGATTAATCTACCAAAAATCTGTAAATTGAGCTCCAGATCGAATTAAAACACCATCATTTGCTTATAATTCTATATTTTTATCATTTGCATGTGCGCTAATAATATTATGAAATTAACACAAAATATATGAAAATTCAAAAACTATAAAATCCAAAAAAAACTTTGGAAGGATGAAGTTGTATAGATTGACTATAAGAATAAGAGATACCAGGGGTTGAAAGGCCAAGTAACTCACTTAACCTCAAAGCTCAGTCACCTTGACCGAGTTGACAGATATAATTAGAAAATCAAAGAAAATCCAAAAAATATGTTTTGCATGTGCAATATTCACTAATTTTATAATCCATTTTAATTCTAATTAATATTCAAGAACCTCTCTTATGTTCATAATAACCGACCTTAATCAATAAAAAACATAAAAATTAGTAACTCGCATATAGATGAAATAAACCAAAACCCTAGTTTTAGTCTACCAAAATGAAAAGCTTAATATATCACTCATACAAAATCCTATGGGCATGTACTCACTTTTGAAATAATAAATGTTCAGTTATCTATAAAACACGATTAATTTCAAAAGAATCGAATTTCACATGTGATACCTAGATTTTTAGGATTCTATTGTACATAGTACGATTGTACATTCAGAACATCATCATTTCATGTGCGAAAACACCTCTTTTCACTTTATTTGTTCTTGAATTTGTTATTTTACCTTGTAATATAACTAACTACAAAGAAGTCAATATAAAAAAATAGAAAATTGATAAAAATGATAAAAAAATAGTGGCTAAATTTCCTATATGAATCATCTTTTATTATTTTAACTTTTGTCTAACTTATTAAAAAATAAAAATTAGATAATGTGTAATTATTATAGTATTATTATGTTAAAATATAAATTGTATAAAAGAAAATTTAAAGAAAAATACAAATACTAAAAAATAATATTTTATACATATAAAATATCTTAATATAAAAATCCATAGCTAAATTACCTCTTTTGATTTTTAGTCCTTCATTAAAATTATATGGCTCATCAAGATCTACAACTTTCACGTTGATACTTTTTGAGTTGCCTCTAATTGCTATTTGATCTTTATTTTTCTTTGTTTTTTTTCCATTTCCTAAGTTAACATGTGGCTTGTTTGCTGCAATCAACGAAGCCACCGTTTCCCTTTGGTGGTGTTCGGCTGGCGGGTTATCCAGGGGTGGATAACCCGTTTTTTTGGTAGTGTGTTTGGTTGGTGGGTTAAGGGTTGTATGGGTTTGGATGATGTGTTTGTATTGAAATTTGAAAAAGTTGGTAGTTATTATGATATAATTGTATTGAAATTTGAAAAAGTAGGTAGTTGTTGTGATGTGATTGTATAGAAGTTTGGAATAGGGAGTAGAAGTTGAGTATTTTATGATTTTTAGATGATATGATGGTATAATATATATTTTTTATGGGAAAGGAGTGGGCCCCACAAGTGGGTTAAGAGTGTGGGTTTTGGGGGGTTACCCACCCAAAGTGGGGGGTAACCCCCCAACCGAACAGGGCCTTTGTGTTGGTCCCCCTTGCCCAATTAACCACATCATCGGTCCACCATTTGACTTGGGTCAACGATCTTGGACCAAGCCCTCCTATTGTCTCATTCTTCGCCATGTCAACAAGGTCCGCCTTGGAATAAAAAGGATTGATATTGGTAGAGTTGACCTCGGTCAACTCCGTCCCCCACCCATCTTTCCCACTTAGCCACGATTCACTGCCTCTTCTTCGCCGTGACCCGATTCTAGAGACTACTCTACCCTTCTGTCCTTGTCACATGCACTCTCCAACTCTCAGTCTGTCTTTCAATCATCTAAGCTCTAACAAACCAAAGCACCCATATTTAAGTTCTCATCCTCTTTTTGAGTCTCTTCCTCCACAACTCTTGGAATCGACCTCCAGCTTCGTGAAACGTGGAGAAGTGACGTGAGGTATCCATTGTGGAGAGGTCTGTAGCATAGGTTGATGCCCCTGCAGAAGCTTCAGCTCCAATGCCAAGAGATTGGAGGCGACAACCGGTGTTTCTTGAACTCCATCCCCACTAGCGATCGTTCGTTTCCCTACATGTATATCCCCTTGTTCCCTTTTCTCTTCTTCTTCTTTTTTGTTTTCTTATCCTTATTCCGTCTCTGTCTCTCATCTTCCTCCACGGTCTTCCCCATTGTTCTCTTTTACATCTCCCTCACTTGTTGTAGTTGTGTAACCCATTCACTGTCCCATCGAGTAACCCAAACACCACTCATCACTACAACTCTTCTCCCTTTCACGTGAGCATCACCCACACAGCTCCGTTCCACCACCTACACATGGGGCACTTGTTTCCCTTCTTCCTATGGTTTCCTACACCTACGCTTGCTAACCCATAGGTCGAGTCCTTATGCGCCTCAAGCCCATCGCTCGACCCATTGCCCACATCTCTCATCTTCCTCTTCTATCGCCTCTTGATTCTGCCCACCACAAACTCCCACTCGAGCTCCATCCTTCACCAATGGCGTGTACACCCAACAACCTCTTCTCCTTGGTTCCCAGATGCTGAGCTGAAACACACTAGTAACCTTCGGTTGAGGATCCCACTTGAGCCTAAATCTTCATTTGTAGGATCTATAGCCAAAGTGATCCTCTGTTCCTCCACCTATATCGAAGACCGACCATCACAACTCGCAATGCCTTACCTTTGAGTTGTTGGACACTCAATATTGTAACACCCAAATAGTCTCACATTTGAAACTCACAAAGTTTTAGACTAGATTGCAAGTGTAAAGAATTGCTACATGGCAACGCAAGCTAGAGCATTTTGGGTAATTAACAGGTTCGCAAGCGTTCAAGCCTAGCAAGTTGTCAATGCCAATTCTCTAGATTACAGCTGGGGGGCTTACAGCTAAGCCGGAATCTTACAAATGTTGAACAATGATGACTCAATGTAATATCTCCATTCTAGTGTTTTCGTGTATGTGTGTATATCTCAATACCTACCATCAAATATCAATAACGAGGAATAATACACCATCTTCTCCTTGGGAACCTCTATATTCATATGATGTAAAAGTTCACATCTCCATATCTGGATCTCTTACAATCCAGACTGCATCAAAACATGTGGCAGGTGAAGAACCCTAACGTCAATGCTGACATAAGATGATGAAACTTTTTGAAGTTTTCAGCAACCTGAAAGTGCTTGAATTATTAAAATTTGGTTTGAGAAGTGGAATCTTATCCTATTTTATTGCTCGATCTCGTTTTTCTCAATATGGTCCGTCTATTTTCTCTTTTGAGTTGTTTTTATCTGTTATTATTTATTTTAAAAACTAGCAAAAAAATGGACCGCCTTCTGTTGCATTAGAACCCCTCCCTATGATACCCGACTTGTTCTTATTTTTAGAATTAGTTCATCTCCAAGACTGTCTACATAACTAATAACTACTCAATATTTATTTAAGAAAAACTCAAATTAACCAATTAAACATATTCAAAATTTCAATCTTCGTGAGAAAGAAGTTACGAAAAGAAATTGGAACAATCGTTATATTGCAATTAAGTAAAAATATAACAAAAACGCATGCTAACATAGGTTTAATTTGGCATCTAGCCTGAAAAGAACCAAATAAGTCCATCTGGCGTAGTTATTTTCCCTGCGTTCCCCGTCAGCAAAAGGACAATATTCATGTTCAAGTTGTTAAGCTTCCCAAGGAAATTGTATTTCATTGGACAACAAATCAGACATCACTTTGACTGAATAGTTTACACAAATTTCACCAAGAACACATCAGCTTTGCAGGAAGTATTCAGTGGAATCTGATTTGTCAAGTTACTAAATTTGACTAATTAATAAAACCTAACTTGTGACTGTCCAAAGAAACATCAGTGTCACAGCAGAAGCTTCATACAGACAGTTGGGCAAGCAACATACTACAGATACAAATCAAAACAGTGCAAGAAACAAAGCGCACGCACGACTTCATCAACAACAAGTATCACATCGCATCACGTACACTTGTTCGGTTCACGCAGTAACTTGTTCCTGAACAAGAAGATCGCACGGAACATATTTCTGATTAAAAAGATGCTCAAAACCCAGCAATAGTCCTGACGTATGTCATTTTCTCTATCTGAGCTCAGATTCAGTAAGTAAATATAACAACCAATGCTAATTGTCTCGGTCAAAAATAGGCGAGGCATCCTCATAACAAAAAATTTTAAGTAAAACCAATATAAACAGGAACAAGTTAGACATCCTTTTCAGGACTATGTTGCCTGGAAACATGAATGAAGTTTTTGTTTGCAAGGACAGTAACCTTGCACTAACATTACAAAATTTTGAGGGTACAGAAGACAAAGAGGTGGGAACTTCTCTTCAAACTCAAGAAGTCGCCTCCCTCCCATCTGTGCTGAATTATTCTTTAGTTAGTTGTGGAGCATAGTTAAGTTCTTTCTAAAATAAAAAAATGTCATCGAGCTAACATCTGGCATACATGAAGACCTGCAACTGACTTGCAGCCAGGTAAAAATCAGCACGCAATTAACGCCAACCAATCAATAGGATCCTCACCAGAGCAACAGTTGCTGTAGCCTTGACGTCGAAGCAGAAGTGTTCAGACAAAGGATGTACCCAAAGGGGAAAAATAACTGGCACATGAATCAAACCAAGCTAAGAAGATTGTCTTAATCTTCATGTCTTTGATTAAGGACATATTTCACGACTTCATAAAACGATATCACAATTCCAACAGAAGGGCCAGCACGCCCTACTCGTGGACCGATGCCTGTAAACAAACCCTTGATTCCTCCATCCCTGTTCCAAGGTACAGAATAACCATAAGCTGCATTTTGGTACTAATAAAATTTCATAGGCTCGTATAACTCTAGGAGATTAAATGGGCACCATCAACCCCACCACCACATGCAGATCTGTTTTGGATTCCTACAACCAAAATATGCATGGCGCAAAATACTACTAGATCAGCACAGACAGAACTAACAGCATGCTACTTCATATCAGAACCTATGGCAACAGGTTGCAAACTGTAACCTTTACACATTTTTTTGCAAAACAAAATCCAAGAGGATCAACAAACGCAAAAAATGTAGCAATCATATATATAGAAGGTAGCAATGCTAGATTAAACATGAAAGTTGGGTTACAAATTATCCGTTCAATCAAGGTTTCAGAATGTTAAGCAATTAACTGTTGTTTAGGGGCAATTTAAATTTCGGAGCAAGGTAACATATTAACATACTGAACTAAAAAATATCAAAGGGGATAATGAAAAGCATTAAAAATGTCTATGTTGAAAGAGTATCAATCACCTCAAAACTTCAATTAGTGTCTGCCTCGTCGTCATATTCAATGCCCGGAAAGGATCCTTCTGGAAGGTATTTCGCAGGCACAAGTTAGACAATCATTTTTTAAGAACTAATCAGTTACTATCTAACATCAACATGGACTCTTGACATAACTTACAACCTATATTACTTGAAACCAGAAGAAAAGAATATGTCATGAAAACACGAAAACTAGAATGGTAACAAACCTCAATCTGCCTTCTAGTTTTGGCTACATCTAGAGGACAGGTTACTGCAGCCGCAAGACTTCCCGCAACAAAACCAGCTGTAAAATTAGCACCCAAGACACTTGCAGCATTGCCATCCTCACCAACAATTCCTAGCAATTTTCTTCGTATCTGTGGTCCGCATATACCAGAAATATTTCTTAAAATCAGTCATGTCAGAGGCAGCACTTTGCGATGGGTAAAGCATCTTACAGGTTCAAGAGTCGACCAACAGATTGCAGAGAAGGGTACATCTCGAGCAAGTTGAGCTCCAACACCGGCCCAAAGAACACGAAAACCCTGCACTGTTGGCACAAAAGGCCAAAATCAGGTGCCTAATAGTAAGTTCATCATTGTTATCTCTGACTAGCACCCCACTGAAAGTGGTCCATGGGTGAATACATTCTTACTGGCAACTGAAAGCAAAGATGTCAAATGCAGTCGATCAAGGAGGGACATGCAATTCATGTCCAAACATCTCGATAAATTATAAAAACAAAATCCAAATGTCAGGGGTTTAAATTTTAAAACTTAAAAAAATCATGATTCTGCACTGAGATAGTCTTAATTTTATTCAACTACAAAAATTGCTAACTTCCTCGAATACTTTCAACTGTTTGAATCATGTGGTCGAGCTCATTCAAATGCAATGCTACATAGAAGTATGTAATTGCTTATCTATAGCTTTTAATCTGCTTAGAAAATTTTATTTGCATTTTAAACTACTCAGGTGAAGGCGTCGACATTACAAAACCCAACTATAAACATATAAATAAGTTATTTGTCAGTATTTTGCAAGTAGACAGTATAATGATATTCTCGAAGCCTTTCCAAAGCAGTTATTTGTCTGTAATATGTAAGTAAGTATAATGATTTCACTAGAAACCTTTCCAAAGCATTTTCTCCATGTGAGCACTCTTTGACTAGCCTGATATGCACCAACAAAAGCTTCCAGCAGTAACAAACCCACAAAGATTTGCTATGCCTGCCTACATGCACAAGTTTGTGCGCACTTCGGAGGGTATGATTACACCTTCTTTACGTACGAGTATACCACGTGACTATATCTATCGATGAAAATATGAATTATGATCTAGACGGCTTCAATATTCCACATGATCATTGAATCATGAGTACAATTCAAATTCCATGCTTTAATATCAATTGATGCAGTGTTTCAGCGGCGAAGCATGGAATTGAAAGAAAAGGAGAGAGATGGTGGACAAAACTTAATTTTATAATATTCAAGCCTGAATCATAATCAACCCTAAGCATCTGTGTATAGAGAGGTGGTGGGATTACAAAATAAAATCAAACGTTAACAAGCCCTAACTTGAGTCATAAAAATACATAATTTAGATAACTAAATTAACTATAGAAATCTCAATTGATCTCAATTCATTTAAAACACAATAGAAATTACAATTTACACTCAGTAAGTATACGACCTCTGAAAAATCACACCATTTTTAAATTTAAGTAAAA
This sequence comes from Ottelia alismoides, assembly GCA_037367405.1. Taxonomy (NCBI): domain Eukaryota; kingdom Viridiplantae; phylum Streptophyta; class Magnoliopsida; order Alismatales; family Hydrocharitaceae; genus Ottelia; species Ottelia alismoides. Next base: position 331,985 of record JAZKJV010001014.1, on the reverse strand, counting down.
TATTGAATTTCCACATCCTGCATTCAAATCACACCATTTTTAAATTTAAGTAAAATATTGAATTTCCACATCCTGCATTCTTAAGACAACAAATAATCACCATTGCTTACGGGGATTCCATAGGGATTTGTATGCATAAGCCATCGGAAAACAACGAGGCTTTGATTAAGGATGCAAAAATGAGGATTTACCCTCCGCCTCCTAAACATCTAACAAGAAACAGAAAACCTAGATGGCCACTCTCATGACACCCTTACAGAAGACTGATGACCGGGTTTCCTATTGGGACATCTTCTCGAAACCACCATCATGCCATAGCACGAAAATCTTGCAAAACACATCTGAAGAATACCCGAGATTCTCAGCACCCAGTGTGCCATGTAGCGAGTTTGATGTCTGCAAGTTCCAGACAAGGAACCCTCCATTTGACCTCACTCTGCATATCTCACTTGGTTTCACAAGTGTAACAACTCCCCTTCTCCCTAAACCCTTCCATACAAACCTTGAACACAACTTGTCAATTATGTTGCCCTTACATGCTAGCATCCTGAACATGAACATTTTTTTTGAGAAGTGATGGGATGAGCCTCCTTTAGAGGCCCATCCAAAAATATATTAGAAAATAATAATGTGTTTACATCCACCAGGTTTCAAACAGAGCTCTGGCATGCCCAAGTACATTTTCAAAGTAAAATCTTCCACCTTCAAAAACAATCGCTTTTCTAGCTAGCCACAACGTCCAGATCAGTGTGCACACCTTAGTCTGCCCTTCTTCTGATCCCGGCCAACCTCTACCAAGCGAGGTCCAAAATGAGTCCCTCACACTCCATTGGATGCTCGAGATGTTCGTGTTTTGCCAAGCGTCCGCTGAACCTGGACACTGGAAAAAAATATGCTCAACATCTTTCTCTCCCCCACATCTTCTCCACACCCCTCCACACTGGTAAAAAGCCTGGCACATCACACAGCTGTCAAGATCCGCTCTCTTCTTAGTAGCCACATGAACACCTTAGCCCTAGCAGGGATCTTCCAGCTCTAGATCCTAGCACAGTCTCGAGAAGTCTATGTATCCATCAAGAGAGGTGTCACAAATACCACCTTGTATGCCTTCTTGATTAAGGAAGTCCCATCTCTCCAACACCATGAATCTCCTCCTTCTGACGCCAAATCCAATCTTGCCAACCTACCAGAGAGACACAGAAACTCCACCACTCTCTGATCCAATAACTTGATCACAAAAATGGGAATCCAAGAGCCATCCGACCACATGTCCCCAACATATGACTCCTTGTCCACTGCTAACGCAAACAACCTAGGCTACAAGTCACAAAAGGCACTCCTAAACACGGATATGTAAGTGGCATCGCTAAAGGTATTGCATTCAGAAACACTACTCGGCACCTGCAGGTTGTCCTAAAGGCACATCTCCCAGTGTTTACATTACCACAATGATCCAAACCTAATCCATCCCTCTCGTCCAGTTGTCAACCAATGATAACCCCAAGTACGATGATGGAGCGCCCCCCTAGAAGTCTACAAAATTTGCTCAAGACATGTCACCTTCGCATCACCAAGATTAAAACAATACGCTATAAATTTTTTCAGATTGATCTTGAGCCTTGATATCAAGCCAAAGATGTTCAACAAGGTCTTCACTTTTTTAGCCGTCGCTTCTCCCCTTTGATAAAGAGCACCACGCCATGTGCATACTATGGTATTGACATTTCCCCTTCATCATCAACTGAGGTTAACCTCACAAGCAATGCAGGTGTTAAATATAAGAAATTTGCCATTAAGACAGAGAGGAGAAGTGTTAATGGGAAACTCTGCTTGACTCCCATCGAGGACACAATGGTTGCGCACCGCATCCCCCATGCCACCCACATATCTAAGAAACCCCTTATGCTTAGGGATGTCCATAACGAACATAAATAAAAAGAACTAATCCAAAATCAACTCACCCTCAGTAAAAGCCATAAGCCACAACCACAATGCAGACAGCTTGGTGAGAGGGTACAAGAGAAGAGGTAGGGATGAGCATTGAGCTAGATCATTAAGGGTCGTGCATGACCCAGATCCAAGCCCATTTAATATAACAAGCTTTGGGATAGGCCAAGGCCCAAAAAATCTATTAAAGCCCAACCCAAAGCTGGCCTAATAAATGGATCAGGCTTGCACCGACCTGATCCAAACTACTTACATATATAATCAAGTTTGCAGAAGTCAATAGCCGGTATTCGGTCAGTCGATTTACTGGGTCGGGCCGGACATCGGCCAACCTCAGCCCAAGCTTGGACTGAAAATCATAAGAGCCTATATTTTGGCACAAGATTGGTCCATTTCAATTTTGAGCTTCGGCCATCCTGGGTTTCAGGTAAGGTTGAGCATGCCCAACCTAATGCCCATCCCTAAGAGGAGATAGTGGTGGCTTCAGAGACCTTAAATTAAGAGGGTTTTCAAAGACCAAATGAATTTCTGATTCTGTTTTATATGGAGTTAAGAAGTTTGATTAGGGAGGATGTCAAGGCAATTATCCTATGTTCATGGAGAAGAACGTAGATGTGGCGTTGCTCTATGAGTACTTTCTATTCCTGTTATTGAAAAGGGCCATTACGAAAGGGAGAGTTTCGATTTAACCATACCTTCCAATGCTATATATTTGGTCATTATCAAATTATTCGATTTAACCATACCTTCCAATGCTATATATTTCATTATCAAATTATTAATGAATCACCCACGAAGGTGGTATAAGATAGCATCTCACAGTGCAAAACGCCTCCATTAAAGGGGACTCCACTCTTAAGAGTTTATCGGTTGCTTTTGAGGTGGTCATTTCTTTGGAAAAGCAGCAAACACATGGTTTCCTTCAAAAGGTAGAGTTTAGTAAGGCTTATGACACACTAAGGTGGTCTTTTTCTGGTGCGACCCTTAAAAGAGAGGCTTCCGAGAACTGTAGGCTACTTAAATAAAGCATTGTGCGACCCCTGTAACTTTCTCAATTCTAGTGAACGGCCATAAAAGGAGATGGATTCAAAATAACAATAACCAGATATGTGAGCATTTTGGAACCTTTCTTGTTTATGATGATTGTTATTGACTTGCCAAGGAGTGATATGAATATTTGTGCAACCAAAGACTAAGGGGATTCATTAGAGAGACAAATGGGGACAAACTTTTCCCACTACTCCGGTACACAAACACCATTTTCTACATTAAGGGGTGTGTACTGATGATTTTAAAGTGTGGTCTCTTCTGGATATCTTTAGGTTTAGGGATGCCTCATAATTGCAGGTCACCCACTACAAATCGAGCTTCATTTCCTTCAATTTGGACAAGTAGCTAGCACCCCCACCCCCAAGGGGGGAGGAGAGAGAAGCTCTGAGAAAAAAAGGAGAGACTAGGAGGATATGTGCTTCCACGTCATATTTTCTACAATTCCTTCAGTTTTCAAGAGAAGATTCATGTTCTAAACCGTCTTTCCTATGGGTTCTATCATTTTGGAGGCGGATTTTCTTGATTTTTCACGGATTAGTACCTCCCACATGGTATTTCTTGGGGTTGTTCTTCGGCGTCGGCATGTTCTTGCCTTGTAGTGAGTGTATTGTTATCAAGGCCCTAAATGTCGGTTTCGGTCACCATTTCGGTATCGAGCAAAACAGAATTTCGGTGGAATTTCGACCGGAATTTCGGTCATTTTTTGTACTAGGACCCCCATATTTCGATCATTTCGGTTGAATTTCGATTTCAACTGGATATCGATATTCGACAGAAATTCGACCGAATTTCGATGAAATTTGAGGCCATGATTGTTACATAAATACACGTGCTACTATCATTAGTCGAAGGCCCATACAGATTGTCGTGTTCTTTCTCCACCTGTTGGTTTTCTTTTGGAAATACCTTGGGTGCACGAAGAACGCCCGAGACCAAGTAAAAAGGAGGTTTTGATCCGTGTGGTCAAGTTGGTTAACATCCCTTCTTTTGAGGGGTGTTTAATTTTCCCATGGAGAAGTTGCACCTTTGATAGGACGTATCATCTCCAACCAAAAGTTACACGTGCCCTTTTTTTGAGGTGGTTTCTTGAAGGGAGTTACACATTTGGAGGAGGAAGTGGCATGTTCCTTGAGTGGAAGTTACAACCTCTTTCTATGTGATTCGCTATTGGTGAAATTTAGGGAGATTTTCTTTTCCGAATTTACCCCTCCATTTCTCAGGAAATTTGGCCTATGTGTTGGGATGCTGATCAAGATGCAACGAGGTTGTGGAAACCTGTTCCATTTGCAGGCCAAATGCATGAGCAATTACCTACTCCCTTTTCTGGCCGGATAGCTGAAGATGCGGAAATCTTCACCAATGATTGAAGGGTTTCTTCTAAGGAAAGATACAGGGAGATTTTCTTTTCTGAATTTGCCCCTCTATTTCTCAGGAAATTCGGCCCATGTGTTGGGATGCTGATCAAGGTGTAACGAGGTTGTGGAAACCTGTTCCATTTGCAGGTCAAATATGTGAGCATTACCTACTCCATTTTCTGGCCCGAAGATGTGGACACCTTCGCCAATGGTTGAAGGAATTCTTGAAAGGAGAGATGCACCAGCAGCACCAGTGAGAATGAGGATGCGGAGCTGACTCGCAACTGGATGCAGGGAATCTTCTAAGGAGAGATACAACTATGTTGCGCACTGATCAGGTTATTTTTAGGCTCATTCAGTTTCAAGGACATGCCAATCAATTTGCCTTGCATGAACATTTTGCATACTGAGTATGGAATCCTGCCCTGATTGGATTCATACTTCTACCAGATGTCTGAAGCTTCTGTAACCCTTCTTTGGTGAAGGGATTCCTAAGGAAAGAAGCACCTATAAGGCTATAACTACAGTAGAGTTTATTCGCAATGATAGTGGGGTTCTTCAACGCAAAAGCACTATGTTCATTTCTTATTATCGGCACTCATTTTTCTCTTCATGTTCAAGGCCATGTTGGCCATTTCATGTTAAAGGCAATGTTGGCCACTTCAGGTTTCAAGGTCATGTTGACCATGTGTTTATCGAAGGTCGTGTTGGCCAGGAGCATTGAAGGCCATGTTGGCCAGGAGTCGAAAAGGCCGTGTAGGCCCGGAGTCGAGAAGGCCATGTTGACCAGGAGTTGAGAAAGCTGTGCAGGGCAGGCCAAGGGTCTCATGTAGAGGATATGCCTGACAAGTGCGCCATTGTAATATCTTTCTTTGATGAATGAAAGTGACATACCCGGACACCCGAACTTAATGGGATTACTATTAAAAAATTGGATAAGCAGGCTATGTTGCGGTATTTGACAGTTTTGTCTACCCCATGTGCAAATATGCCAGTGACTTACATGTGCTTGCCTTTAGCCATTTCAGGGTCAAGATGAGTAAATTGAGATTGATGTTGGAGTGAATGAGCATCATCATCTTGTGTGCCGGTTATTCAAGGTTTTAACCAATGAATTGTTTGGTCTTATTAAGATTTGTGTTATCATCCATTCAGATGCATTTCCTTTTTGCATTCTTAGTCAAACTTCACGATAATATTTTCCATGCAATGCCTTATTCCCTTGAACACCAACTCATTCATGTCCAACCAAATCACCCAGCAAACCGCAAATGCTTTAATCCGATCCTTTCAGGCATGGTAAGTTGGTGCTCCCAACTAGTGCCAAAAACGTTCCACACAAGAGGTATCGAGCCACCAATCTCCGTCCTAGTTCACACCCCTCTTGCCGCAGAACATTGGAAAGAGGTGATAGTGTAATCATCACCATATCCACATTCCAGCTAGACAGTGTCTACGTTGGGAACAATGTGCACCCGGAATACATTTGTCATCTACATCTGCTGTCGAAGTAACCATACGAAAACTTTAACCTTTAATAGTATTTTCATCCTCCAAATACGTCTGCAATCCCTAACCAAACCTCCTCCAATGGCGTTGCACCAGACACTAGATAGTTCATAGTCGCAAACCATCTTCACAGAGAATGACACCTTCCAATCCAAACAATCATACCTGCCAACAAGTCCCTTAACCTTATGCGTCATTTCAAGCATCCTTCTAACTCTCCATACCGTACTTCTGACAATGGAAAATCAAACCAAGGAAACCATACCCCGTTCCCCCCGTGAAGGAGACTAGCAATCCTTAATGAGAGCCTCCTTATCGACTTTTAGAGTGAAAAGTCTCGGGTATTCCACACCCAGGACGCCTGCCTCTGGCCACCGATCTGTCTAGAACTTGAAATCACCCTCATCCCCCAATGATGACGACAAGAAGGGGTCCAATTCTTTGTTCACTAAACAGACAGATCTCCAGAGCATAGAAGGACCGTCTTTCAATTGCTTGAATGCCCCCCCCCCACTTCCCCATAGATAACTCTTAAAACAACGCATACAAGATCCTCCCTTTAACCCCAAATCGTGTGGACCCATTTGGATAGGAGTGCCCTAATCATCTCTACCAGCCTCATCCTCCTTCAACGGCGTTGCACCAGACACCAGATAGTCGTAAACCTTCTTCACGGAGAATGGCCCTTCCAATCAAACAATCATGCCCACCAACAAGTCCCTTAACCTCATGCATCATCTCAAGCATCCTCCCAACTCTCCATATCACACCTCTGACAATGGAGAATAAAACCAAGGAAGCCATACCCCATAACCCAGGCGAAGAAGACCAAAAGTCCTTAACAAGAGTCTCCTTATCAACTGTCAGAGCGGAGAGCCACACCAAAGATGCCCGCCTCTAACGACCAATCTATCTAGAATTTGAAATCACCCCCATCCCCCAATGACGACGACAAGAAGGGGTCCATTTATTCCTTCACTAAACAGACGATCTCATGCATCCTCGATGTCAGCTCTCTGGTATCCTCAATCTTTCCTAACCTATCAACCTTTTGCTAGCAACACCGATCTCCATCTCTTCTTGTCTTGCCTCAGATGTCGTCAAAACTTGAGCAATTCCTTCCTAAACACCTTATTTTAGTTGTCATCATGGCCTCAAATTTCAGCGAAATTCAATCGAATTTCTGTCGAATATCGATATCCTGTCGAAATCGAAATTCGACCGAAATGGCCGAAATGACCGAAATATGAGGGCCACCGAAATTCTGTTTCGGTCGGTCACCGAAATGGTGATCGAAACCGACGTTTAAGGCCTTGATGTCATTCCTCTGGTTGTTGATCCAACACAAACAAAACTTGACCATTTCTATAACAACCATTCTTTAAAACCCGATTCCATTACCAATTGCCCTTCAAACTTGAAGCACATGCTAATGCAACTTTCCTCGCTTGGCCATCAAAGGAGGGAATATGGTCATATATGGATCAAGGTAGACCATGCAACTCAGCCAACTAAAATGGCAGAGCCATTCATTTGACACCAGGAATCTTTCTATACGCGAAAGGGATGATGTGTTTCTCCATGGGTACTTCTGGTTAATCACATCCAAGATTTCAAATTGGAGTTATCCCAATGAAAGCCTGAAGTCTTCAGAGCCAACCCTCTTCCTCACATCTCGTCGGGACTATCCGAAGTCAATAAAGTACAGTTAAGATCCCCTCTAACTATCCAAGGTGCGTTTAGGAAATGCAACCCCAACCTCCTCAATTCACACCACACAACCTCCCTTCCTGTGGAAGACGTATGACTTACATTGAGGATACCACAAAACCAAATCCATCCAATTTCTTGAGGATCAACATTGATATCACCCTCAAGTCAACCATCGAGTCCACGCATTCGAACATCTTCTCGTCCCAACAAATCGGGATCCCCCTGCCCTGCCAACCGTATCTCCAGTCACATGATTTGAGAGCAAGGATCCACTTCAAGCTTCACCAACATTAATAATCACAACGCTCCATCTCGATCTTCTGAAGTAAAGCAATATCGACATGTCATTATTTGATAGACCAACCACCATTTCTCTCTTCTCCGGATTACCAAGCTCCCTAACATTCCATGCCAGAATCTTCATGGGGAACAAGTATTGGTAGCCCCTGCAGCGAATACCCCCACAACCATCACAATAAGCTTGTACATATCACAACCACTCGACTCCAAAGCAATGCTTACATTCGGGTTCGAACCCGTCCCTTCTGACCCCACTCTCCCACTCTCTTCCTGCAACTCCACCTCAATTTCCCCCACGAAAGGGTTTGCAAAGTTTGCAATGATCCCCAAGCTTTCCCCTTCTCTCGAAACCGACACCTCTCCTTCATCAATGTTAGACTCCGCCCTCAACCTCTTCCTTTTTGTGCCGCCAAAAGTCCCCTCATTGAGCGACCCCACCTTGGACACCGAACCAGGAGCTCCAGGATGCACCACCATTAGCCGACAGGGCCACCCCACCCGCACTGAGGGTGCATCCCTACACGTCCACGACGCAAGAATGCAGCTTCCACCGAGTCAAACCAAATACATGCCAACCATCAGGCCTACCTCTCGGGACACCCCATATTATTGGGTCAAGTGAGAAGGAATCTGAGTCATTTAGATCCGGAGGCTGCATCATCAACCCAAGGCAATAGGTGTGCCAGCTCGCCCGTCCCAATTTCGTAGGAGAAACAAAACAATGCTCCGTCTCGAAACCTGAAGCCTCCAGATCCTTCCCCACCACAATGAAAGGTGATTGTTCTATAACCCACATATCCTCATCGGACTACGACCTTTCAGCTTCAAGCATCTCATCAACTTCCCATGGCCCAATCAACCGACTCCAACCACTGCCATCATACTGCAGCTTGGAACTCCCTTCCCGATCGCCAAGCTTTGTCACCAAAGAAGCGTAAACATGAACCACCTCCACATCGAAGCAAAAACTGCCAACGATGAGGAGAGGCCATGCCAAAAGTGACAGCCCTCGTTGCAGGAGACTTGAAGCCATGATACCTGAAGATTCTCCCAAGAGAAGACATGTAGAGAAGATCTCTACCACCATTCCAAACGATTCAATGACCCCATTGATGCATTTTACATCACGAGTTTACATGCAATACGCGTATCCTCCATGTAACACCACTACTACAACCAGGACCTTTCAAAAGCGTCCCCACATCCTCTTTGGCAACCCCACAAGCCCACACACGACCATCCTTCTGCACGATGAGATATCCAGAAAATGCATGGCCAAAACTTGTCTTCACCTCATCTAAGAACTAAGCCCCTTAACGAATGCAACAAGAGAGTTTTTTATCACCAGTACATTCCGCAGGGTTTTGTATCCATGTCTCTTTCGACCACAAGTTCATAACACTTCTCATCTCCAGCAAGCTGCTTCTTATCCACTTCTACCTCTCCCTGCTTTCTTCTCCAAAAGTCAACTGCCTTACACTCCTTTCATCTATGTTCCACCTCTTCTGCACTTGAAGTAGACGAGATCACAATCACAGTCTCAAGCGTAGTGACCCTCCTTCCCACACCAGTACTCGACAACCACCGCTTGGTGCTAGCAGCTTCATGTGTCCCGAATCCACCCTTGCAACAACGATCCATGTTCTTCAGAGTGAGGGCGCAAGATATCTAAGTAGTGGAAGCATGTGGCAACATGTCGCCACTTCAAGGATAATACCTAGAAACAAGGAAAGGAGTCCTATTTCAGGCAAGTGGTTTGCATCGGGTGATTGCCGAGAAGAATAGAGAAAGGGGAAAGAAGACCTAGTCCTTTGCACTCCTTTTCCCACTGATTATTTGCTTAGCCAATTCAAACATGTTTCATAAACCATAGGAACAATGAGGTCAGACCATGACCATTAGAAGCTGTTGCAAAGTATCAAAATCTTTAGTAGGCTTTCCAAAAAAACCAAATAGTTCACATACTGAAGTCGACTTTTTTAAAGGAATGAAGACTATTTTATAAAATAGCATGTCTCCTGAACATCCACAATCAACTGAGAAGAAGAAAAGAGCATACAGTTTTGAAGGTTATTTCCATTTTGGAGTGGTGAGAGAACTCCCAGTAAAGTCTTCCACATCCCAGGAGGTCTGCCTCCATTGCTAAACTCTTTAAATGCCTGCATTGGAAGTGTGCATACACTATAAAGCAAAAAAAAGAACCCATGATAATGAAAAATAACAGAAAGTCAGACAGAATAAATCTACATGTTAAACGCATGTGTTCAAGATCTAAACCAAATTTACAGTATGTGTAATACTATTTATATTAGTGCATATTTTGTGCAATTGTTTCCATTGTTTGTGCTATCATGTGTGTGTGCAAGGATTATCTACGTAAAAAAAGTGGTCGTACTGGTTCATGTTTATGGGATGTCCTCACACACCTTGCAACTAAACAAGGAATACTCACTGGTCATAAACAATTACCTTATTCCTGTAAAAAAAGTACCTTATCGCAAAAAAAGAACACGCATCTCCACAAACATAATCTTATGGGATTTGGAGAAAATCCAAATAACCCACTAGCGCAATGTTACAGACATATATCTCAAAGCTCAGGCTCAAGATCGAGGTTGTAGCATCTTCTTTGTTTCAATCATCTGATACCAACTCATTAACCTAACTCAACAAAGAAACATACAGAACCTCAAACATTATCTTAACAAGCAGACTGATGGCTACAGTGTCACCAAAACAGAAAATCGAATGTCTTTCTCGTGTAAAGGCATGAAAAAAACCAAAGGAGACAGATAATAGCACTACAGGGCCCTGACACACAACGTATTCTAGATAAACTAAGCATATAAATGACAAAACTTCCTCCTATAATGTCATTTGGCACTAGTCTGCCCTTAGGCTCTGTTGCCATTGGATTCGTGCTGACATATAAACCCAGGAGCATGAAAAGAAATGGTAGAGACAGATATCAGTACTACAGGGCCCTGAAGCACAATGCATTATAAACAAACTAAGCATATAAATGACAAAAAACTTCCTCCTATAATGTGAAATGCCCCTTTGGCTCTGTTGGCATTCGATTCGTGCTATGTAAACCCACGAAGAAAGTCAAGTGATGATGGACAAAAGGTCTCATTTACTATATTCTTTATCAAGGACTCCAAGCTATGCTTTCACTCTGCACTGGAGAAGGTCCCACTTACTGTCTTTTTTATCTAAGCTATTCTTTCCCTCATCATTACTGAAAGCAATTGGTAGTATTTTTCCAGATTGGTAAACTTTTTGTCATCCTTCTGATTACCCCTTTGTTTCCTATCCCTCATCGTTCCTTACTGTGAACTCCACAAGCCAGGTCCAGTGGTCAGGCAAGCCTGACGGATCCATCAACAGTTTCCAGAATCTATAGCATCTGGTTGAACTCCAAAAATCTCTAGTTCGACAGACCAGCCGAGTGAATGGAATATGTCAGTGAACGTCCCGGATTCCGTCCTAACATTTTGCTAAAATCTGAAAGATCCAAAAAGCCGACCCTACTTAATTGTGAGAAAAGGCTTTGTTGTTGTTGTACATTCAATCAGTCTGAAGGCAATCAAATAGAAGTAACAATGCCACTTCCAAATCCTATCCTAACTCTTAACAAGAGGACTGGTGGTTTCAGGAACCACTTTCTCAACGACTGAAGGTTTTGCATTCCAGCAACTTCAAAAATAGAAATTTAATCACATAATGGGTTAATGTTTTAAATGCAACACATGGATAAGTGTTTGTGCATATTTGTTATTGAAAATGAAGGTCTGCACATGTTTACATAGGCATCATGGATGCAAGCACAAAAGTATAGATACATGTTATTTCAGTTAAAGAGAAATACCTGCATGCGTGTTCTTGCCAACTCAATTGGAGAACAAGCAATGCAAGCTATCGACCTTGCCACAGAGCCAGCAACCAAGGGAGCATATGGCGTCAAATTGGGAGAATTTAGTTCTGTGAATTCTTCAAGCCGGTTGCGGAAAATATCATAGCACGGCAAATATATACCAACCTGGACAAGTATATATTAAAAAATAAGTATCTTTAAAGAACGCCAGTCTGATGAACAGAAAAAACTTCATGATGTAGCATTGACATGTTAATACAAAAATTCACTTAAAAAATCTAGTGTTGAGAAAGTAGGTTCCCATTTAGAGACTAATTTTCAGATCTTACTCGTTACCCTTCTCCAAAAAATAGAAAAAATCTATATATTAAGAAAGTTATCAAAAGAATTATCAATAAAATTATAAAAAAGGTAAGCTAAACAGCCATGGAGAAGAAATAATGGAAATTTTCAGATAATTCATCACAGATCTAGGCTCATTTACAAGGGATTAATCACCCCCTATGAAGTTTATATTGGAAGAGAAACAGAACAGGGTATGACAACATTATAGATAGGGCAATGAGCAAAATTTCAAAATAATAGGTCCCTGAAGACATTGATCTCTATGAGCGAATATACCAAATTATCAAATAATTACTGACCATTGGTATCGCCAATGCTAATCCAGCATTTGTGCCTCTCCAGAGCCTCCCAAGCCCTTCCTGGAAAACATCCTCCATTAAAATCGCATAAAATATTAATTAATTATACTATTGTTTTATTTTAAAAAATATGGTGATTGCAAAAGATAATACCTGTCTGACAACTTTATAGAACACATCCAATGTTCCTTTATACTCAAAACAATCAGGAGGACAAACCACCGCAGTGCCCACAATACCAGCACGGGTACAAGATGGAGAACACCTTATATCAGAAAACATCTGCAGAGTAATTTAAAATGCTTATCTAACATGGATGCCTGCCAACATCTTCATATAAAAATTATTTTCAGATTAGCACATTGTTCCACTGTTCAAGCAAATTTTATGAGTACTAAAAAAGTAAATGCTCTTTATTGGAAGAGTAAATAAATGGTGAAGCCTTCTACCACTTTAAGTAGGGTCGGCTACATGGATTCTTGCTCAAATCCGTGTTGAAAGATCCGACTATTTTTACGCTAGTTGCCGACTACCTAACATTGTTAGCCGAGCATACTTATTAATGTGGGGAAAGACTTTGTTGTTGTTGCCGGCTACCTAACACAATGCCCACAAGGAGGGATTTGAACCCCGATCATTTCGGTGGTAGGCACACTGCACTACCATCAGACCATTGAACCCTGATATTTTGGATGGTAGGTCTTTATTGGAACAATATGACCATTTTTTTTAAAAAAAAGGAAAACGGGTGAAGTCCCAGAACTTGGGACTCACCTCCAAGTATATTGATTATGTTAATATAATATATTAAAACATAGAGTTACATTTTCCACAAAAGTATGAAAAAAATTGATTCCATCACTTTTGTAGCTCTCTTATTTACATTTGCAGCAGCCACGTTTTCCCATACCTTGTTAGATTTCTAGAATGATCTCAATGGTTTGTTAAAATCTAAAACAGATAAGAGGTTATGCTTTAAAATAATGTGCATGCAGTAAATCTTTTAAATCATGCTGTTTAACATAAAACACAAGTCCCAGAAACCACTGCTAGTTATCCGAGTCATTGTGCTTTCATGTGGCAAGCCCTTTTACAAGCTTTCAAGAAGATAACATGGCAAAAAGGGGTCCCAATGTGTGAATAAAACTATAATTGATCACTAGCATAACCAATAAACAGGAACCAAAAAACGTGAAACAATGTAACATGGTTGATTAAGGTATATACCAATTGGCTTTTAGACAACAAAAATGTGTTGGATTTATTAACCTAAAAGAAGAGAGCATAGTAACAATATATATCAAGGTAGAAACCCCCCAAAAAACAGAGCATTCCCTACTTTAGGTGGTCATCTACATAAATTCATCAACTCCAAAAAAATCTATCGAATATTACGTCTGGGCTAAAATTCCGAACAATATATATATATATATATATATATATAAGATAGTCTTAGAGACGGGTCAAGTTTATATAAATGCATACATTATTCGGAACAAAATAGTACCTAGTTTTCCTAGTTGTTAATGAAAACTTTTATTAAATATAGGACCCCCACCCCAAAAAAAGAGAAAGAAACATACACACGCACAAACCCCTCTCTAACCTGCTTCCCTCCTATTTGTTGCCGGTCCCCTTATACAAATACAAACAAAATCCACCTCGCCCCTCCTTCCTCTATCATCTGCATATCTCCCTTCCATCCTGGTCACTTTTGTACCCCTTTGCCCACAAACTTGTGCACACACCACACCATTACTTTATCCTATTACTCGTCTCTCGCTTTTGAGGACAATTGTGTTCCTATCATTGCTATGTGCCCATAAACCAAATCCAATGGCTCCATCCTATGGTCTTCAATATGCATGCTGACAGCCATTGTCCCTCCCAAATCTAAAGGCATTCCCAAATGGTATTCGACTACTCATATCTACATAAACAATCCCCATAATCCTCAGACCAAGCTGACCATTGACCATGGTAAGAACAAGTCATCGGGATTCTCCTCCCAACACCATAAACTAAACAAGATTTGTCCAAATCAACATGCCACCTACTCCTATCACGGTAACCAACTTATTTCACTTCACCAACTTGGCATATAGCCAGAGCTCTAGCGGTGCATTGGCCTTCCAACCCAACTAACAATCCAAAGCAAAACTCCAATTGAAAATCTGTGCATGCATCCTTGGTGTCTCATAGCCTCCAGAACAAAAAAGGCATCGCCCATCCATGCCCATGTATCAGCAACGCCATCTACAAGAACCACCCTATCAAGTAATGTCACGAGTGAGGAAAAATTATGCAACCTTTCGTCAAAAAGGGGCATCATGAACAGAGATAACCATGCTCCACGTTAGCGCCACACAACCACATTGTCTATTCATTGCAAACATGAATAAACAGGAAACCACTCCCCTCGTAACCCTTCTCCCAACAAGTCATCCAGCCAAACTTTGACACCACTTCCACTCTGCAGTTGCTGTTCAATAGCAGCCTTAATTTATGTGCTAGGCACATCAAACCGTTCCAAAATACTAAAGTCTTCCACATCAATCTCATTGCATCCACGAACAATAGCAGAGAGGATGTAGATTCCAAGGAGGTGCCATTTTTGGAGAGGCGACTACGAGATGTTAGGGACTTCAGATTTTCATTAATGGCATATCAGGATACGGGGCCTAATTAAGACATTTCCTAGATTAGTTGCACTTATTAAGAATACAAAAACATAGATAGTCCAGTGCTAGAATGAAGTTTGGTTATCCCAATTTGCATCTAGAGTTTATAGTGATGCTCATGTTGCTAGAGAACAGAACACTTCCAGATGATGAGACTTACATGAAATGATGAATTCATAGTTTGGGAGACATCTAACTTGCTAAGGAAGCATCTTGAGGGATTTATACTAGGACTTTGTACCGGATTCAGTTAATTTGGTGATTAAAGGTTAAATTTCATGTTTGGTTGCTCAGGACGAGACTAGTTACGAAGGCATTCTAAGTTAGGTAGGGTGTTGATTTCGATAAGACATGTCCAATATATGAGAATGGTAATATGCATCCAGGTACCCTTTTTTCCATTGGCCTTGTTGGTGTGGAATCCTGAGGGTATATTAGGTGGATGCCACCAGCTTTGATGATCTTTGGAGTAGCTTCAAGTCGGAATGAATGGCAAGGTATGCACATTTGCAGAAGGCAGCAAGATAGATGCCAACACATAGCAGTGTTGTGGCCTTTGTGGAATTGAAGGAATGTTCTGGTATTGAAAAATAAGTAATATTATGTTGAGAACAGAGTTCATAATGCTAAATCCTTGAATGTGGTGTGAGTTCATTCTTTCGTGATGAGGTTGATATATGGTGATGTAACATATCTTATTAATATTTAATGAATCTTGGATCACTATATCCCCTCTAACAGTATTTAACCTTTCAAAAAACTTGTATTTACAACGATAATAAACTTTGGTATTAAACATTTGAAGCCTATACTGGAAGAATAATACGCAAAAAAACCAGTATGCATACTCATACAAAAAACTCATAGAGCAAGGAGGACAAAGAAAGAAAATTTTACAAAAAATCTCAGGATAATACAAAATTGAAACTTATTTATGTTCATTAATGTAGTCAAATTTGTACTTTTCTTCGGACTACCTGTCAAAACAAGCTCACTAAAATAATTTAACCCTTTGATCCACATGCTTAAGGAACATCAGATGTCCTTAACCTCTCCTTAGTGGCATCATTATATTTTCAAAAAGTTAATTCTTGTTCAGAAGGACCTGATTTTCTAAGCCAGATGCTTTATTGGTTAATGCTCACAATCATCCATCAATTCATATTCAAGACTTAACGTTCAACAAACTTCCCTGGGCATCGACTCTCCAACAGAGTAAAGCCAAGGATCTAGGCCTAAACATTAAGTCCTTGTCAAACTATCCTCACCTGGTTTCTTGGAGTGTTATTGGCAGTCCAAAAGTTTGCGGAGATTGGGGAATCTTGAACCTAAGAAGCTTTAATCCGGCTTCTCTTGCTAAGAAACTTTGGAAGATCTATTCCTCTAAGGAATACATTTGCCCTCTCTTGGCTCGTATCATTAGATCTAAACAAAAAATTACAGGCCGGAATGCAATATAAAGATGTTCATGTATGCCCCTCGATGTATTTGGCGGGGAATTTTTGGTTGTTCTTTCTCGGCGAATTTTTTTTATTTACAAGAATATCATTTTTTGATCTTTCTACTATCCATGTCGGATCGCTTTGGGAGCTTAATACCCTTACATGTAATATCGGCATATTGTGCCCTTGAGAACCTTTCAACTTGGCTTGCAAAAAAAGGTCCTTGTCAAACTCCTTGAATTAAATCTTTCTAAAAAAAGTGGATACTAAACTAAGAATTTAGTCAATGTTACCCCCCCTCCCCACACACACAAGAAAAACACGAGGCACACACTTGTAGATAATTCCTATCAATTTTTCGTCATTGAGAGCCATACTTTCTTTTTTTTTTTTGCTCCATTCAACTTCTAGAGTAAAAGCGGTTCTCACGTAACCCAGTGCTCTTCTTGTTTGATTTTTCCTAGTATATACAATGACCGTTTTATTTACTTCATAAATATCATATTTGATAACGTAACTCACTTAGACATACGCTTCTACATAATCCTAATTGGTAACTGGTTAGCCGGTACATATTAGTTGGTGCAATCACTCTTCTATTGTTTTGATGTGCAGGTTTCTCGAGTTCAGGACCTCGCCAAAACAGTGGTATTGTTTTTACATGTTATTCATACAAAGTAACTGTTGGACTTAACCCCACCTATTGGCGCAGCATTAGTTATAAAATGAATAAAAAGATCGGAGTAGGGATCGAGTTTGAGCCTGTTAAATTCGTCAAAGTGGTTGATTACGAACAGAGGCACTTACCGGGCCCATCTTTTTATAGTCATAGTCTACTCCTCAGGTGATGTGAAAAATAGCTTCAACCAATAACACAACGATTCTAACAGCACATAGATACCAAAGGAAAATCAAACAAAATAAATAAAGTTTCAATTACTCTGGTGTGCCGCAGGGTTGACATGTGCCTTCCAGCATAGTTCCGATAAGGAGAGGAATACGCAACTCCAGCCGCCTGCGCCTGCAATCTTGTCTGCCAATAAACATAAGCCCATCAGCACCGAGTTCTCAGAAAGCAAGCCTCATCAAGATTAAAAAAGAATGAGAATGACCAACAAAATTCCAGAGGCATCCAAATGCAAAAAGAATATCCCCATTGCGGGTGGCACCATTTTGACAGAGACCAAGCAAAAACTCTTCACTTCCCCCCAAAAAAGAGACTCTTAAGAATCCCCTCCTCTTTTCCTAACCTCACAGACCTCACAAAGATGGAATCTTTCCCGACCTCCGGCATACCCAAACACTCAAAGGAGAAGGAACCCACAAATCAAGAACAGACCTTGGCGACATCGAGGGGGTTGACAAGGATCGCGGAGAGCACGGCCGCGCCGGCAGCGGACATGGATCTCTCGACGTAACCCATATTGGAATCCGATTTGGGTGGAGAGGATGGCGGCGGAGGATGGGAAGAAGAAGCGGCGGCGTCCTTCCACCCGACCATCCGAATCTAGAAGGTTCCGAGGCGAATGCGGCGGCGAGGAGGGTGGAGGGCGGAGGAGGCGGAAAAGGAGGGGTTTATTTTTAGGTCCACTAATTTTGTTTTGGTTTCGAAAGGGGGTCTCCGTGGTGGGGAGGAGAGGACACGCGGCGCCGCGTGGATCGCTTCCTGATTACGTGGAGAGTGAGCAGTCTACGATGGGTATAGGGCTGTCAAGAAAATCTCGGGTTCGATATTCGCTCAAGTTCGATTCGATAAGGGTTCGATTCGAATTTGATTCGAACATAAACGAACCGAACCTTAACACAACTTTGGGTTCGTTTATATAAATGAACCGAACCTTGAAATGGTAGGTTCGCTCAGGTTCGGTTCGTTAATAGTTCGAATATATATATATATATATTTATTTATATATATATATAATTTAAGAATTGAAAACATAAGTAATGGTAGCAGACAAAGCCCATGCATTTATATAATATGCAATGTTCAATTCTCAAAAATCAAGGGGTCATATAATAATTTTTTGATTTTATGTATGGATAGTGGATAGAATGTGAAATTGTCCCAAATTTTATGGCTAAACCCTAACCTAACCTCCGTCTCTTCTCCCCATCCACCCGACACTGCCGCCACCATCCCTCTCAAGCCTCACCCACACCGCCAGGCGCACGACCGTGCATCTCCCTCCATCGAGGGTCTCTCTGTTGCGCACTCCTCCCCAACAGTGGCGGGCCGCATGCGCACCTCTCCTCCTCTCCAACAGCGGGCGTCAACCTCTCCTCGGTTCCTTCCCAATAGCGGTGGCGCTCGCACCTTCATTCCTCCCAGATCAGCGACCCGCCCTCGCACCTCTCCTCCTCCCTAACAGTGGTGGCTTACCTCTCCTCCTCCCCAGTCTCTACTCCTCCCCAGATCGGCGACCCAACAGGGGCATGCCGTCAACGACAATGAGCACACAAGGTTTGCATCTAATCATGATCCTTGCCACATTTTCACTACTCGATATATTATATACATTCACGAATTTGTGTTCTTTCTGTATTTGTGTATATGTTCTTGCAAGAACAAATAGCTTCTAGGTTATCCATTTATTATGTTCATTTTTTTATGCATAATCGAACCTTTAACGAACCGAACCGAACGTTCACGAACCTAAATCGAACCGAACCGAACCTAAACATGATTTTAATCTTATCGAACCGAACCGAATCCGAACCTATATACTTACTAAACGAACCGAACCGAACCCATGTAGGTTCGCTCAGGTTCGGTTCGTTTACACCCCTAGATGGGCATTCGTTTGGCAGATGTTACGGGGTAAATTGCGCGACAGTCCCTTTGTCTTTTGTTATACTTGTTTTGGGATTCTTGAGACTGAGATTTGCATTATAGTCTTATTATTAGGGATGAGTGATGAGTTTTAGGGGGCGGCACGCAAAAGAAAGGGCATGTTTGGTTGTCATAGTACATCGCGGTACCCACGCATACCTCTAGCTCCAAACCTGCATTTATGGGTTGGGATTGCTTATATTGATCCTACAATTTCTTTGGTATAATATTTTTTATCCAAATAAGCTTATTAATATAAAAAATATATTGTAATCATTAAAAAGTTAATATAATACATAATCAATGTCACATCACATCACAATTATCATTCAAACCCTTCCAATCCCCCAACAACTACTATTCAAAGAAGGATATCCCAACCCAACCCAACCCAACACAGTAACCAAACATAACCTAAAAGTGTTGAGGATATGCTTGTGGAGGTTAGATCTCTCGAACTTTCGATTGGGCCACTGAAACAAGAAGAGATGTAGAAAACCCATCTAGTAGACGCCAATTGTAGCGATTAAGTTTGAGTAGTAAGAGCCCCGTGTTTCATGGATGACACTGGTAACATTTGAAATTTTTGATAAATCCTTGGATTCTCATAACATTCTCAATATTCTCTTGTTTAAAACTAATTTGTTGAAATCTTTCCAACAACACCAAGAACATGTGAATTGGAGTTGTGCGGTGAAAATTATAATCGTATAAGTGCAAAAGAGTCTATCAACTTCAAGAGGAAGGATAATATGATAGTGGACTAAATCCCACTCACATGCACTTAGTTTAATTTATATTATTAATAAAAAAAATACGAAAACAATGTTTCATTAAGAAAAATAAAGGAAAAAGTAGTAAAGTTAATACGCATGTCAACAATAACTATACATCATCGTCTATTTTGTAACTCTTGAACCAAACTGTTTTTTGCAAAATATGCTTTTAGAAACTTAACTCAACGATGGCCAGTCCTAAGCCCAAGTAAATGAGGAAGGTTGCACGTTTGGTAATCGATAATTTATGCATGAGGGACAAATTTCTAAATAGTGTTCTTAAAAAGAACATTATTTAGGAATTTGTATCAAAATAATTTGATCTTTTCAACATGGATTGAAGCAAACATTTATATTCCATTGAGGTGTTCCCTATTAACGACGTGTTGCATAGCCCGAATGCAGTGAGAAGTTGGCAAAGAACGCTACATCGATGCCTAGATGTAGTTCAAATTTTGCAAGGATTCTTGCATGAGGAATGCGTGCGAGTAAATAAGCTAGTTCTACCGCATCGTCGCCTGGATGTTGTTCAAAATTTGCAAGGGTTATCGCATGATAGACACATGCAAGTAAATAAAGTTAGTCCAAAAGAGGTTGCAATGGGAGTTACAGATATGTAGTTGGAATATCAGTATTTTGACTGGAAAACGATGGAGATAGTAGATACGATAGAAATATGGAAGATTTAGATACTATGCCTCCAAGAGACAAAACAAGTTGGAGAGAAAGCAACTGAGATCGAGAAACATGCTTTAAATTATGGTATTCATGTAAAGATAAAGAGCATAAATTTTGTTGGAGTAGTTATTCAAAGGATTTGAAGGAGAGTGTGGTTGAGGTGCAAAGATGCGAAGACCGAATTATTTTGATGAAACTGATGCTCAACGAAGAAATTATGAATATCATATCAATTTGTGCACCACAATTTGGTTTAGATGAAAAAATTAAACAAGCTTTTTAGAAGGATTTGGATAAGATTATGGAAGGAATCCCACAAGAGAAATGATTTGCCTAGGTAAAGATTTTAACGGACATGTGGGAAAAGGATGCTTAATGGTATGCCAGTGTTTATGGAGTCCATGGCTTCGAGGATAGAAACGAAGAGGGAATAGTCATTTTGGATTTTGTAACGGCTTATGATATTTTCATAACAAAACACTCTCTTCAAGAAGAGGGAGGAGCATTTAAATACTTATAAGAGCGGCCCGACCAGAACACATATAGGTTACTTTGCGTTGAAGAGTAGAGATCGATTGTGTTGCGAAGATCGTAAGGTAATCTCAGGAGAGAGTTTGACAACTTAATATTACTTGTTAGTCATGATGTGCAAATACAAGGGTCGGTAAAGAAAAGGACGATTTCCAAGACCTCTAGAACTAGTTGATGGAATCTTCAATTGAAGCAATCAGGCTTCAGAGAGAAGGTTTTAGACTCATATTAGGATTGTAACGGAAGTACAAATGAGATGCGGGAGGAGGTAGCATCTTGTATCCAAAGGACAACTAAAAAGATGCTAGACGAGTCAAAGGAGGGAGTTTCAAGAAAAATGAGGCTTGGTGGTGGAGTGGAGAGGTGCATGACAAGCTCAAAATTAAAAGAGCATGCTTTAAAGCTATATCTAAGGATAGAATACAGGAAACTGCCATGAACTACAAAATAGAGAGGAAGGAAGAAAAAAGATTGTAAGTGAAGCTAAGTCAGAAGCTTATGATATTTTGTATAAAAATCTTGACTCTAAGGAGGGTCCAAAAGGATAAATTTAGATTTGCCAAACAAGAGAAAGAAAGACCAACTATCTTCATAAAGTGAGGTGCATTAAAGATGAGGAAGGACATGTGCTTGCTATTCAGAAGGATATATGAACTAGCTGGAATCAGTATTTCCATAAGATTTTCATTGGAGAAAAGAAATAGAGAGATTACTTTGAGAAATATAGCTAGTAGTGAAAGTTACTTGAATCGTGCAAGCTACAAATGAATACAAAGGAAGTACATGAGGCTTTGAAGGTTCTTAAACTTGTGAATGGTGTAGTGCATGATGACATTCTAAGTATGGAGAGTTCTACATGAGTGTAATTTGACTTGACTTATAAACTTATTCAATGTTATTTGATGAAGCAAGAAAATGTGTGGAGAATGGAGGAGAAGCTCAGTAGTGCCTCTTTATAAGAACAAATGAGATATTCAAAATTATTCGAATTACAAAGTATCAAAATAGTGAGTCATACTGTGAAATTTTTGGAACGTGTGATCGGAAGATAGTTGAGGCAAGTTTATGAAGTAATAGAAAATCCATTCTGATTCATGTCATGCCACTCATTTGTATTTTCTCCCTTCATTATTACTGTGAATATGAAGAGTGTCTCATTTATTTATTTCATGTCTCCAGGAAAAGGAGTGATGGGATTTGAAGCTCTCCATGTCATTGATCGGATATCCCACCGGAGCTCCTTTCATCTCCATGGTCAAGTTCTAGGAGAGCCTCTGTGCCCTCGAGTTTCCACTGGATCTCAACGTGAGCTCCATGCATCTTTTCCTAGCACTTCAACATAAACAATGGAGGTCAGATGTGACCGGGAGGAGCAGTTGGTGTTAGGGATGCAAACGGTCGGATACAGATACGGATATAGGTATTACCGCATCCTTATTCATTTTTTAATACGAATACGGATGCGGATACAAATGTTGACGGATATTAAAACTGTCTTACCATATCTTTAAAAAACGGATACTGATCGCACAAGAGTAATGTTAAAAATACTCTATAGAATCGACTTAAATATATAAGAATTGGATAGAAAACACATGATATTAATCTACTAAATGTGTTTGTATCATAAAAGTTATATAAATTTGATAAAAGGAGGTAGAGAATTATGTTATATATGATTAAAAATAAATCCACAACTATATTTATACACGAAAACGGATATACGGATAGGGATACAGATGTTTGCGGATATCAAAACAATATCCATATCCAATTTAAACAGATACGGATACAGATGTTAAAATCTTTATGAAATGGATACGGTGACGGATCAAATACGGATATATCCATATCCGTTTGCATCCCTTGTGTCATACCGAAGATGCGCTCTACTTGAAGGAGGAGGCATATTAGCTTGACACGTGGAGAATTTCCAGCCACATGATCCAAGTCGACCTCACATGGAGGAAATTTTGTAGGATACTCCATCGTGAATTTTTGACATTAGCGTTAACTCCTCGATATGGGGTGCCTCTTAAAATAGAAAATAACTTTTGTTAATTGCAGATGGGCCCCTAGTGGGGCTGATTTAATATTGTTGAAATTATTTTTAGTATATTTTATTTAAAATTCTTGCAAAAATCATAAGAAACTCATTTCTAGGTAACTTCGAGTGATTTAAATTTGATGGACTTGTATTAATTACCCTAAATGTTGGGCATAAACGTTAGGGGATATTGATACTATTGCAATTTATTGTATTTAATTCTGTGAAATTCAATTTTTCATCTAAGCTCATTTTACTTGTTAGGTAGAGTTGCTTTTATCGAAAAAGATCACGGTAGGATCCCATCACTTAGTAAACAAAGCCCTCCCTTACTTTTGCAAAAAAAATGGCCTATTTTGTGTCTTGAAAATATCCATAGGTTTTAGCCTTTTATTATTATAAGGTTCAAGTCAATATATCTTGCAAATTTCTACGAGCTTATTATTCCATTACTTAGACTCTATCATCCAAAATTTTAGTTTGCACAAATATTACAACTTATTATTTATTAAAAATAAAAAACCAAAAACATCTGATTTTCTGTAGAAAAATAATTTTATCTTTATTTATTATCAAAAAATTCCGAAGAAATTAGGATGTTTGTGTCTATTGTAGATATATGAACTCTCTAAAGAGAATTGAAAAACTCCTTATTTCTTTCTCAAAAATCCAAAAAAATTGAAAAAAATCCCTATTTTTTATATAAAAGTTCACAAAATCAACGTGGGATAAAGCAAGGCCCATTTGCTTCTTAAACCATTATCAAATTAGGTATTTTAAGGCCCTTTCCCACCCCCCTTGTTTTCTAGCAAATAGTTATTTGCTATATATATTTTCTTTTCTTTTATATTTATAAAATATATCTAAAATCTAAAACATTGAAAATAACTGAAAAATACCTTTTTAAAATCGAGACTAAAAAATATTTTCTCTTTATTTCTCTACTATTTACCCATATTCTATCTTACTTAAAACCTCTAAAAATCTAAAAATATAATAACCTTTATAAACATCATAAAATATTTTCTAAAATCATTTAAAAATCTGAAAAATTAAAATAAATATAAATATATAAAGTATAGATAAAAAATTAGAAAATGTAATCCGTTAAATATTAAAACACCACAAAACACCTCAATAGGTTACATACCCCCGATGTCAGTGTTTCTCTATACCTTTAGGTAGCTTTATATCCAAGTTTTTCCATAAGTTCAACCTTGGGGCTTGTCCAAATAAAATCCGCATACCCATCCTCCAATCTGTATACATCATACTATACTGAAAAATAATAAATAATAACATGTTCTTACCACTTGCAGAAAATTGTGTATTTGTCAATGATATATACATGCCATAATTAAAGGGACTATCTAAGTTTATAATGTGATCGAAAAGCTTAACAAAGGTGATTAGTCAGAATACACGATCAAGCACCCTTGACCAAGTGATCAATTAATTGTGTTATTTGTACATATGCTATGGCGCTATGGCAAGTTTGGTTGATCAGCCCTTACGTGTAATCATGTTATCTCTTACATAAATCTAATGAAATTAACCACTAGCTATCCTAATTAACATGTTCAATTTTACAGATGCAATTTATTGCATAAATAATCAATCACAACTCCAATTATGAGAAATCATTGGAGAATACAATTATACAACCGTGAGTTTAAAAAGTAATACAATACCATGCAAGATTAGAAATAAGTAATGAAATAAAACAACGACAAGTGACTAAAAAGAAGGGTTAATATTATATATCATCAAAGTGCCCATGAAAGGACTTTTGTAGAGAAAATATCACCCCACTTTATCGGTGATTGGACATGGCAATGAGCTTCTTGATATGACAATGCATGATCGTCGATAATGCACTCCCATGTTGATTGTCCTCGAATGTACATCAAAGAACCCACAACCAAGATAATCAATATAAGTTATTCGGTGGGAGAAAGCGAAGAATATATTTCGTACATGATGCATGTCCTGTAAGAGAGGTCACACTAGCAATCATGGAGAGTTAACACGTGGAAATATGTGTCTCGGGATGTGTGCCCATTGGGCTCCCTAAGAACGATTGAAAGGTAAAACAATTGATCGGAAATCAAATCCTTTGAACCCTCCTAGAGTAGTAAAATTATCGAGACCCGAGATCCAAATTTGACTCACTTGAGTTCGAGTTGGAGACAAAGATACGTTCAAAGCAGGAGTGGGAACACACATTCATGTTTCACTACTCCAATATCTATTTCTCTTTTTTGTTATAAGAGCTTATGGAGATCCTCATTTATGAGCTCACTAAAAGATTAGAGCCACTGAATAATGCACTATATTTCTTCCCCCTAACTTTCTCGTGTGTTAAATCTAGAATTTCAGTCAGCAACTTAGCATCTCGTTGGTGACAATACCACTTAATTACAACAATCCTCCTATAATTTCAATATTTTCAAAAAAATCAAAAAGAAACATCTTTTTGTTGATATGCTTAACTTTCAATAAAGATACATTCCAATTTGAAACTCTACTTGATTTAACTACTTTCACCCTCACAGAAATGAAGTGAAGTATATCTTGAAATTCGGTCCTTGACGTAGAAGGATTTATGATCAAATATTTGTAAAATTATTATGACTTGTATTTCTATGAACTAAATACTCAAAATACAATTTCATCAGTAAAAAATTATTACAATTCACTTAAAATTCAGAGTTGGTGCATTTCATTGTGTTTTATCTACCATTAAAAAGAATTTATTTCTATGGCATGTAGATATAAAACCATCACAATTTATCAGCATTTTATATTAGTTGCATTAAAATTATAAAATATCAAAAAACATATTTCTTATAAAAAATACAACTTTCTCGTAGCATTTTAATATCCTACATATGAAAATACCACTTTATAAAAAGGGTTTGGGGATCCTAAACCCAAGAGTAGGTAACTTTCCTACACCCACCTTTTTCTCTCATTTTTTTATTTTTTTTGAAATGGATCCTTGGGGAATTTAGATTACTATATGTCACCAGTGTGTCACTCAAATTTCAACTTATTTTGAAACATCTAACTTATCCATCAAGACAGTCAAATTTTAACGGTCTCAGATTTACTGAAATCGACCCTTTCCGATGGACATTTTAGGAATGTCTGTTTTACGTGAAATTTGAAACACGTATTCTACTTAATATTATAAGTAAATCCCCCAAGATTTCATTTCAAAAAAATAAAAAATTGACAGAAAAAGACGAGTGTAGAAAAGTTACCTACACCTGGGTTCATGATTCCTTTTCCCTTATAAAAATATCAACTTTTGTATTTTCTAGATATTTAGGATCTTAATTGCTACCTAAAGTACATTCCTTTGTAATAAATAACTTCTTTAGTATTTATTCTATTTCAAAAATATCGAAAAATCATTTAGGCTAGTCCTTGTCACCATGAACCTAAAAATATTTCTCCATATTTTTCTAACTTGGTTGAGGTTTGGAATTGATTTTCAAAGTTCCTTACTATGTTGTATATAGTCCAGATTTCAAACAACTCTTCATGCATCTTTCTTTCTTGTATTATTTTGAACATGAAAATTGTAAAAATGATACACTTTGGATCACGTCATGCTTTGTTGACTTGTGTGTCAGTTCTAGAAGTTAGTAATTGCCTCATTGACTTCGACCATGAGATCTACTAGAGTAAAATATACACATAGTGCATTAAACTCACATCACTTAGTGTAGAGTCTGATCTGACTAAAATTTGAGCATACTTCAATCGATCAGTAATTAAGTTCTAGGGTTTCAAGCTTGTCAAATATTACGAAGAAAAAGTATTTCAATCACGTCTAATCAAACAAAGGTAGTGGTTGATTGAGAAAATGTCAATATATGGTTTGAGTAGTAATTTGGTAATTCAGTGAAAAAATAACGATCCTTCGTATGTCGGTTATGAATATACAGGTTAGAAAGGGATTTGCACATTCTATAAAAATAAAAATACATAAAAGATAACGAGGAAGAAAACAAAGTCTTTCTTTCGATCTTAAATTTATTCATGGAGTTTTTTTTTTACTTTAAGAGATGAACTTGCATGTTGCATAAAATGTTAGATTGTTGTGCCTACATCGTGTGATGTGTGTATCATTAGAATGGACAATGATGGATTTTTACATCGATAACGGAAAAGAACCTTCACCCATTTAATTTTATGATACTAAATTTAAAAGTTGATAACTGTACAAAGTATGTTTGGACTCTTTGTATACTTTTTTCAGGTAGTTGTAGGGGGGACTATATCAGTGGTGAAAACAATTGTCTATCAAGTGTTTTTTGAATTCGTAATCTTTTTATGATCAGATTTTTTGTTTATTAAAGGCTATTAACACTAATCAGAAAGTAATTTTGTTGATTAAAATTCACAGTTTAATGTGAGGGGTGAATTAGGATGAAGAAAGATAGTGTCATATTGCTTAGATATGATATTTTGGTGAGCTCAAGATACGAATCCTTAAGTTCTTTTGGCAAAAAGTACACAAATTATTTTTGACTTGTTCTCCTATTGATCATCTTTCATGGATTTTCTCGGCTATGAGTTCTCTGAAGTACTTTCAAGGATAATCCACGTTCAAATGCACCAATGTCAATTATGCAAGTTCGTACATTGGGAGAGGATCGTTGACCAATAATTAGTTAATTTTTATTTGTAACTTATTTTGGACAATATAATTATTTTAGGATTTTTTACCTCATGAACCCTATAAAATTTGTAAATTACCTTCTTGACCTTTGAAAGAACATACTCCCCCCCTCGGCTCCATAAACTTGCTAACCCTTACTCCACAAACCCTGTGGTTAACTCACGTCCATTTAACTGATAAATATAACCTGATTTGTGTTTAAAAAAGGTGCATATTGCCCTATTATTGTACCAATTTTACAAAAGATTCCCTCTTTCACTCTCCTTCTTACATCTCCTTCCCCTTCCCCTCCCTCGACCATCCCCAATGCCACCCTCGCCCTGCATCGCTCGATCTCCGATCGGCGAGTGGAGCTGCTCCAGGCGATAGGGTAGAGGGTTGTCTCCCCGACCTTCCCCTCCTCCTCCCGATCTGCCACGAGGGCACCCTCCTTCTCCCCGACCTCCACCTCTTCCTCCAAATCCGCCACCGATGCAGTGCTATAGGATGACCATGGGGTTGATGAAGAGGTCGTGGCATGATGCCACTCAACGTTGAGGTCGATGGGGATGATGAGGAAGGAACAACTTCAAGCGTCGGTGGGGCTAATGCTGGACGAGGGGAGAGGGAGGTAGGAAGGCCTGGAGGGGCTGAAGAGGAAGAAGGAGAGATAAGAAGAAAGGGGTGAGGGAGGGGCCGACGAGTGGAGCTGCTCCAGGTGATGGCCGTAGAGGACCGCCTCCCTGCCCTCCCCCTCCTCCTCTAGGTCCGCCACGAGGGCATCCCCCCCCCCCCCCCCCCCGAGCTCCTCCCTTCCCCCCGGTAGTCCTCCCCTACCTATCGCCCTGCTCCGCTGCCCTCAAACCCTTCTCACGCGTGGACTTCTCCTCTAAGATATGGATCCGCTCCTTCGCCACCATCAACGCCAACGCTTCCCACCTCACCGCATGATGCCCAAATCATAGAACCCCCATCCCCGACACCACTCACCTCTCCCCACGATGCCCAAAACTTGGAAACCCTTCCCCCAATGACGTCCAAAGATCCGCCCCCCTCCCCGCACGATGCCCAAAATTTGAAAACCCATCCTCCAACTCCGCCCAAAGCTCCATCCCTCCCCCATGCCGCTTTATCGTCGCTGCCACCCTTGGATCGATGGCGGGTTGCATGGAAGGAAAGGAAGAGGAAGGAGGAAAGAAGAAGGAATGAAGGATAGAAGAAGAAATCTAACCTTTGATTTCCTGTGATTTGATTAACTCTTTAACCTAAGAAAGTCAACTCAATGTATGTCTAATTAACAACAGGGTTTGTGTGGTTAGACAGAGCAAGTTTAAGGGGTCGAGGGAGGAATATCGATGTTTTAGAGGTCGAGAAGGTAATTGACGAAGTTTATATGGTCCATGGGATAAAAACCCCATTATTTTATGTGTTTAATAAGTGAATTTGCTAAGTAATTTTGATAAAAATTTAAGCATAATCTAGATGAATCGCACGCTCATCATTAGATAATAAGAAAAACTTCTCAATACTCTTTCATTTCTATTAAAGCAACGGCAATATCGATTGCATATCAAAGACATCAACTGTAAATCAAGATCTTTGTCATTTGCTTGTTTTTGCTCTTACATTTCCTCAAATGTAAATCAAATGTACCAACCTGAAATAAAATAATGTACCTATATTGTTTTTCAAATTAACGTAACATTTCCTTGAATAAGATGTTGATCACTCCTTGATGCAGACATTTTGAAGGAAGAGAAATATAATATATCATTCAAAAGCTTAAAAATATTTGTAGGTGTTAATCGTCAACATTTTAATAACAAGAGCCAACCCATCCATGTAGAAAGTGACAGCTCCATGTTCTCTCCATTGGAAACAATAATTTAATAATTATTTGACTCAAAAAAGACATTAATTGGTTATTAAGTCATGAATCATTGATGTACCATTGTACTATGACATTCAAATCTTCCTTCATTTCAATTTGAACATCAAAGGACAAAGAAGGGGAAGAAGAAAATGGATTGTCCATGACTCTTTAGGTAACAAAATCCATATCTCCTCTTATTTGATTTTGGTAATTTTGATTCACATTATTTTAGTAATCTATACTTTTGTGTTTTTTTTTGCATTCGGTATTTTGGTTGTGTTGTTCTTTTTCTTTTTTCTTTTGGATGTTGATTTCAAGGTTTTTACGGGGATTCGACATTAGCTCTACGAAGAATAATGAAATCAGTACTTATAAGATCAGTATGTTACTAATATGAGCTGCTAATTTTGATCATATACGGAATTTCAAGATAAATGAGAATTAAAAGAAATTTTAGATAAGTTCAATGATTCAAGTATTCAATTGAGATTGCCACATAAGAAAGATATTCTGTCATATTTTTAATTATTTAAACCAGGGTTTAAAAAACCGGACCGGTCGGTCGGACGGGTTGGACCGGGAATCGGCCCTGACCTGGTTGGTTCGGCCGGTTGTAGGTAATTAATATTTTAAAAAAAAGAAAATAAAAAATTGGGTCAGACTGGTGGTCGGATCGGGTTGACACGGGTGGTTGGACCGGGTTGACCCGGATTGACCCGATTTTGATAGTTTAGTATATTTTTAAAAAATAAAAGTTTAAATAATGAAATAATAGGGTTTTTATTTTTTGTACCCTTCTTAAGTTCTGTGATTTCAGTTATGTCCCTCTCTTTTTTAAAATATAACTTGTGCCACTGTTTTCTTGGAGTAATTTTCTGGAAGCATCTATAAATAAATTACTGCAATATCATATTCATAGATAACGTTAGAAAATATGACTATCTTTTGTAGAGTTTTATTGGAAATCGACAATGATGTTTTTTTTGTTGAAAGATTTGACATTTTAAATGATTATTTCATTGATATATAAATACATATTTACATATATGTATCTGGTTTTATCGGTTCAAAAAATCGGTTCGACCGGTCAGACCAATAAATTAAGCCCGGTCCGGTTTTTTCCGAGTCAATAGGAATGATGACGTCATGTTGACACCATCACCGGTCCGATCGGTTTGGACCGACGGTCCGACCAGTTGGACCAAACCGAAGACTAACCGGTTCAATGTCCGATCTGATTTTTAAAACCTTGATTTAAACGTTACATTCAAAAGTATGTATTTTTATCACTCAATAGATACATACACCCGTTGAAACACTAATAATTAATTAGTACATTGGATAATTCTAAATTGTTTTCAAGTAGCTAGATGAATTTAAAAAATTGAGAACAAAGTAGGGTGCATTTTAGATATTTTCCCAAAATTTACAGTTAAAACCGTCAAACCCACAGCGGGATCTCCTCCTATATAACACACCACACGGAATCCATCTCAACATCTTCTCATCACATCCTCTCACTCCAATCTCCCACATAACGGTGGCGGCGATGTCGATCCCCGCAGCGATCCTCACGGCGTATCTCCTCGTCTCCGCCTCCCTCCCCCGCCTCCCCGTCGATGTCAACTCATCCACCGCACTCAGTATCTACCAAGAGAACATGTTCTCCACATGCACCCCGCGAGATCAAATCTTTGAGGCAGGAAACAACCACAACGACCGACCAGTGTCACCGGTCATGAAAGAGCCCCCGCAGAAATGTCTTCATTTGTTGATATTGTACGCCGAGAACGGCGTGACCCTGTTGCTGTTGATCTGCTTCATTTTCTATGTGATCCTGAAGGCATATTATCCACCCATATGCTTCGAGGAACACGAGCATATGTGATCCGGAAGGCGATGCTCGTGTTCCTCGAAGCATATGGGTGGATAATATGCCTTCAGGATCATATAGAAAATGAAGCAAATCAACAGCAACAGGGTCACGCCGTTCTCGGCGTAGAATATCAACAAATGAAGACATTTCTGCGGTGGCTCTTTCATGACCGGTGACACTGGTCGGTCGCTGTGGTTGTTTCCTGCCTCAAAGATTTGATCTCGCGGGGTGCATGTGGAGAACCTGCTGTTCTCTTGGTAGATACTGAGTGCGGTGGATGAGTTGGTATCGACGGGGAGGCGGAGGAGGGAGGCGGAGACGAGGAGATACGCCGTGAGGATCGCTGGGGGGATCGACATCGCCGCCGCTACGTGGGAGATTGGAGTGAGAGGATGTGATGGGAAGATGTTGAGATGGATTCCGTGTGTTACATAGGAGGAGATCCCGCTGTGGGTTGCGTACGGTTTTAACTGTAAACTTTGGAAAAATATCTAAAATGCCCCATACTTTGTTCTCAATTTTTTTTGAATTCATTTAGCTACTTGAAAACAATTTAGAATTATCCAATGTACTAATTTGGAAACATTACGATTTTCCAACTTTGAAATAATTATCATGGATTGATTGCACAAGTGGATAGCCTCAATGAGGGAGTAGACGCACTCGAACTGGCGTTCAAGGCACAAATTGGACGCCTCGATGCTCATCATCATGCATTGAAGCTAACCTGATCTTGCAGCATGGTTTAGAAGTGTTAACATCTAAGAAGAAGTTGCTAGAGCTTGAGAACTATGAGCTCAGAACAAAGGTAACTTGCCTAAATGAAGGCTTTAAGAAGCTACAACTGACATTTAAGGAACAAATCGAGCATTTCGACATACAGATTTCCATGTGGTGCAGAGATAACCAGATCATAAAAGAGGGATTGGAAGTTATGACAGCTATGAACCATGAATTGGAACTTCAGAATCGTAAATTGATGCTAGGAGTAATGATCATCAGTGATGACTTCCAAAGGCTAGAATTGGCATGTCAAGATCAAATGGAATTTGCACTGTTAAGGATAAATAATTGTTTTAAAGGGCACCATATGATGAAAGATTGGGCAGAGGCCATGAAATCCAAGAAGAATGTACTGGATAATGAGAACCAAGAATTGATGGTGAGATCATTGTACCTTGAAGGCAACATCTCAGTGCTGAAGGACCAGAATTCAAGTTTAGAGCAACAGTTGAAAGCTAAAGAACAAGAAGAGAAAAGACTCAAAAGAAAAGGAAGAATACCGAGAGAAGATCCTGGATTTAGAGAAAACAATGAAAGAAATGGAGGAAGATACTGCACGCAAAGACGGCAAGAAGAGACAGGCCAGAATGCAGCTATGCATGCAGATCGAATACCATCGCAATAACTACAATCATCTAGTTGAAAAGAATTCAGCACCTCTACGGTAACGGAGAGGATCCTCTGCTGTGGTGTTGTGCCTGTTGTAACCGTGGAAACCGCTCGATCTTGATTGAGCGGTTCACATGATTTTGCACGGTACGTGCACACAAAAAGTGCAAAATGACCACGAGATTGAACGGTTTCCATGGCCACAATAGACTCTGCTGCATTTTGACCCACAACAGAATGACTGAATTTCTTTGGGTTAAGTTGCGAGGAAGAAGATTTTTTTCCCTTTATATTGTGAATTCGATGAAGGAAGAATTAGACTTGTGTTTTTTTCCTCGTGGTTGTTCTTTCTTCATTCTCCCCTCCCAACTGTAAATGCAAACACCACTAATGTTTTAAATTTGTTTAGTGAAGAATAGTTATTTCTTTGTATTGAAGTAGCTGTGTATATTTGCAACAGATAAGCAGAGAAAATAATAGCTAAGATTTAGTAGTAAATTCTCAGGAATAGGATTCGGTGAAGACATGTCTGACACTATTTCTGTGATGTGATTAGGTTGTCTGTAAGAAAATGCCTGCTAGTGACTAACGAATTAAACAGAACATTTAACCCCATTTTATTGTTGATTCCAGGTAACCTTTAACAAGGTCAAGAACTACTGCATTTTTATTGTTGTGGGACAAGGGATATAAACTTGCTTAGCCAGGACCGATAGTATGCGTTCTTGGGTTCTGTTTTGCTTATGATCATCTACATTGAACACCTGATCAGATTCAGAACAGTTCAACCACCGAAGTTTGTTAGAGTTTGGTCTGATTTTGTTTAGTCTCATCCAGGACTAGTTTATATTCTTTTAACTAAGCTCATTACAGTCTTATTGTTCTTTCAAAATGTGAAATATGCACGAACAATTTTATAGCTCATCACTTTTTGATTGACTTCAATTTGGCCTCATCCCATCGATTCAAACTCCACCACCCTTGCGATCCCAAGCATCAGGTAAATCCATGTTGCATTTAAGTTCTGATGCAGCTCTGGTTGGGAATGGATTCTCCTTATAGATGAATTGTGGAAAAACATAAACATGATGAGCAGATCCTACAAAGTATGTCAAATCTAAGTCAATTACAACTACCGATAAAATACAATCATAGAAAAATCAACCAGAGATGCATACAGAATTTTTATGACAGTAAAAAAATTCTCGAGGGTGGTCACAACTTAAAATAAAACGCTATAACCAAAGGTTGTAACTTGAAACGGGCTTACACTAAGTCAATCTTCTCTACATACTACATATAGAGTTCAATACAAATTATCCTCTGAATCACCAATGGATTAATCTTGAAGCTGTAAATGTCCACAAATGGAGAAACATGAATGCGCTTCGATCTCTAATCACATACCAAGACATGCCAACGAGCAGCTTCTGATCTTTCTCTTTGATTTCTCTCTTGATTTGATGCCTTAGATGAGGATCTAAATCCTACATGATAATGGGCACTCCTATTTCCAAAAATCAAATTGCTCTCCTCAACAAATTGGGACCTGTTGTAATTAGGACTACTTAATGACATACCAAGAGTTGGTTTCACATGGAGGGAAACCCATCCAAAGTCTCCCTCCTCACCAACTTTGCGAGAACAACCCTGAAAATGTTATGGAAAATCATTTCTCATACTTTCCAAGTGGCAAAGACTTTGTTATCATATCCAACACCGTTATATTTTTTACAGATCTTATCAAGTGCATGCAATATAAGTTGCTTTTATTCTAGCACCTGCCATGACAATGTTTATCTATATCATCGATGTGTTTTAACTTTGCGTCAAATATAGAGATGTTGGGAAGGTGAATCACACGTTGATTGCTGCAAAAAGGATATACTTGTCTTGAACAAAATCACGTTCCTCCGCGTACTTGTTCATCCACAAGAGTTCTTTTCTTGCTTTTATAGTAGCAATGGATTCTTCCTATACAGTAAATAATATCACAATCTTCTACAATCTTGATGGTCATGAATCAATAACACATGCATATGCCATCAAATAGACATAGATAGGTCATCTACCATTAATAATATCATCTATTATATCAATGCGCATGTAATTGCTAATGTCATAGAGATATCTTAAGATTCATTTAGCTACATTACAATGCTTGTTATTTATATTTGAGATAAACATGATGATAACTCCAATAGAATGGGTAATATCATGCCTACTACTTACCATATGGAACATTAGATTCCTTGTGGGCGAAGCATAAGGAATTACCTCCATATCTTTTCTTCTTTAGTCCTTGGACTATGCTTGATGCTTAATTTGAAGTGTTCTCCAAGAGCGAACTCACCTGTCAGCCTTATCTATCGCTACTACATAAATATTTTTTTTACAGTGGATGATCCTTGATGGTTCTACAATAACCATCAGCATTCATTACTTAACCTCGCGCCATTGTAGAAAACCAACATTGTTATAATAGATGTTGGCGACGGTTTCGTAACCATTGCGAATAGCAGGGAACTCATTGGCTTTATGTGATTTCCACAACGATTGAGCAAACTGCGGTCGTACATATATTCTCGACGATTGGCGACATATAATGGTTGTTTTGTAACTGGCACCATAACTCTATGTTTCCCACTGACTTTTTCCTCGAAGCATGCCAACATGTCCTCGATGTTTACAAGAGCCGCTAGTGGTAAATGGACAACCATCGATATCGATGTCTAAATGCCAACGAAGGGAACACTCGAAGGTTTCTACACCGTGGGTACTAGGACAGTTAACAAACAATCGATTTTTGTTTTTTTATAAAATACCCGAGGGAGACATCAATCACTCCTTTTCACCCATTTCAATAATAGTTATCTCTAAGTAAAATATTTAATTAATGTTTTAACTTAAAATAGGAGGAGATGACTCAACAATTGTAGTTAACGCAACCAGATGAAGAGAGGAAAACGATACAATGATACATTAAAGAAAAATCAAAGTTTACAAACTGAGTTGGTGAGTATGAATCAAGTAATTGCTAAGTGCAAAGCTACTTTGGATCAAAATAACGAAACGACGAAAAGACCAACACTTTATTGTCTCAAATTATGGCGAATCAAATGAACCAGTACTAGTCTCCTTCTTGTTCCCCTTCACCTCGCTAGACGATCGTCCTCCTAATGGAGCTACACGTAGCTACGTCCTGCTCCTGAAGTCGAGGGCAACTTAATACCATAATTGATTTCTTATATTTTAGACGCAATTTTGTAATTTATTTGTAATTTTAAATTTAATTATTTAATATATTAACAAAAAAAAGAAACCCGAGTCTTCTAGTTATTGATTTTTATTTTTCAAATTTTCTTATAATATTCTCGATGGTTCTTTAATCGCAGCAAATGCTTGGCTGTTGTCGACAATGATCTCCTTTGAGAAAAGGTGGATAATTAACTATCAAGTATTAGTTACCATCGTCACCGGTTGTTGTCAATGGTTGGTTGAGGTATGAGGATACGGATCCTCTGCTGTGATGTTGTGCCTACTGTAGGTGTGGAAGCCGCTCGCTCTTGATGGAGCGGTTCACAGAATTTTAAATGGTATGGGCCCATAAAAAGTGCAAAAACATGCGAACCATTCGATCAAGATCGAGTGGTACAGACGCCTGCAACAGAGTCTGCTGCACTCCCTACTACAACAGACGATCATTATGATAAACTGCCGAAGTTGCCTCTATGAGGTATGGGCCATCGAGGATTAGTCGAAAAATGACAGTGGTTTGTTAAATCACCGAGGAATTATTACCATCAACGCCAATATTGAACAACCGCCAACAATGATCTAATCAAATGTAGAGTATATTGAATCTATGAAATAATTCTCAATGTATTTCTCTTGCGATAACCGGGTTTTTTTACTTCCTATCGCACGTGATCTTCACATGCAAATTCTAATTTGCAGATCTCAAATATTTCATAGGAAAAATGTCGTATACATTTGAAATTCTTGAGATATTACTAACAACAATTAGCATTTCATCAGTATAAATTGATAAATGATGAAATCATTACCTTATAATTTTTCAAGCACATTGATAGAAACCAAATGATGAAATCTATCACATTAGAATTTTCGGATTACACCATGGTGCTCCTTTTTGTCATGCATCGACATCAACACATTAATCTTAAGGACATTCTATATCATCTCCACATGTATTGACATTGAGGAATCTTATACTTTTGCATTGCATCTTTTTTTGGGTAGCATTTTGAAATTGCACTTAAATATTTTAAAAAATCCTTTTTTTAAAAAAGAACAAATCATTCATCAAAAGATCGGCAAAAGTAACATGAGAACCCAACAAAAAAAGAACACATTTTCTTGGCTCAAATGTAAAGCCACCCAAGAAAAACAAATGAGGAAACGGAAAACTCCCCACGACACAAATGAGTTGAGTTGGCTTAGGGTATCTTCCTGTGAATAATAGTAGTTTGGATGGTTGGGAGGGTTGGAGAATCCGAGATGGTTGAAATGATAAATGTGATGTGACATTGATTATGTATTATTTAAACTTTTTTAATGATTATAATATATTTTTTACATCAATTTTTTATTTCAACATGGTTAAAAAATAGGGTAAAATGGGGTTGCCTCTAGCGAACTAACTTGACTCCCCATCCCAATTTCTTTTTTTTTTATTTTTTTTAAAATGCTTCTGTAGATTTTCATAACTATATCCACATTTATGTTATTCAAGTTTCATGAGAAACAGAGACTTCTACGGCCTCCATCCAGATGGGGACGATTTCAACAGTTCTTCGGCCATTAGAAAATGACTATTTATTTTTCAAAAAGAAAATAAAAATAGAAAAAATGGTACGGAGGAATCAAGTTAGCTCCTCTACGGGGCAACCCCATTTTCTCTAAAAATATATTCTAACAAAGAAATTGTAAGGTCAACACAACTAATTCCGATCCAAAAATACATGAATAGAGCATGAGGTACGTCAGATTACCTCATGATAACATGGCAACCAATGAAACGAGCCCTAAGGTTAGATAGCAGTTCATGTTATCCTCCATTTTGACCTTCAAGATAGAAAAGATAGTCACGTTGGATTAACATGAAATATGATATGTAGGTTGAATAATATTCACAGATTTACTTTATACGGTAGGATTTTTACCAAGAGTTTGCAAAAAGGGACAATTGTTTGACTTTGTCTGAAAAGGGAGAGGAAAAAGACGTGCCATAAGTATATTTGGTTTCCATTCCTTTATGCGTACCCATTAACAATATTGACCAGAACTATCACGCATGCATGCTGCCAATCATGCTCTCTCCTCCTACAAATTTGCATCCATGCCCTTCTCAATCTCCATTAATCCTCGCATGCGTCCTAAACGTTTTATAACACTCAGATCCTTCCATTCATCATGAAAGATGTCATGGCATAGTTACACAGATTAGTTTAACGGACGACATGTACCAAATACGTATTACTTGAAGAGTAGGAGGTATGCGTGCAAATATCCCAAGCTAAAATAAGAATTAATATACTCAACAAATTAATAATAAAGGCCATGTCGAGCTTACGATCCTTCACATCAACTCATTCATTCATTCCTTCCTTCGCATCTTCAGAATGATGTTCATCTTTCTTCTGTCACAGGAAGGGGACGAGATGATGGAGAGACCTACAGAAATTTAGAGGTGATTATTTTTTTTCATGTTAATCATGTGAAGATTATTATCAACGAGCTAGATACGTCCTTTTGGATTTTGTTTTTTCCTTCAAATTTGCAAAGATACGTGTAAATTCCAACATCTGCAGATCTTGGATGCACACATTAAGATGCATGATGAGGATTCGCATGATAATATCATTCATTATATTAACCTCGTTGGAAAATCAAAAGAATTTCTTATATAGACACCCTGTTATGTAGTTGTTCTTGCAGTTTTTGCTGAGAATCGTGGAATAAATAGATTGACCCGTGTTCCATTTCCTCTGTAAGATCGTGATCATGTTTAAGATCATGAATATACACATTGTGAGTATTTTCAAGATGTACTTTTCCATATACATGTGGTTTATATGTGATTTAGGT
The DNA here is from genome assembly GCA_037367405.1 of Ottelia alismoides. Lineage (NCBI taxonomy): Eukaryota > Viridiplantae > Streptophyta > Magnoliopsida > Alismatales > Hydrocharitaceae > Ottelia > Ottelia alismoides. Next base: position 292,681 of record JAZKJV010001014.1, on the reverse strand, counting down.
CAATTAACATACGTGCTAGCACGTATGTTAATATGAACCAGTTTTTTCTGTAAAAAAATATATGTAACAGAGATTTGCTGTTCACATTTTGTCGACGTGCGAATATGGGAGTAATTAAAGACGCGAGCATATATAGAGTTTTATTCGCTGCATAATTTTCGCAGTTTATTTCCCATCCAGATTTCTTTCTGCAATGCAAGAAAATATTGGTCAGCTACTTATCGAAATATGTTTCTCCATATGGAAAATGGATGGCAGAACAATTAACAGAGAAGAACAACCCTCAGCTAATCGGAGAGTACTGAATGCAAGCTGATCAGCCAGTGCAAGCCTCATGGATCCATCCGACGCGGCCCCGGTGACGGCGACCGTGTACAACGTCATGGAGAAGTCGATCATAGGACTGAAAGCCGAGCAGGAGCTATGGAAAGACGAGATACTGAAGTTGAGGAACGAGAATCTCCAACTGCAATCCAAATTCGAAGACCTGACGAAGATGCTGCAGATTCGAGTCAGAGACTGGAGCATGCTTAGCTCGGAGAACTCGTCGCTCCACGAGAAGATGAAGCAAGCGGAGGACAACGCGAAGGCGATGGAGAACGAGATGCAAAGGCTGAGGGAGGAGAACAACTCATTGAAGAGGACGTCGGCCGAGTTGAGGTACCGGAACAGCGAGCTGATACGAGAGGTCGAGGCGAAGGGGGACGAGATCGCGGCGCTCCAGAAGATAGAGGTGGACAGCTCCTCTCACGGCATCGACGCGGCGGTGCAAGGCCAGAGGGGCAAGCTTGAAGAACAGGTGCTAGTTATGACCAAGCACATCTCCAAGAGCAAGGTTGTGATGGAAACCCTAGAGAGCAGATTAACGTCCAAAATTGGCGCCAAAATTATAACTTTGAATAAGCAAAAGGAGACGTTGGAGAAGTTGGTAGTTGGTTTCAAGCACAACAAGATCGAGAATGCAAGAAAAATGGAAGCCAAGGATGAGACGATTCGCAAGCTCGCGGCGACGAGCGCGGAACGAGAGAGGGAGCGTGAATCGCTCCTCGAGAAGCTCGAGCAGTCGGAAGCGGAGAAGACGGACGCAGTGAAGGAGGTTGGGAATTTGCACGAGCTCGTCCAGACACTGGAGGTTCATCTGAAGTTGCTCAACCAGAAGTTCAAGATCACGAAATCCGAGCACAAGGAGAAGGAGGAGATGAACCAGAAGAGGATCAGGGATCTGCAGGAGAAGTGCAGGAGGCTGGAGGAGCACTACGACGGGCTTTGCGAGGACATACGCTACGCGGAGATCGAGCTCGAGCAGATCAAGGAGGTAGCCGAGATGGGATTGACAAGCCTCAGCGAGAGCTTCGAGCGGCTAGAGTCGGAATTCGAGGAGAAGAGCGAGCTCGTCGGGGCACGGATATCGAGGTGCCACGAGGGGTTTCTGAACTTGAAAGGGGCAGCTTCCTCCAAGCTCGAGGAGGAGTTCGAGAGGCGTGAATTGATGGTTAGATCGATGTATCAAGACGAGATGATATCGATGATGAAGGAGGAGAGAGGGAACCTCGCGGCGAAGCTGGAGAAGGAGGAAGAGGAGAGGAGGCTGGCTATGATCGCGAGAGACTACGAGAGGAAGATGCGGGAGATGGCGGAGGAGAGAGCGAGTGGCGAGAGGAGGGAGGTCGTAAGGCGGCTGTGCAAGCTGATGGTGTATTATCGCGAGAATTGCGACGGTTTCTTGTCGAATCTTTCAGTGAAGCTCAAGCAGATCAAGCCCTTCAGATAGAACTTGTTCTTCTTGGAGACAAACTTGCAGCTCGTCATGCCCATTTAAAGATACATGTAGATGATACTTTAATTTTGAACAATGTTGTTCTCCTTTGAATCAAACTATTGACTATTGAAGTTTCAAAATTACAGTTAGTTGGGCGTACGTTTTGTCGCTTAAGTAGATGTTGGATTATTAGCCTCCCTCTAATTATCTTGGTGATTCCTTGTCTTTGCCATCGACGAGTTAGCGACGACCCTTGGACGCGGGATGGAGAAAATGGTCAGTTCTTGGATGCAATGGAGAGATGTGTATTGAGGTTAATAAGAGTAGGGTTATATGATCTCAACCATGGGATTTAAGTATATTGTCAAACATAAACATCGATGCCTTCACAATATTGAAGGGAGGATAGGAGATACGTGATGAATCTCCATTTTATGACCTTTATTATGTCATTTTGACCTTAAATCCTTAGCTAAATACATGTATATATCATTAATTTATCAAAATAAATACTTCATAATTCACACAAAATATTGTGTAAATATTGTATTTAATTCTAAAATAAAAGAATAAAGGAAAGAAAAGAAAAAGAATGAAGTGTCAAAGAAAGACACTGAGTAACTCGAGACCCTGAGATCCAGTAATTATGATGACGTGGTCGATAAGGACTAAGTAGGGGGAGATAGGACAGAGAAATTGTACAGAAAATACACAAAAACCCTAATTATTTTGCCCAAAAATTACATTTTGGGATCTATTTTATTTTATTATTTTTTATACCTCAGATAACAAAATCCTCAACATGAATGTTGTAGATAAAGATATAAAGAAAAATATAAAATTGATTTCATTGAAAAATAATGCACAGTTTACATGGGACACACAAAATAAAAATCCGTGAGGTTAATAAAATAAATAAGCTATTATTCATAAAAATAAATAAGATATTTAATGCATGCGATTTTGTTCACTTTGGAGTTAATACGCAAAAGTTATATTTTGGGCCCTCATTGTGCACTTTACTTGTATATTATATTTAATATATTTATTCTTTATATTGTTCATTTTCTTATATTTTTATAAAATTGTAAATATTATTTAAAACACATGTATATAATTAAAATAAAGGGATATTTACACTCATAACCTTGAGTGATTTTGTAATTACAATCATAACCCTGCATAATCTCGAATTACGCATAGAACCCTGAATAGTACTTAACTCTTACATCCATAACCTCATATTAACTTCCATTTGATTTTCGATATCCATCAAATATTTTTTCCCTTCAAATTACAATTATTTACAAATGATACCATTCTCTCGTTCTTTCTTGAGTCAACCCCTCCCCTTTACCAACCTCCTCCTCACCTTCATCCTCCAACACCTCCTTCTCCCTTCCTCCATCCTCCTCCTTCCCTTCATCCTCTGAGGACTACCTCTTCCTCCCCTTACTTCCCTCGTCCAAGCTCCCCTTCCCAACCTGCAGGCCCCCGTCTCCTGCCCCCACCCCCATCGAAGCCCCCCTCCTCTAGCCTGCAAGCTCCCATTTCTTGCAAGGCCCCGCAGAAGCCCCCTTCGCCACTGTCGAACCCCTCGCCCCCTGTAGGAGCCCCCCCCCTAAGCCCCTCCCACTACCTGCAAACCCCGATGAAGCCCCCTGTAGAAGCTCCACTGCCTTGCTCGCAAGCTCCTAACATCGCGCAAGCCCTCGCCCCTTGCCCTGTCGGCATGCCCCTAACGATGTGCAAGCCCTCGTCGTGCCACTCTCCCCTACCCGCAAGTCCCATAGGGTTACCTTCGCCGTTGCAGAACCCTACCCCTCCACCGCACGCTATCATCCTGCAGCACTCGACCACTGCACGCTGTCGTCCTGCAGCACTCATCCTCCACCATCGCTCATTGTCGCCTTTGTAGAAGGTGCTGAACTGAGGGAGGAGGGTAAAATGCACCTGATCTAAAGGATAAAAATGTCATTATATCGACCAGATGAATTTTAGCAGAAAATTTATTTACTTCATTTATACTCATAAACTAGATGTGTATAGTATTTAGTACAAGAGTGTTGAACTCAGGGAGGAAAGTTGTTTAAAATCAGAGTTAAACTGTATATAACTAAGGGATTTTTACCCGGCAGACCCTATAATCTTTGCCAATTACCGCTACGACCTTTGAAATATCCTAATTCCCCCCTCAACCCTTTAAACTTGCTCCGTCTTACCCCACAGACCCTGCCGTCATCTTTAACTTTATTGGATTCAAAAACTTGAGTTAAACTTGGGTTAATCAAACCAAAGGAAATGAACGGTGGATCTTCAATTTCCTTGTCGCCTTCATCTCTTCGTCAACGCATATGACTGAGAACTTCACCTACAGTCCCCACCTCAACACCACCCCCACAGCACCGGGAAGCCTCGTCTGGGCTGGATCGACACCAGCGTCATGGACGCCGCCATGGCCTTGAAGGATATGGTTAGATCCTTAAGCGCATCACGGAAGCGTGATCGTCGTATCGAATACGACGAAGAACGACTAGTCGTACTAGTTGTTCTAGGCAGCGGAAATTAAAATTTTTCTTGCGACGAAACCACATGATCCAAGAACACTTCTCGGATCGTTTCGTCTAAACCACAAACAAGTACTAGGGTTACCTCTTGAAGCGTGGTTGCGATCGAGTCTCTAAACAAAGAGACCTCCTGTCTCAAGTCCGATCCGACGGAGGAGACGCTTGCGAGCGCGGGGATGAATCGCGTGCTTCTCGCAATCCATGTTGATGATCCAAGCGGTGGATCTCCTGATCTCGACACACGAGATCCGATGTCTTCTTCACGAGCGGGGCGCACCGAAGGAGATGGAGATCCACGAGCAAACCATCGGGCAGCATAACGACGATGCCGCGGTGATGGAGAACCTCTCTAGGGCATCCATGGTGGACGGCCACATGAGAGAGAAAGAGAGAGGACGTGTAGAGAGAATGAGAGAGAGAGAGAGAGAGAGATTTGTTGCCTCAACTTATGTGTCAAAAAGAGCAATGGGGTGCCTCTCCTTTTATAGGGTTTTGGGATCCATGGATCTCAATCCATGTGTCAACACAAATCCAATGGTCCACATTAATTTGTGTTTCTTTCAATGGTCATGATTTGTTGCTAAAAACACAACAACAATTAATTTAATTTAAATTAAATATATGTTGATAAATCAACACAATTTAATTACAAAATTAAATCATCAATACATGGAGATAATGAAAGGAGAGAAAGCCTCCTTCCATGTAGAGAGGGGGGACGACCTCCCTTTCCTAATGGGAGTGGTGGTCGTCCACCCTCCTCCATTAGGAAGGTGGCTATTTCACCTTTTATGTAATCTCCATTATTTGCAACAACTTTTGTTGCAAATTATTTCACAAAAAATAAATCCAATTTATTTTGTGAACATTGCAATCATGCCATTGAAAATTTGTGAATCACATTCACAACCCAAAACAAAATGTAAATTACATTTTCAATTTGATGTCCAATGTGAATCCAATTCACATTAACATTTAATTAACAAATGTAAATTACAAATAGCTCTCTCTTATATATTATAAATCACATTTATAATATATATGACTAATATGGATATTGCTATCCACATTATTCATATCGATGATAATTAAATCATATTTAATCATCTTGGATCTCTATTCTCTTGTGTCCAAATAATATGAATCACATTCACATTATTTACATCTTTGATAATTAAATCTCATTTAATTATCTAAGATAAATCTCTTTATAATATGAATCAAATTCATATTACTCATGATAATTAAATCACATTTAATTATCCATTTTCTCAATGCTCGGATACATAAATCAACAATAGAATTATCCATGAACTCTTTCAAGGATAATGCGCTTTCTCCACGAATACTTGGAGATAAGGACAGGGCGATTGTATTGTTCCACGTATAGTGACATGGATATTGAGATCGTATCTCAAATCCAGATCGCGGGCCTCCCATAGATGCTTGATTAAATCAAGACCGTAAATCTAATCTTCTCATTGTATCTGAATCACATTCAGATCAATGTCCAATACTTGGACCAAGATCAGATCACTTCTCTACTGAGAGGAGTCACTAAAATCCAGACCCGTTTCATCACTCCCTAGGAATGGAAGCGTCATGGTTATACAATCGTTTATGATCACATCACCCTCAGGTATTCCCAATACCTGTACATCCTGCATACTGGAAGACTCAGACTAAACCCGAAGTATTCGATCAACTTTATACTGTCTACTTCATGGTTTTATCAGTAAGTTTCTCATTCGATCATTGGGAGTCGGTATCGATCATATACTTTCCAAAAGCATATATCATACCTAGGTCTTGATCATATACTTTCCAAAAGTATATATCAAACCTACAAATTCAGTCAAGCTTCCAAAGCGAGACAACCGTGCGCACGGAATTTGATTCTTCCCAATATCTCATGAGTGAGCTCATGTCTTCTGGTTCAGTAACTGAACCTGTATGATCCCTTTGAGAGATCGTATTACTCATATGCCCTTATATGCACACCAGCGCGCCGGTGTATAGACCTTGATTAGGTCATCAACCTATTGGTCTGCCAAATGTACATACTCAGACATATAGTAACACATCTGTCTCCGGTCAGAGGATGTGTGCCTATATCATGACAGCATATGATATAGGACTTTGGTTATCTCGATCTCGTTAAGTCAACTCTTTGACCTAACTAATCTGACACCTCCGAATCTCTATTCCTATGCAGAGGACCTGCATCAAGAGGTCGGTCAGATATCAGCCTTTAGAGAAAGGATTGCCATCTCCTTCTCAGGCTGGAGATCATCTCTTAACGATCATTTGACGGCGCTCGATGAGTCCTCAATCTAACTCATTAGATATTCATCTAAGCACCAGCCTCTATGATTCAATAATTGAATCAACAGCTGTATGATCATTAAGATGGCCATGGTACATAACCCTAATTGTACTAAGGGACCTATTATGCAAATTATGTATTCTTCATTTCAGATTAAGGAGTGAATTGCAATAACATTTATTGCATAATGGCTCGCCGTGGGCTCGCACTTCCAACAGGCCTCCCACCTCCTCTCCTTCGGTTACGCCCTCATAGTCTTCAACCTCACCCCTTCCAAGGTCACCCGGCTCCTTCACTCCGACACCATTCTCACCCCCTCCCCATCCGTCGTCGCTTCCTTCAGCGACGTCGTCTTCCTCATGATCGGTGCCCCCTCCGACGTCCGATCCCTCGTACTCGACCAGGAAGAAACGTACAGTGACAACGGGAGAGAGAGAAGAGGAAAAATCGAGAGGGGTTTCTCGTTGATTCACCTCTCTCCTCTCCTCTGCTATAATGAAGATGATGCACGTGAGGATGGCATGCTCTTCTCCCCCCTCCTCCCTCTGCGTCAACAAGGATGTGGGGAGAAGACCCACCGTTCTCGCCTGCAAGAGGTTCGCGACAAAGACCACGGTGGTCATCGTCGGCTGCCGATCTAATGACTACGACCAACATTCTCGAGACGCCTATAGATGGTTCCGAATCCGGCCAGAGCCACCCGAGTGGGTCCCAAACCGTGGTACCTTCCTCCACAGTCCCCACCTCAACACCACCCCCACCCCAACCAAGAAGAAGACGAAGAAGAAGGAGGTGGCGGGAGTGGAACAGGAGATGGGTTCTTCTTCATCTGTGAGCATGGCCTTGTCCTCCATGGTGTCCATAATAAGGGAGCTCAAGTCCCATGCCGTGGCATTGCAGGTGGGAGAGGGAAAGTCCCATGCCGTGGCATTGCATGTTCACTAACCTTTCCACGATTGCAGTGGATTAAAATTGGTTGATTCCTCACATCTGCAGGGTAAAGAGATTATGGATTTCAAAAAAACAGATGAGATCTGCTAAATTAACAAAGTATCTGCCCGGATAGCCTACCAAGAAAGAGCTTCTCGGAGGGTGGAAGCTCTGGATTTGGATGGGTCGTGCCGTGAAGAACAGAGCAACGTGCAGCCCTCTGTTCATAAAGTTGAGAGGAGGTGGCCGGGGGAGGGGCCGCTGGGGCTCGGTCAGGGGTAGTCGGTGAGCGGCGAGGGACGGGCTTCGAGCGGCAGGTGGGGGTGCTTCGAGGGGTGATATGTTCAGGATTGAGGTGGAGGGTGCTCGACCTGGGCGGGGCTGACACCGCCGTGGCCATGGCCGTCATCGTCATGCTCGGAGCGGAGGGTTCGGGGCAGAGGGCCGAGTGCTCGGGGTGGAGAGGAGGGACTGGAGTGAAGATCTAACATGGGTGGAATGGAGTGGCACTTATAGTAAATTTGATAAATAAAATGACTATAATGTAAAAGAAGATAACAGAATCCGGTTAGTTTTAACGATTAAATGGATGGGGGTTAACAGCAGGGTCCGGAGGGTAAAGGTTAACAAGTTTACGGGGGTGAGGGAGGAATTACGATGTTTCGAAGGTCGTAGAGGTCATTGCAAAAGATTATAGGGTCTGCCGGGTAAAAATCCCTATAACTAATGCTTTATCGGTTTCCTATTTTGATGCATTTTTAAGTAATTTTTTGGATTTTTATTTTATTTTTGTGAATTTTATATTATTTTTCTTATTTTAATATACATTTATAAAAATTAGGTATAGATTTTGTATTTTTATATTTTGATTTTTAATTTTTAATTTTTATGTGTTCTGTTATTTTTATTTAATTTTTAGAAAATATTTGTAATTTTTATTTAGTTTTTAAAATTGAAAACTATTTTTTATTTGTGATTTTTAAAATTAGAATATAGAAAGATATATTTTATTATATTTTTATTATAAGTAGGTAAAAATATCTTCAAAAGGATATATTATATGTATTTTTCATATTTTTATTGAATTAGTTATACTTTTTCAAATTTTTATGTATTTTATATTATTATTATTTAATATTTGATTTTATTTTTTTATTTATTATGTGAAATATAGTAAAATATACTACAACTAATTTTTATAGGAATTTTAAATGTGCTTTATATATTTTTATGATTTTTGAAGTTATAATTTTAGGTATTTTTAATTATTTATTAAAAATCCGAAATCTTTTTATTTTTTTGAAAAATGGTATAATATTGTATATAGTATGCTATCAGATATATTTTTATGTTTTTAGTATATTTTTATATTTTGTATTTTATTTATTATGTATGTAGTATTTATAGTGGTTATGCATAGTAGTAGGGTATAAGTATAATAATAGGAAAACATGGGGTGTGAATGAAAAATCTCAGAAATGCATGAGCATGTGCGCAAAAAGTTCCAGGCGTCACGTGATGTGTGCGTGAGGACTAAGGACCTGGACCTGTATGCAACACCAAAATGCATCCGGGCGTGCACACAAATAGCACAGTGATACACGTGCGCGGGCACACGATTCAATCTTGGTAGAGACCTGATGAATCTCGGATTCATCACTCTAAATCTCATTTACTAAGCTTAAGTCCCTAAAAATCAATAGCATATTTGCATTATTCTGCATAATTAGCATTCATGCATGTTTTCATAAAAATGGCATTTTATCCATAAATTCTGCACAAAATAAGAAGCCAAAAATCCAAGCAAAATTTGACCTGTAAATAGCCTAACTTCCCCTATTTTTAACTCCTCCATGCTAACTCCAAATGACACAAAACTACCTCCACTGTGTACACATCACTAACAAGAATAAAAAAAATAAAAAAAATCACTAACCCAGTTAAGTGGACCAAAAATCCAAACCATAGTTTCAGGATTTTCGGACTAAAAGCCACATATCTTCCCCATCCAGTGTCCGATTTGATCCTACTAACTTTTGAACAAATGCACATTCAATTACCTTCAAAACAAGACCAAGTTCAAGTGAATCGAAGCTCGTTTGTGAAAGTTGAGTTTTGGGCCTCTTTTGTACATTGTATATTTTCGCGGCTTTTGACCGATATTTTATGCATATATTTTCTTAATTTATAAAAATCCAAAAAAAATAGAATTAGGTGTCTCTTATTTATCTTTGAGTTTTTCATATTTTTTCGGATTTTTATAATGTTTAAAAATGACAAAAAAATTAGAAAACCAAAAATCAAGGTATTCTATGTACATGGGATACCCTAAAAATTTACTTTTTACATTTGACCTATTTTGGCTTTGATGTGTTCATGAAAGTTGTAGATCTCGTCGAGACGAGCATTTTTCGTGAAGAAACTTTTTCGATCCGAGATCATTTGCTATTTTTTATTGATTTTACAAAATATTTTAACTTTGATTTTTCTGGTGCTGACACTTGGCAGCCCCAGAGGCCACCACGTGTCAGTCATTTTCAGGCCTTTTAAATTTCGTTTATATATATATATATAAAATTAAAGGCACGCACGTGCGCGACACGTGCCTCCACGTGCCTGGCCCCCCTTTTTTCCCCTTCGCAACGTGGCAGCTCCACGGCCGTTCGATCAGCGGCCGATCGAACGGCCGCGGTTCATCTCCTTCCCCATTCTCCGCAGCCGCCGCCCCGTTGACCGCCCAACGGTCCCCCGCGACTTCGCCGCCCCGATAACTCCGAAACCGTCGCCAACCGCCGCCCGCATAACCCGCATCGGCCGCGACCCTAACCAACCTCCTCCTCCTCCGCATCTTCCTTCGCTCGCCCCTCCCCTATTTAAAAAATATCGCCGCCCCAGTCCAACGGATCCGCCGCTTCGAGCTTCATGAGGGTGACAGCCTCGCCTGGGCAGAGCCGGCGAGATCCGAGGGCGCTCAACGCCCCTCGTTGCGGCTGCGACCTCCTCGCCTGAGCTGCTCTCGCTCCGGCCACCTCCGTGCCGTCGAGCCTACGACCGCTTCATCGACACCTCCATCTCCAGCAGCTTCATCGCCTACGACCGCTTCATCGACAACACCTCCACGCCGTCGCCTCTAACGTCTCCGACTTCATCGAGCCAACGTCATCGATCTTCGACGCCGACCGCAGCCCCGACTCCGCCGTCTTCATCATCTCCTCCAGCTGCGCCCTCATCAACAGCCACTCCTCCACCTTTGACTCCAGCAACGCCTCGTTCACCGTCCGCTCCGCCACAACAGCAGCGAGGCCAACCCACCGCGACGCCACCACTCCGCCGCCTCGCCGCCGGGCGTTGGGCCCGAGGTCCCCCGCACGTGCTCCGCACGTGCGTGGGAAACGTCGTCAGCACACAACATCCTAGGGGGTCACGTGCTACGCACGTGCCCCTTGGGTAAATTGCAGAAGACCCCCGGTCCTCCTTCCATATCATGCGCCAGTCCACCTAGCACGTGCCCCTCTTGAAAAATTGTAGTTCACCCCCCTAGAACTACTAGTAGTTACAAGGGGCCCTTCCATTGCATTTTTTTATTTATTTAGCTTATTTATCTATTGCAGAAAGACCCCTGTGTTCTCCCTTATTTTTAAATATATCCAGTACATTATTTTATTAATCCAAAAATTGCATAATGCTCCTCATATGACTCTCTACATTTTGATATGATGTGGATATTTTTCTAATTAATGGTTAATTCATAATCATTTTTTCTGTGGAAAATTGTGAAGTTTACCCAGTTTGTGCTCTAATATTTGTAATTGATTAACCGGTATTCTAAAAATCCCCGAAAAATCATATATTGTAGAGATTATTTTGCTTGACATTGTGCCCAAAAATCTTTGCATTTGCATGCATAATTTGCTCTGTAAAAATTATTTTGCATATTTCACTATTTAATTTTTAATAGGTATTAAACCCTATATTTTTGAGGTCTAGGATTTTTCTAAGATCCATTACCTTGTGATAGATCTTAGATAATTTTATTTCTCTAAAATAAGCAGGTTTAATATTTATTATAATTAAATATTGAAAATCATTCTGTTTGCATTTAAAAATTCATAAAAAATCATATCTCATCAGAAAATTCCAAAAAATTACAGTGTACTAATTTTATCATAATTATCACCTCGACCAAGTTTCGTATTTTTCGGACATTGTTTGATCAAATTTTACATTTTAGTCCCTAAAATAGGCCGAATTTGCATTTTGCATCCCTCATTTGCATTAAAAATTCCAAAAAAAGACCGCCTTGAAAACCGAACATGAAATTGGATAGACATATCGCTAGGTTGTTCCTTTGCCTCCTTGTGATCGACCTTGGGACTTGCCCAAGTAAAATAAACATAAAACCACGAGATTGAAATTGAATAATTATTTGTGGTTATTTTCTTGACTATTTCCGATCGCCGCCTACAAAGAACGATTTATTATTTTCACGCACGAAGATAAAAATCAACTCTTTTTAATTTGGCATTTTGGAACTCGTCAGATGGCGCCGTTGCCGGGGAGGCAAACGGATTAGTTTTGTGTTTTGAAAATTTTTCGCTCGATTTTTCGCATTCGGGTAGTCTGACCCCGAATTTTTCATTGTGAATACCATTTTATTTCCAGCATTTATTTTCTGCATTTATTCGCTTGTTTTATTTTCTGAGTCACTCTCTTACACATATCTCTCTTTTTTTTCTTGCGAGGTACCCGATGTACATGGAGCGGTTTTCAAGAAACCGACGCATCTTCACCGACATCCGAGAAAGCCGCAAATTAATTTAAGATCGAGTCGAGTCGTGAGAGAGAGTAGAGTCTAGGTTTTCAAATTCTGCAATTTTATTTACTCGCTCATTTACAGCGGTGTCCGTTTGGACTCTCGCGCATGTAAAAAAGACCTTGAACTTTTCTGTGGAGTGTCGTGGCCTGTTTCACTCTTCGGTGAGGGTGGGGCCCGACTTGAGTGGCGAATAGGATAGATCTACACATACGACTCTCAGAGCATTTATATTTTTTCTTGTGCTCGTAGGATCTAAGGCCACACTGCACATTAATCGAGACGCACATAGATCGTTCAACTTAGCCAAATTTAACTCAATTCTTCCCCGCTAATAGAACTTCTACTTAGGTGCGGTTTTTCATCGGCTTGCATTTCATATAGAATAATTTTCAATTCTTGTATTGCATCCACGTGGAGATTGTGAGGAGGCACTATAAGTCTTCTAACTGAGCATCCATCATTGTTTTTGCGTGCATCGGCTTTTCCCGACTTTCTCCCTCTTGTTTTATCACATAAATCAAAAGGAAATTGGGACTGGACGGTAGACGTGATTTTATGCTAATCTAATTTTTCAGTGATCACCTCATTAAAAATTGGGACTGCTAAATATAACCGATCAAAATAACCCATAAAATCAAGAATTTTTGCTGGAGAGCAACCCTGACCTTGGATGATTTTATTTTTTTCTGAGTGAGCGAGAGACGACACTTAAGGTTAGAGCCAAGCTCCGACACCTAACATCTCGCTAATTTTTGCCAAGATTGATTTATCACCAACTAAAATTGAAAAGATAATAGCCGAACTCCTACGGCTTCATTGTGTGAGTTGGTGAATCTGAGGTTTGAATTGTGTTTGCATTGGTGTGCATAAACCGATATCGAAGATCAACAGCCGCACATTTGATTTCTCTTGATTATCCCGAGCAATCATCTCTCTCCTTTCTTGATTTAAAATTCACCATGGAATTCTTGTCCAATAACTCTTGCAGACCCAATCCCTCAATCCTTTCAGCTCTTTCAAAAATTGCCGAACGTTTATCCGAGAATCCATCAGAGTTATACTATGAAAATGAATTCGTATCGGTTAGACCCAAAACACCTCCCCCTCAACCACCAATAAATCCATCTCCTTCTGCTAATCCGACCTGTTTCATGAATGACAACCCTTTGTATTTAGAGCAGACAAACCAACAAATGATTAAGGGCTCTACTTCTTCATTTAATCCTCTTTACGTTGATCATACAATTCATCCCTCATATTCGGTAAATGTCAATCCATCATTCATGGGAGAAGATAACCACATGATCGAATTGAACACTTCTTCACCTCTTCCATCAATCTTGAACACCAAAGAAAAATCATTACCTTGGATTGAACATAACAACCCCCTCTTCACTCATACAGAGGATTGGGCCGACCACATAAGATCACAACTTCCCTTGGACCAACTCCACTTACCTAGACCATATGAGCAGCCACCTACCATGATTATTGAGGAGATACTTTGAGAAAATGATGATCGTATATCGGATATTTCAAGAGACTCCTCTCCTAGTACATACAGAAAAATGGAAGAGGACATTCAATTACAAAAACATAGCCCAACTGCTCCCATGTTTGGTCATGAAGAGATTCTGGAGAATATTTTGAAGATGAATAAGAAATTTGATTTAATGGAGGATAGATTTCAAGAACTTGCCGATCGACTAATCTCTGGTAACTCGGACATGAAAATGAATGAGGAAATGATTGGATCCGAGACTGAAAATTTTGAGGATATTCAGGAACCTAGGGACGATTCTGACAATATCACTTCCGCATATTCTTCCCCTAGAGTTGACTATGCCACTGACTATCACTCCAAACACCCGAACCCCTGTTCATGTGAGAAACACACCACACCCCCACACCACCCAGAAAATACCAAAAAATGGAAATATTTGAAAATCACAAAAAAAATAAAAATTCAAAAAATTTCATAAAAATTGAAACTGAAGACGATCTGCTGAATTTGGATCCGACTGTACGGGAAGCACTGGAAAAACGTTTGATCTTTGAACTTCCCTTTCTACAGGCCATTGAACACTTCCCCGACCTTAAAAGATTTTTAATGAAAAAATTAACTATGAAAAAGTCGAGCAGGATTAGAACCAAGACCGAGAGACATATCTTTTCAATGGCCTCCTCCTTGGTGTTGAGGAGAAAAACCAAGAGCCGCATAGTGAAGCGGTTACCCAGATTTGACTGTGAAATCAAAGACACAATCTTCACCCATGAGTGGATTGATGACGATGCACCGATCAATATCCTCCCGATCTCTGTATTTCACGAACTCGAACTCGGACCGATTCGGAAGATACGAGAGATTCTTCAATTAGCGGACTGATCAATAAAGCGGCCGAGAGGAATCATTTCTGTCATCATGAAATTCCAAGGTGCTCCACTCAAAGTAGAATTCATGATCATTGATATTGAGCATCAAGGAGAATTCACCCAATCTCCAATCATTCTCGGTAAGCCATTCTTGGCATTGGCCAAGGTGAGTATTGATTGTGAGATTCAGGAAATCAACTTCACAGCATTGGAAGCACTTAGATCTGACCATATCTTTGAGGAACCACGATCTTCTGAGGCAACCCACGAAGTCCCCGACAACCATAACCATGAAGCGGTAGAAGAGCCCTACCCCGCAACCACACATGAGATAGCGGTTGTTGATGAGACTATTGGTTTAGAAAATCTCCCCCTGCTCCATTCCCAACCGCTCTCACCAGGGAGAATCATGTATATGAATCATATGATCCAGAGACTTATGCATGGGCACACCCTGGGTCAACCTACTCTGACTACATGGATTACATCAACTCGACATAGGAATGCGCCAACATCGAATCAATTGAAAAAGAACATGCAGAGACTCTCCCCAGTATTACAATTCCCGCGGATCTCAAAATAGACAAATCTTTCTACTACGATCCTGAGACATATGCATGGTCACACCCTGGAGCAACATTCTCTGAATATCTTGACCAAATCATCCCAAATCGAGAGTGCTCAAACATTCAGGAGACTAAGAACAAGCATGCAGACCGAGAACCGCCCAAGGAGAATTCCAATGGCTATTCATCTGGATACTCAAGTGAACCGACACCTTCACGACGAAATAAAAAGAAAGTCACCTTTGTCCTTTCGGAAGAGGAATCAGCTGATGATCCCTCATCAGGTCCGGAAAAAGGTAGTCTACATGAGTGAAGTTTGTTCGGCAGCCCTAAAGCCATATCTTCGTAAGGATCCAAAATTCAATTCTCGTTGGACAACTCCCGTTCCTAACTACTACTCATCCAAAGTTGATGCTCCTGCCCTCTTCAAGTACACTGGAATTCTTTCGTATGAGCTGACTGAGATCGGTGCTTCTGAGTATTCATCTGAGGACAAACCGATTGATCCCAAGAAGGAATGAATACTGAGAAAACAATTAAAGAAACAAAAAGACATGAATACTTGGAGTATGTCCACCTTCAAATACTACTCCTCTGAGGATAATTCTGATGATGGATATCTTTCATCCGACTCAAACACTTCATCCACTATCCATCATGACTTTTCTGAGGATGACACTGACAATAGTTGGGAATCATATGCTTCATCTCCATCTCATCATTACGATCTCCCACCACAGGCTCACAAGAAGATCAGCCGTAAACCGCCTTAATCATCGGCTACCCACCCTCCCTCCCGACCACATCGGTCTCTTTGTACAGCTTCTTCCTCTACTTAGGCCAAGGCCTAAGTATAGGGGGGGACCGATGCCATTTGTATATACCATTTCTCTCATCACACTCCTTCTCCCGACCGCTCAATTTCCACCCTTCTTCCATACTTAGGCTGTCCAAAGCCTAAGTATAGGGGAAACCGACACCCATCTGTATATACTCCCCTCATTCACATATCCCGACCGCCTCTTTTTGCGTGCCTCTTCTATACATAGACTGTTCACAGTCTAAGTATAGGGGGGCGAATCACTGTATATAAATTTTTAACTCTCTTACGCTTAGCACAAGCTATGTCTTCATTGCGCTTCTTGTGCTCTGAGGACACAGCATTCGCTAAGTATAGGGGGGTCTGTATATATACTTTGTATATATTTTACCCATATCTCGTACTTTCGCGTAAGTCTATATGTATTTACGGGGTGGGTACTAACTTGAAAAAAAAACAAAAAACAAAAAAAACAAAAAAACAAAAAAAGGAGAGTTCTGCTACTAACACTAACTCTACCCAAAATTTTTGAAAAAAATGAAAAAAATGGCTTCTTATTTTATTTTTTTCATAAAAAAAACATTTCAATCAAAAATCACAAAAAAAATGTGTCTGCATTTCACATACCTGCACTTCACCATCATCACATGCATTTGCATTTGTGAAAAGTCATTGGGTTCTGAACCAAGTTATGAGCTGAAACCGAGAGTGGTCTGGACTTGACTTTAATCCACCTAATTTTCAGAGGAACTTCACCGAGAAATAGGATTTTAAGAGCTTCATGTCTTTTGACTTAATTCCTTAAGTTCCACATGACAATATACATCGTTTGACTCTTAGTGTCTAACCTTTTCTCTTCATTCTGGGTACAACTCTGGAATAAAGAATTAACTTGTACTCTCGCACTATGCACTTAGCTCAACTCAGACAGGATGTTGGAAGACTGTGTGAGTCTCTTTTCTGGTAGCGTGGAAATCTAAAGACCGGAGTTCGGGTTGAAATAAAGCTTCAGAAAAGGGATGGACGGCTGGGCACAATTTTTCTAAGACCCCAAAAAATGTACGGAATAAAAAGATTCTATATCCGTAGGGGCACAACAAGATCCAAGCAGAACCACCAAAAATTCCAAATACAAAGAAGCAACTACCAAATAAAATCCGATCAAAAAGATCCAAGCTTCAAGAAACCTGCAGATCTTGGTGGAGACTTGGCTACACTGGCCATCTTCACAAGGAGAGGTGGCTACACTGGCCACCCCCTCCAGTTCTTTTCTCTTTCTTCTAGCTTTTCCCCCATTTCGATTGTGAACACAACACGACAAACCTTAGAAGGAAATACCTGACTTCCCGAGGACGAGTTACTGGAGAGGAGAGGAGCATGGTAGTTCGGCATTCTGGATGGGAAGAGCTAAAACCCTTTCACACACACGAGTCGGTTATTCAATGTTCATAGGGTATACTTTGGGAAGAGGATTGATCTAAGATGACTTCTGAGCCAAAACTGTGACAATGATGTGTAGAACTTGAGGGCTGTTGATTTTAAAATTCTAAGTCTCACAGAAGTTCCGACACATTATTAATCCAAAGGTTGAGTTTAGTTTCACTTTCACCTTCAGTTCATGGTCTTGGTATGGAAGCCAGTCTCTTTTCACTTCATGGCATCTCTTTCTTGATGCTCAGGGACGAGCATGGTTTAAGTATAGGGGGATGATGAATCTCGGATTCATCACTCTAAATCTCATTTATTAAGCTTAAGTCCCTAAAAATCAACAACATATTTGCATTTATTCTGCATAATTAGCATTCATGCATGTTTTCATAAAAATGGCATTTTATCCATAAATTCTGCACAAAATAAGAAGCCAAAAATCCAAGCAAAATTTGACCTGTAAATAGCCTAACTTCCCCTATTTTTAACTCCTCCATGCTAACTCCAAATGACACAAAACCACCTCCACTGTGTACACATCACTAACAAGAATAAATAAAAAATACAAAAAAATCACTAACCCAGTTAAGTGGACCAAAAACCCAAACCATAGTTTCAGGATTTTCGGACTAAAAGCCACATATCTTCCCCATCCAGTGTCTGATTTGATCCTACTCACTTTTGAACTAATGCACATTCAATTACCTTCAAAACAAGACCAAGTTCAAGTGAATCGAAGCTCGTTTGTGAAAGATGAGTTTTGGGCCTCTTTTGTACATTATAAATTTTCACGGCTTTTGACCGATATTTTATGCATATATTTTCTTAATTTATAAAAATCCAAAAAAAATAGAATTAGGTGTCTCTTATTTATCTTTGAGTTTTTCATATTTTTCGGATTTTTATATTTTTAAAAATGACAAAAAAAATTAGAAAACCAAAAATCAAGGTATTCTATGTACATGGGATACCCCAAAAATTCACTTTTTACATTTGACCTATTTTGACTTTGATGTCTTCATAAAAGTTGTAGATCTCGTCGAGGCGAGCATTTTTTGTGAAAAAACTTTTTCGATCCGAGGTCATTTGCTATTTTTTTATCGATTTTACAAAAGATTTTAACTTTGATTTTTCTCGTGCTGACACGTGGCCGCCCCAGAGGCCGCCACGTGTCAGTCATTTTCGAGCTTTTAAATTTTATTTTTATATATATAACAAAAATTTAAAAGGCACGCACACGTGCCTCGCCCCCTTTTTTCCCCTTCGCAACGTGGCAGCTCCACGGCCGTTCGATCAGCGGCCGATCGAACGGCAGCGGTTCATCTCCTTCCCCAATCTCCGCAGCCCCCGCCCCGTTGATCGCCCAACGGTCCCCCGTGACTTCGCCGCTCCGATAACTCCGAAACCGTCGCCAACCGCTGCCCGCATAACCCGCACCGGCCGCGACCCTAACCAACCTCCTCCTCTGCATCTTCCTTCGCTCGCCCCTCCCCTATTTAAGAAACATCGCCGCCCCAGTCCAACGGATCCGCCGCTTCGAGCTTCACGAGGGTGACAACCTCGCCAGGGGAGAGCCAGCGAGATCCGAGGGCACTCAACACCCCTCGTTGCGGCTGCGACCTCCTCGCCTGAGCTGCTCTCGCTCCGGCCACCTCCGTGCCGTCGAGCCTACGACCGCTTCATCGACACCTCCATCTCCAGCAGCTTCATCGCCTACGACCGCTTCATCGACAACACCTCCACGCCATCGCCTCCAACGTCTCCGATTTCATCGAGCCACCGTCATCGACCTTCGACGCCGACCGTAGCCCCGACTCCGCCGTCTCCGTCATCTCCTCCAGTTGCGCCCTCATCGACAGCCAATCCTCCACCTTCGACTCCAGCAACGCCTCATTCACCGTCCGCTCCGCCACAACAGCAGCGAGGCCAACCCACCGCGACGCCACCACTCTGCCGCCTCGCCACCGGGCATTGGGCCCGAGGTCCCCCACACGTGCTCCGCACGTGCGTGGGAAACGTCGTCAGCACACAACATCCCAGGGGGTCACGTGCTGCGCACGTGCCCCTTGGGTAAATTGCAGAAGACCCCCGGTCCTCCTTCCATATCACGCGCCAGTCCACCTACTAGAGGGCACGCGCGTCTTGGAAAATTGCAATTCACCCCCCTAGAACTACTGGTAATTACAAGGGGCCCTTCCATTGCATTTTTTTATTTATTTAGCTTATTTATCTATTGCAGAAAGACCCCTGTGTTCTCTCTTATTTTTAAATATATTCAGTACATTATTTTATTAATCCAAAAATTGCATAATGCTCCTCATATGACTCTCTACATTTTGATATGATGTGGATATTTTTCTAATTAATGGTTAATTCATAATCATTTTTTCTGTGGAAAATTCTGAAGTTTACCCAGTTTGTGCTCTAAATTTTGTAATTGATTAATCGATGCTCTAAAAATCCCCGAAAAAATCACATATTGTAGAGATTATTTTGCTTGACATTGTGCCTAAAAATCTTTGCATTTTCATACATAATTTGCTCTGTAAAATCATTTTGCATATTTTACTATTTAATTTTTAATAGGTATTAAACCCCACATTTTTGAGGTCTAGGATATTTCTAAGATCCATTACCTAGTGATAGATCTTAGATAATTTTATTTCTCTGAAATAAGAAGGTTTAATATTTATTATAATTAAATATTGAAAATCATTCTGTTTGCATTAAAAAATTCATAAAAAAATCATATCGCATCAAAAAATTCCAAAAAATTACAGTGCACTAATTTTGTCATAATTATCACCTCGGCCAAGTTTCGTATTTTTCGAACATTGTTTGATCGAAGTTTACATTTTAGTCCCTAAAATAGGCCGAATTTGCATTTTGCATCCCTCATTTGCATTAAAAATTCCAAAAAAAGACCGCCTTGAAAATCGAACACGAAATTGGATAGACATATCGCTAGGTTGTTCCTTTGCCTCCTTGTGATCGACCTTGGGACTTGCCCAAGTAAAATAAACATAAAACCACGAGATTGAAATTGAATAATTATTTGTGGTTATTTTCTTGAATGTTTCCGATCGCAGCCTACAACGAACGATTTATTATTTTCACGCACGAGGATAAAAATCAACTCTTTTTAATTCGGCATTTTGGAACTCGTCAAGACCTATGCGTAAATATCAGAGAGCTCCATGGTATTGGCACAATTCGCCCAGATAATATCAACAGCGCGCGTGAGGCACATGTGTGGGGCTTCAACGGTGGGTGGTAGCTTGCTCTAGACCGTACGATCTCAAAAGATTTACGGTTCTGGTTAAAAGCCCCAAATGATAGCCATAGGCGGATATTGAGCTTAAGATCTCGAATGCTGCTCGGTGCAGCAATGGTTCTCTCGAATGAGGCAGATTGTTAGCATTCGATCAGCGATATGCAACTATCACATGCAGTGATTCATTATCAGATGACGACGATGAGGCTTCAAATAAAGGTAGTTTGATTGCATGTCATCTCGCCTACAAGTATCCCTTGATCTCGAGATGAAGATGATACGCGATTCACATTATATGCTCAATGTTATAGCCCTGTACACCTTGATTTGTCGATGTTTCTTGATAAACCTCCCGTGATATTGTAGCCTATGAAGGAAGTTATCTAACTCGAGGCAAAGTGTCTCAGTTCACAAAGCAGACAAAGGTGAATAAACTAAATGAGGATCTCCACGCGAGGCGTGAGAAGGAGATCAATCCCTAATACTAGTGTGATTAAAGGGGATCAGATGCAGGGAGATGGAGAAATGGAAAGGATCTCGAGATGGAATGAAATTGGAGGATTTCAGTATCATATTAAAAAATAATCGAAAGAGAAGAGATAGACGAAGAAAAGAATAGAGGAAGAGAGAAGACAATCAGAGGAGAGAATAGAGAAGAGAAGACAGGGAATAGGAAAAGAGAAGAAGAATCTAACTTGGGTAGAAGGATGGAGGAGTGCTTGGAAATCCAGAGCACGAAGCTACAGGGGTAATTGCCTCGACTACGATTGAGGGAGGCTGTGCGCGACAGAGGAGATCGTCGATGTCGACAACGATCATGCCAATACACTTCATCTCTCTCCTCGCTTCCACAGAGATGAAGACCTCTGTCACCGGACGTTCTTCGGAGCTTACTAGGGAAGGAAGTGAAAAATGGCAGATGGACTCCTGTGAAGGGGGTATGGGTTTATATAGGTGAGGTGGAGTGGGGCAGACACAGGTGGTTCCAATAATCAACGTAACGGTCCGATGATCATGGGTAGTTGGAGTAGGTTGAGAAGGGGGAGCGGACGATGGCGTACATGTGGAGAGGAAGGAAGGAGACATCGGGGGAGAAAGGGGAAAGAGAGGAGAGATAACTAGGGTTGCACAATGTAGGCTCTAGCATAGTGGTCTTGATCTTAGTTTCAACCAGTCCTATGAGTTCTAAGTGAATGTGTTGTTCATTGAAGATCATAACCTAGAGTTTACTAGGCATCTTAATCCCCTCAACATTGCACATACTAATCATTGTTATAAATTTCTTGTGGGAAGAGGAGGTTCTAACAGTATTAGTTTTTCTTCTTGTGGTTTACCATTTGGTTAAGGCCCTCCTTCCATAGAGGGGCAATTGAGATTAAAGTGGCTTCCTTTGGGGACTTTTGAGAAGTACATGCTATTTTGCGGGATATGGGAGTTGTCTCCACAAGGAGGCTTCCGAGCCAAAAAAAGAGGTCATTGGACAACTTTCCCAAGGGCTTCTTGTAGGATGACATGTCAGTCACCTCCTCCCCTCAAGGTGAGGGCCTCATGTTGTCCCAGGGGTTAGCCTCCATAACCATTAGGGAAACTTAGATGAGGTGGGACCACCATGGTCTAGGATCGCCCAAGGGACAATGATGTCATAGGTATCTCCATGGAGACAACAAGCTCATAAGAAATCTTAGAGGTCGAGTCCTCCTCTTGGATAGATGGTGGGAGAGGAAGGGGCATGATAGATGGTCAAAGAAAAACACAATGAAATGTACCCCATGGGATGCCAATCAAGCTCCATGTAAATCATGACCCTCTCTCAAATTCGAAGCACCAACTGAATATCCTGATATCTTTAGAGGTACGGATAAAGATCCATCACAGCACAATGTCCTCGTGTTATCGATGTGAGGCAGTGAAGTTCATGAATAAGGTAGTGCATGGAAGGCTTGCAAGCTTGTTAAGTATGACCTCCGAGCAATGGTCCAAGCTCAGACCATGGAGTCTCACCTAAATGGGATATTTCTAAAAGAAAGTCTCTTTCATAGAATTTGTCCATGGATCTCACAAATGGAGCACTGTAAATGTTCATGTAAACAACTAAGGTCCCTTTAATCGTATCATCTAACAACCTTATCGATCGAGCATATTAAAGTAGTGGAGTTTATTACGCCTAGAGAAGAGACATTGCCCTCATTAGGTTTCTCTTATGTTGAATTAGTGTAGGAGTGAACCCTATGATTGCTTGATTGTAGCATTAAAAATCAAGGTGTTAAACCATTTCGTCTGTTGTTAATCACGGAAGCACACACAAATATGATCAATCACATAGGCATGAAGATACATAGATTAACAAGGTTCACCCGTAGCCGGGCTACATCCTTGGGAAGCATCGATCAGTTTTTACTATGGGGAGTAAGAAGAATACAAAGGATAAAGAGAGCCCTAGCCCTAGTGGAGTTTATATACTACTCATGTAAAATCGAGTCCCTGATACAAACAGATCCATTTACCCAATACAAATGGAATCATTATCTTGTTGGGGCATGGCACGACACGAGGAGGTGCATGAGACAATTCTTCAACCTAGGTCAGCTGATTAGGATTCAAGGCATATACACCTCGTACATGTTGATGAGGCCCTCCTCTATGATAAAGATGATCTCCTCTCTGTATATACTGGCTCGAAAGATATAGGCCATCCTTTGCACATGCGATAACGAGTCACTTTTTTGCTGAAACCATGGCACGAGAACCACACCATCAGATTAAAGGGAAGGTGCTCATTCATGCCCTGAGCCAGAGGGTAAGGAGGTCAAGGGATGGTTTTAGAGACCTGGTTGAATGGGTTTTGGGACATTTAGGTAGCGAGTTCTAAGGCTGGCTATCGAACCTAACGAGCCGAGCCAGCCCCTGGCTTGGGCTCGGGCTCGATAAGCCCAACCTCGTTCGAGCCCAACAGAGCTGGCTCGGGCTCAGGCTCGATGCGCTCGAGCTCCTTATCGAGCTGGATTGGGCTCGATAAGGCTCGAGTCGAGCCCCTTATCGAGCCCAAGCTCCTTATCGAGCCTGGTCTGAGCTCGAGCCCAAGTCAGCTCGTTAAGGAAAATGAGGTCTTTTGGTGGAAGAGTATTATATATAAATATATAAATATTATATATATATATATATATATATATACATTCTTTATCGAGTCCCTTATTGAGTTATCGAACCGAGCGAGGCTTGGCTCAGGCTCAGCTCGTTAAGCTATCGAGCCCAACATTCGAGCTTAGGCTCGGCTCAATAGCCTAATGAGACAGACTCATGAGCCCTTATCGAGTCGAGCTCGAGCCTCATTCATCGAGCCGTAATTCAATAGCTAGCCATAACGAGTCCTTTGTGAGTCTCACTTATTAGGTACATCTATATCCACAAATTTTCAGGTAACCTTTTATCAAGAAGGAGACATGTGGGTCCCTCACACCTCACGTCATTCAGGATTTAGCTATTCAATCGTCAAAACAAGGAAGAAAAATGCCCTTTTTTGTACTTTTTCTTGGCATAAAAAGAAGCGCGCATACACTCTTTGAAAGCATCCTTTTAAACGGGGCCATCAAAATTTGATCATCCCTGCCGATGGGAGACTTTCCAAACCCCACCAAACTACTCTGCCATCACACTCTTCAAATGATTGAAGAAGAAGAAAAATACTACAAACTACACAATACATGACTCGAGTTCAGTCAAATACGAGAGTCGCAGTTTCATTCAAATCAACAATCAGCCATGGCAGTGTTTCCTCTTGTATGCAAACTCCAGATTATGTCTCATGATCCAGAATCTCTCTATCTCCTGCGCCGTCCGCCCAGGAATCCGACCAGCGATCAACGCCCACCTGCGAGATCATCACTAACTATAATCTCAGAAGCAATCAAACAGCCTGGAAGGATATTGATGGATAGATCATATGGTTTTCGATCATAAAAGACGCAGACTGTTCACCTATCACCGACGAGTCTGTACATCCTGTAGATGAGATCCTCCTCCTGCTCTGTCATGGTAATGTACTCCCACTCGATGCTGCTCACCTCTGCATATCCATCAACCAAGCTCTAGTAGATCGGACCACAACCCATCAAAGCAAAAACGATCAAGCAACACCTCTCACCTTGCGAGCTGCATCTGGACGTCTTCTGCTGCTTCCTCCTGTGCCTGTCCATGCTCTCTATTTCTTTCTCAGCAAAGAGCAGAGCACCCGTTATATGATGAGCTCGAGGGGAGAGGCCGAGCCCCGTGATTATATGCACACGACCCGCGTGGCGATTCGAGTCGTGCAGATGGAACGGCTGGTAGTACCAACCAAGCAAGCAGAGCGAGACCAAGATACCTTGTGTTTGACGAGTAGTTGCATCACAGGCAAAGCGCGAGTACCCATGCGAGGAGACCGGGGATGTGGTTTGCTAAGTAGGGAGGGGCAAAGGGAGAATGGAAGCTGACCACTTTTAGGCGGGGAATGGGGACATGGTGTACTGTAGATTTCATCTATGCTTTGCTGCTGCTCCTCCTCTGGAGAGAGAGAGGGAAAGAAATGGGGGGTTCTTGTCTTCTTTGAACACCACAGCTGTTGGGTGGCAGTGAGGATATTGAAGGAGACGTGAGTTGTGGGTTTGAGGTCGTCTTTCCATGACTTTTAATCCCCCTCAATCGCATATATGATATATCTATCTTTTATCTATATATCTGGACGTACGCCAAATTCTATATTTATATCTCTTAACAATATGGAATTTATTTTCAATTATAGTGAAATGTTATTATTTTTGGAAAATATCACGGTGTACATGTTTCTTTTATTATAAATCATCTTGCATGTTAACTCTTTTAGGATAACTTTACATAACATACGATTTATTTTTCTTAAATCAATTCTTGTACAACATGCAAGGATTTATTTTTTTTATCAAATCATTTTCTAGCATACTCATAATAGTTTACTTTCATAAACTAATTTTTGGCATAACTTTCATCTACATATCTTGTAATGTTTTCAACCGTTGGCAGCTTCGGTTTCGATGTGTGATCGAAATTCGGCAGAAATGTCCTATATCGACCGAAATTTGGAGAGCTATGTTCAAAAACTGACCAAAATGATCGCAATTTCGGCCGAAATTTCGTTTCGGTCCATTACCGAAACGAAATCGAAATTCGACATTTAAGATCTAGCTTATAAGTTTTAAAAACAAGATATTTAGATGCTTTAAGAACATATGTTGTAAACTATTTATCAATTAGATTTTTAAGAGGTTAACACTACATGAAATATGGCTTCTCGGGATGAGGACAAACAATGATTAAACAACCACTGTCTCCTTTGATACATATACATACATACATATATATATATATAGGAGAAACTTCAAATGAGACGGGGTCTCATCGTGATTATGATGAGCCGCAATATACAACCGTTGGATTTGGATCGATGGACATGATTAAAACCGGGTTTGCAATAGAAAACCACCATCAAAACCGCCCTCTCTCCCCTTTTATGGAAATTCTTAACATATTAACCATAAATCCGAGTATTTCGTTGGATTTGGAAGCTGAGCGTGAGCTCCCCTTTACGGAAGTTAATTAATACTTTCCTTCTTTTACTATTATCACAAGCACCCGTCGATACCTCCTCATGATTACTCAATTAATTTTCCATTTATAACTCAATGTAAATTTTTAATTGTAAAGTCGGAACCATCCAATAGGAAATATATTTTTTTATCCAACGAATTTTGTAATATAGTATCCTTTTAATTGTATAATTAAGCCTTCAAATTTTAAATTTGTTCCAATCTATTCAACTTTAGACGTAAAAATTAATTGTGAAAATTGTTAATTAATTGTTGTTGATTTTTTTCAAATACAATTATTTTTTGTAAATCATAACATATTTACAGTGTTCAATAATTGAAATTGTTCGTAATGAAACCTCATTAACCTTTGGATACCGTTTTATTTCCTCCTAAACTATTTAACTAATCATAATGACATAAATATAGTACATTTGTTGCTAATAAAACCAACAAAATATGAACAATTTTTTGTAAACTTATTAGCTCTATTTCAAAAAAGTAACTTACAATAGCAGTTCGTTCAAACCTTATTCAATAAAGTATCCTTAAAAAGTAACCTTTTTTGAACTATTTGGTATTTAATATATAAAATAGCCGGCCATAAATCTCTTTTTAATAAATTAGTTATGCCTAATTTGTAGACCCGTGTTTTCCTCTACTCTCCCCTGAAAATCGCAGGTTCGTATCCTCTAAATATAGAAATAGTTTTTCATCAAAATCATTCCATATAATGATAGTGGTTTTGATCCATCCATCCGCTCTTAATCCAACCGTAATTATGGTTGGCTCACTATAATCTCTATGAGACCCCACCTCATTTGAAAGGGTCGCTATATATATGCGATGTCCCATATACCGTCGATTTAGGTGACGGACCATGAACCATCGTCTCATGTAGTTATTACGCAGAAGGGATGGTCGCTCTCCATCGTCTCCTCTGTGTCCAACCTCTCTTTGGATGATTTTTGGACGCTCAAGAACCTGAGGCGACGGCTTCGACCGTCTCCTCTGTGTTTTTGTCAGCTTCACGGAGTCGGTGACTGGTGGCTCCTATCAAATGGGGTAGTCATTAGTGATCGTCTCCAGTGTGCCCAACCCCTCTCTGGATGATTTTTTTAGGTGCTCAAGAACTAGAGTTGACGGCTTTGATCATCTCCTCCATGCTTTTGTCAGCTTCACAGAAATGTTTGGTTCGGTGGATGAGTAGATGGGACGGTCGCCTTTATGTCCAACCCCTCTCTGGACAAATTTTTTGGGTGCTCAGGAACAAGAGGGGACGGTTTCGACCGTCCCCTCCGCGCTTCTGTCAGTGTCATGGAAAGTGTTGGTGTTGAGACGTACCGACTAGAGTGGACAATTGAGAGTGACCATCCCCTCCATTGTAGTAGAGATATTTTCACTTAACCATACAAGCAAGGACGATCAAAACGCGCATCCTCGATTGTCACGTAAAAAAAAGATCCACTAGGTCCCATTTCCTTCCATTCTTTTTTAAAATCTTGTCTCAAACTCCCGTCCTGCCCCAACTATTATTGCCGCTGCTTTGTCACCCTGTGCCTCTCGTGGTTGACGATCTCCTCTTTGTTGCTCTTGTGATGTTCGTCGATGATCTTTTTATGTCCTTTTTACTTCGATGACTATGTGATATCCTCGAGGTATTTCTTATGGCTTAGTAGTTTTTTAGAGTTGTATCTTATTTGTTAAAATTAATAGTATAGTTTTTTTTATGTATGGCTTGTATATGTTACACATGATTTGTGTTTGTGATATGGATTGTGGTATATACATTACATTATATACATATGAATGTATATAAATGCATTGAATATGTTGTACATGTTGGGAAATCGAGGGATCCCCTTAACCTGTCTTGCAAAGGATGACTAATAGGGAAGCGTTCCCTACACAGGAACCAAGAAAAATAACCGTAGCATAATATTCGAGCAAACATAGAAAGATGAGAAATTTTACGCGAGAAAAGCATCCTCGATGTGAGAGAGGGGAAAAACTTATGGGGCACAACGACCCGTAACAAAATCCACTACAACAGAAAAATGAGAGGGCATAATGTTCTCAATTTTTTGTCCAATAAAATTGAGGCTCAATTACAGGAATAAATCAGATAGGTATCACCTTGTACTTGGAGAACACGATACGGTTGCTTCTCCTCGTGACGTGATGCCCCTCCTCGAGAACGGACCTCCCTGGCAGCTTCTCCTCATGCCTCTGACGCATGCACTCCTCGTGGAAGTGACTTCTCTTCACGTCCATGCGGGCTAACCCTTCGCGCCTTGCATGAACTTTCTCCTCACGCCTTGCTGAGCTACTTCTCTCCTTGCTTGAGGAGAGAGAACTAAGAGAGAAGAGAGGGAGAGATGCTTGAATTGGGATAATCCCCAATGCCATGCACAGGGTCTTATTTATACTTCTCTTGCCTCCTCTCTCCAATCCTACTCCTATATAAAGTAGGAGTCTCCGGAGAGATAATCATCCTTTTTCCTTTTTTTAATTATTGGAAATGGATAATGTTCCTAACAACCATCCCTCTGTTCCCAATGAGGAGGTGTCTTCAAGAAGATGATCATTGAGAGGTGACACCGCTTAGCTCTCTACAGAGCTACAGTTTGTCACGAGTTACGACCTTTGTCAGCATATCTGAGGGATTTTCATCTGTGTGGACCTTCTTCAAAATGAGATGCTTCTTTTCAATAGTATCTCTAAGCCAATGATATCACATCTATATGCTTTGTGCGAGCATGGTGCATTGTGCTCTTGCTCAAATCAATGACGCTCTGGCTGTTACATAAGACGATCAGATCACTGTCTTTGCATCCAAGTTCACCAAGGAATCATTGGAACCACAACACTTCTTTTCCTACTTCTGCTGTTGCAATGCACTCAGCTTCAGTTGTTGAGAGTACGATGCATTTCTGTAACTTGGACTGGCACAAACTCGCTCCTCCTGCGAAGGTGAAAATATACCTGGAAGTTGATTTCCTCTGATTCACATCTCCTGCCATGTCAACATCTGTGTATCCACAGAGTTTGAGATCTGACCTTCCAAACATCAGACCCATACTTGAGGTCCCTCTCAAGTATCTCAGAATCCACTTCACTGCTTCCCAGTGATCCTTCCTTGGATTCGACATGAATCTTCTCACTACGGCCACAACATGAGCAATGTCGGGTCAGGTGCAAAACATGATGTACATAAGGCTGCCAACTGCAGACTGGTTAGGAATCTTGGTCATCTCAACTTTTTCCTCAAAAGTAGACGTACATGTCGCTTTCGTCAACTTGAAATGAGAGGCAAGAGGCGTGCTAACAGGCTTTGCATTCTTCATATTGAACTGCTCCAGAATGTGTTCAACATACTTCTCTTGTGACAACCACAACCTGTGCTACTTCCTGTCACGAGTGATCTGCATCCCAAGTATGTTGCTTGCCTTGCCCAAATCCTTCATCTCAAATTCCCTGTAGAGTTTCCTTTGGAGCTTTGCAATCAACCTAGGATCATGACCAACTATCAACATGTCATACCATAGATCAACAGGATAGTGTACTTGTCATTGGGAAGACTTCGAACATACAAACATGGATCCATTGTAGTCCTCTTGAAGTTCTGCTTCATCATGAAGGCATCAAACTTCAAGTACCACTATCTAGGGGCTTGCTTTAAGCCATAGAGACTCTTCCTCAACATACACCTTCTCCTGGTATCCCTATGGCTGCTCCATGTAGATCTCTTCCTTCATGTCACTGTGAAGAAAAGTCATCTTCACGTCCATTTGCTCTAGCTCAAGGTTTAGGCTTGCGACAAGACCTAACATCACTCTCACAAAATTTATTTTCACAATTGGTGAGAAGATCTCATCATAGTCCACGCCCTCTTTCTGGTTGTATCGTTTCACAACCAATCTGGCCTTCTACTTTAGTTACTTGCCACCACCATCTATCTTCAACTTGTATACCCATTTGTTCTTCAACGTTTTCTTGCCTGCAGGAAGTTCAATAAGATCATAGGTATGATTTTTCTTCAGAGAATCCTTCTCTTCATTCATTGCAATTTGCCAATGATATGTCTCCTTATACTCTTGTGCTTCCTCAAAAATGCATGGCTCATCATGGTCAGTCAGCATTACGTACTAGGAAGTAGGATAACGAGATAATGGCTGATGTGCCCTCCCAGATCTCCTGACTTGAGGCCCTTATGCATCTGCTTCTTGATGAGGTTGCTCCCCCTGTCCATCATCCCCTGGACTTGCAGCAACAGGGTCTGCATCTGGCTCATATTGTTCTTGTTGTACATCTTCTCCATCTGTACTTGGTACTGGAGAAGGCTCTGAGTCCTCATCGTTGTCATCATCCATAGCAATCCCATATGAGTCACCATCACCACTATCATCCTTAGCCAAAGTTTGATTCTCATAGAAAATCACATTTCTATTCCTGGTGATGGTCTTCTTCTTTGGATCTCAAAGTCGGTATCCGAACTCCTGATCTCCATAGCCAACAAAAATGCAGGGCACTGCCTTGTCATCAAGCTTCTTCTCCTTTGGTATAAATGCATAAGCTTTGCAATCGAACACCCTCATGTGAGCATATGAGGGATCTTTCCCAGGTCAAATGTGCTCAGGGACCTGAAAATTCAAGGGAACAGATAGAGATTGATTAATCAAGTAGGAGGCGGTCCGACCACCTCAGCCCAAAAGGTCTTGGGCAGCTTTGTTGTCTTTAGCATGCACGAACTCTCCACAATGGTCCTATTCATCCGTTCAGCGACACCATTGTGTTGGGGTGTGTCGGATTTTGTCCTTTCATACCTGATTTCGTGCTCTACACAGTAGAAAATAAAGGTTCCTTCATCTGATTCCTATGTAATCTTTCTACTGTATTGTTCTCTTGGGATCCTCTTATATACAAGACTGAAATGGGCTCTATTTAAAAGAGCATTAAAAATCTTTGCACAACAAAAAATGATCAGAACATCCATTTTTACTGACAAATATAGGCTGTTCATCTCAGTTATATCCTCCTATAGATATTTTACCTTCTGTTCTATCCTCATATTGATACTTCTACTTCTGTTCAATTCTCATACTGAAAGTTTTAGTCCTACGGCTTCAAAGTTTACATAAAATCAAACTCATACCCAAATGTAGAAAGTTTGTTGGACGACAACAACATTCAGTCTATCTATTTTCCATCTATACAACATTCATATATTACAGAAGTAATGGCATATTCAGGTCGCGCACTCGAGGTGGTGTTACCTGAGTACTTGCTTGGGATGTTACGGTGTCTATGTTACAAGTATAAGGAGAGTAAAAGAAATGAGAGAAGGGGGGGAATCCCACACTGAAATGTTCAGTTCCTCATCGAATGTGTCGTCTCAGATAATCGACTCGAGTTGGATGCTTGAGCTTCATCAGGGCCTTCACTTCGTGCTTGCGCACCATCTCCCTTGATATGCTAAGGTTCCCCGCGATCTCCCCAAGCGTTCGATCGCCTTTACCATCGAGCCCATATCTCTGCCTGATCACCATGCTCTCCTTTGGTTTCAGTGAATCCAACTGTACACACAATGAAATGAGCCAATTGAGTTCCAAATCACTTCTAATTACATATCTGAATGATGCCAACATTTTTTTTTATAAAAACTACAATCATTGATTGAAGCGATTACCACGTCGTCTAGAGCGAGCCTCAGAACCGCAGGCTGCCTTCGCTTGTCACCCCCAACACCATCCACATCCGAAATCCCTTTGATGAACTCTTCTTGTGTCACTATATGTCTTGAATGAAGAGACAGGACCTGTTTCGATGCCTTGACGATATCGTGGTATCTGTCGACAGATATCCCCGCTCTCGCGATGATCTCTTCGTCTGTTGGTAATCTCTCCAACTCAAACATCAGTTCAAATTTGGCTCTTTGGATCTCCTGTCTGATCTGATGCATCAACAAGATTGCTATTTTTCAGTATGTCACTTAACCAGACATGTAAGCAGAACAAGCTAACTTACAGATTCGATGCCAAACGGTACGCGTGCGAAGCTCGAGACTGTCAAGGAACGGATTATAGCATGCCTAATCCAGAAGAGACTGTAAGTAGATAGGCGGAAGCCGCGCTTCGGTTCGAACCGATCTATAGATACTATGAGACCTTTCACACCAGCTTGGCAGAGGTCTTGGAATTTCGAACCGTTCCCAAATTCTTGGTAGTACTTATTTATTACGAACAAGATTAAACGAAGATTGTGCTGCAAAATTTCGACAGAAAGGCAGTTTAGAAGCATAGAAGAGTACTAAGATAGGAAGAGGATTGATTTCTTAATTGTCGATCAGTTTATGTTTATTAAGTTATATGCAAATCACCAGATGATACAATCATGTTTACCTTGATTAGTTTGTTTCTAGCAGCCCGACCAACTTCTACTTGCCTTCTCATTCGCGACACGCTCATGTTCACCGCTCCCGCTAGTTCCCCGTCCGTAGGATCTCGCGATAGATCATGGCTCAATGATTCCTTGACCTCAAGTATTGCCTAAATTCCAATGGTTATAATCGATTAAATTGTGATCTTTGAAATGAAAAAACATGCAGCAACAGATGGAAGATCTGAATAAGTTACCTTCATAGGTTGCATAAGCTTGAACAGCCAAGTATGTTCCGTCGAAGGAAGAACGGCGGGTATCTTCATTTTCTTCCAATCCAAGCTCACTAGATCGGTCGACGCTGAGTAGTCCCTCACTAACCGATCAACATCCCAATCGACATCCTCGCGCTTCTTCCTCCTCAAATCCTGACTAATAACAACTTCCCCTTTCTTCCTCCTCAGCGCAATCCTCTTATCGAGATTCAAGCGAGCCGTCTTGTTCCTCGTGTTCCTCACCACATGAACTTCTTGTCCCTCATTTACGCTCTCATCGTCTAATCGAACCTTCTTCCTTGTTCGACGGGGTCTTGGAACCAGCTCACTCTCTTCCTCCAATTCATATAGATCCCCGGGGCTAAGTTTGTATATGCTCTCCAGACTGGCTGCAACAGCATTGTAATCGAGATCCAGGCTGCAAGAAGGAGCTTCATCGATGGAAACCGCCTTGACGGGCTTCTTGGATTTCTTCTCCGACCTCTTCGACGTTCTTCGAGGCTCCGCAACAGAGTCCACCGGTATGGCAACGGGCTCTTGTGCTGCAAGGAATGCCGAGTTCCTCTTGCCGTCGGTTTTGAATGCCAGGATGCACGTCTTCCGCACCGTGAAGTGCTGCTTCGGCAGCCATTTCGCCGCCAAACCGATCGGACAATGGGAAGCCGAGCTCGAAACGGTCACAACTCCCATGCCAGGAATATACTTTCAGCAAATCTAAACTGGTATTCCTTACTGATCTATCTCTGCGAATACAACAATCACAACAACTGATCAAAAATTCTTCAGATTGGATATAATCACGTTTGTGGGTTATGCTTAAATTTCAAACTACCTAAGTTTGGCATGTAAATTAGACAGAAAGAACAAAGAAGAACCTTGTGAGATCTCAGGGGACTCCCACGAACAGCACGCGATGAAGCTCCACAGAATCAGAAGTTTAATAATAAATGGCAAGAAAATGGAATTAACATGAGAAAAAAAATACGGGGGCGGGCGTGCATACATAAAATTACGTCGATCGAGCACGCCCAAATAGGATCGAACGGCGTCGTGATGTCCACGTCCGCGTGGAGAGGTGTGGCGGGGAGATTATCGAGAAGAGTTGCGGATGGAGAAGGGACACGTGGGATGTTATGAGTGGTCGTTGGTATTGCGAATCGGAGTTCGAGGTGGGACCCGGTTGTGCGAGTTGGAGGGGGTGACGTGGACGTGGTTGCGTCCAGTCGCGTGTAGTGGACTGGATTTTTAATATGTTGGTAAATTTATGTGCCATGGGGAATGGCACTAGTACATAATTGCAAGTAGTTAGGTTTCATTCCTTGAATCTTTAGGGAGGTCTTATCTCTATAATCGCAGACAGAGTTGAAATGAAGTAGGAATTCGATGGCTCATTTTATGTACACAATTATGGATGGATTCATGCAAAATATACAAAGATAAATCTGTACCAACCGAGTCCAACTTGCAATCTATGAATGGTTTTGAAATTTAATTTAATCACTAAGGATTGAAATAGCTCTAAGGTCATACAGTAATAAAAAAAAACATAGCCAAACTTGCAGGACATCAATGCAAAAAGCATGTGGAATAAAATAAAGGATATGTTGTAGATAGAGGTCGTGAAGAAATTGAAAGATTGCAAATAAGGATAAAAAATAAAAAATAAAAAAAATAAAAAAAAAGATAAAAATTGAAAAATTGAAAATAAAAGAAAAAACAAATGATGGGTCCACGTGAAGGATAACCAATTTCGGGGAGGGGATCACAGCAGTTAAGCTCGTGGGGTTTATTCTATTTTCTCTTTAGCTTTTAACAGGAGCATGGTTCACCTCACCTACAAAGAAGTGTTAAGCAATGTTATTCAAATCGGATAGGTGAACTAGTTCGATTAATCGATTTTGACAATTCAGGTTAAATTGATGAAATTTTGGATCAATCACCAATCCAATCGATTATTTGCAACTCAGACTAACATGTAATATGGTTCAGTCGAAATTGAAACACTCAACCACAATTCAAAGTTGAATTTATACTAAAATAATATGAGTGTTGGAATCATAACCTCTACTTACCCGTTACAAAGTACCAACCAACTTGTTGAAAAGGTTGGATGATAAATATAATTACCTACTATTATCTGTAGTATTTAGTTTAAATATTATTTATATTTATATGAATAGCATTTAATGGTGCATATTCAAGAAAATATTTTATGTATAATGATAAGATATTTATATTGTTTGTTTATTTTATATTTATTTTAAGAGTTTTTGAGTCTATATTTTGTACATATTTTAAAATATTCTGATTTAGTTGCATGATTCAATCATTTTTTTCTTGTTGGTTCAATTTAATATAATTTTGTAACATCCCGGGCTTAGGTCCCCGGTCCGTTATCGAGGAAAACTGGCCCTGACAACTTATTAGGTACGTACCCAGATGGATCCGTTTGACAACCACTCAAAATGTTTAAGCCCAAGTTGTCAAGTAGTAATCCCCACCACTTATAAACCACATCCACACTTCGTAAGTTTTAGATGTGGTACTATGTTTGGGGTATGTGTGTTACAACCTCACCCACTTATATTCGCAACGTCCTCGTTGCGACATGACCCGTCACTTACTCCCAGTGACAGTGGCAACTGCACACTCTAGGTAGTCATTTCCTCCTATATCTTTGTAGGGACGGCTCTACCTCTCGGGTAGCCCTCTTCACCATCAAAGGGAAAATTGGCTCTGGACCATTTGTAACGTCCCGAGCTTAGGTCCCTGTTCCGTTATCGAGGAAAACTGGCCCAGACAACTTGTTAGGTATGTGCCCAGATGAATCCGTTGACAACCAATCAAAATGTTTAAGCCCAAGTTCTCAAGTAGTAATCTCCACCACTTATAAATCACACCCACACTTCGTGAATTTTAGATGTGGTACTAAGTTTGGGGTATGGGTGTTCG
The DNA here is from genome assembly GCA_037367405.1 of Ottelia alismoides. Classification (NCBI taxonomy): domain Eukaryota; kingdom Viridiplantae; phylum Streptophyta; class Magnoliopsida; order Alismatales; family Hydrocharitaceae; genus Ottelia; species Ottelia alismoides. Next base: position 256,620 of record JAZKJV010001014.1, on the reverse strand, counting down.
CAACGTCCTTGTTGCGACATGGTCCATCACTTATTCCCAGTTACAGTGGCGACTGCACGCTCTGGGTAGCCATTTCCGCCTATCTCTTTGTAGGGACGACACCACCTCTCGAGTAGCCCTTTCCATCATCAGAGGGAAAATTAGCTCTGATACCATTTGTAACGTTCCGGGCTTATGTCCCCAATTCGTTATCTAGGAAAATTGGCCCTGACAACTTTTTAGGTACGTGCTCAGATGGATCCGTTGACAACCACCCAAAATGCTTAACCCCAAGTTATCAAGTAGTAATCCCCACCACTTATAGACCACACCCACACTCCGTGAGTTCTAGATGTGGCACTATGTTTTGGGGTATGGGTGTTACAACCTCCCCCACTTATATTCGCAATGTCCTCGTTGCGACATGGCCCATCACTTATTCCCAGTGACAGTGGCGGTTGCACGCTCCAGGTAGACATTTCCTCATATCTCTTTATGGGGGGGGGAGGGGGCTCCACCTCTCGGGTAGCCCTTTCCACTATTAGAGGGAATTTGGATATGATACCACTTGTAACGTCCCGGGCTAAGGTCCTCGATCCGTTATCGAGGAAAACTGGTCCTCACAACTTGTTTGGTTCGAGCCCAATTGAACCCGTTGACAATCACCCAAAATGCTTAAGCCCTAAGTTATCAACTAGTAATCCCCACCACTTATAAACCACAACCACACTTCGTGAGTTTTAGATGTGATACTATCTTTGAGGGTATGGGTGTTACAACCTCCCCCACTTATATTCGCAACGTTCTCTTTACGATATGGCCCTGCAGCATAGTTTGTTGTAACCTTTGCTACAACAGACAATCCAAATCTCGCCCAAGATGTATGTATATATGTATGTATGTATGTATGTGTGTGTATGATAAATGTGTCTAATGCATGGAAAATGAGGTATTAAGGTTCCAGGCCTTCGCCAAGATAATTTCGATATATACCATGTCTTACATTCCCAAAGCCTAAGTAGCAAACATGAGGTGGGTATTCGAAATGAAGGTGGAGAGACACTTTCACCAGGTGCAAATATAACGCTTGTAGGTGCAGATTTATATATATCAAGCGGATATACAATCATGTGGCACATGAATGTGAAGTTATGCCCCCAAAGTAACTATTCGTGTTTAGTTTTTCTTTCAAAATAAACTTGTTTTGTAATTTTCAATTCCAAAATTACTAGGGGATCAGTTCTGCTGAAACTTTTTGATGGAAAAAACCCTTCAGTAAGGCACCAAATTGTTTCTTTTGTATCAAGATACAAAATAAGCTGTTTCCATCTGCACACCAGTCGACCAGATCTCAACATGAGATATTCTTACTCACATGGGGCTATTGGCGACATTAATCTAAAACACATGGAAGTGTGCCGACATGTACTTTAAGAAAAGGAAATGATCAAGCAACATAAAGAGAGATCATATCGCTATAACCTCTGAACATCCCAAATCTTTTGTCTGTGTCATTGAAACTTGCTGGTCATGTTTTATTTACACATCACACAAATATTCCCTCAAATGTTTGCCACTACTGTGATCTCCTGAGGATTCTTCTCCATGTCCCCATTGCTCTTGATCTCTGGTCTTGTTCTACTGCTGTTCCTATATACGAAGTATAGTGTGATCTGAAGCAACCCCATCGGACTTCCTACCACATTTGGCGCCTGCATGCAAATTGGAAATTCTTCATGTGATCATTTGCTAAACTCTATGATGGACATGCATCCAAGTCAATTTGATCCCAAGGTTAACATCGAAGAGTGCGAACCGCAAGGAAAATGTCGTGGCTCAGTAGGCCGTAGGCCATCCATAGCGAGCTCGCGAGGAAGGAGAAGAACGAAAGACTGAACGGCATGAACTCCACACTCTTGCTTTTCAAGACTTGCTTCTGCATAATACGACTAACTGAACTTACAGACATATATTGAAATATATTTCAATGATTGTACACTGACTTATATAGGAAATCAACAGATAACAGTTAGCTGTACGTATAATAATTCATGGACATAGATAATGTGATTTTAAGATCATATATTACCATCGCTATTAGAGGAGAAGAATACATGGACACTGAGGCCACCAACCCAACAGTGCCCACAAACGCCTTGCGTTTGCGGTGGTTGTGAAGAGAGAAGCTCGAGATGGCGGTCGTTGTCCCGAACACAACCAACACCAGCGTCACAAACCCTAAATTCTGCATCTGCATCACACGACCCCGCTTTAATTTTCATCGAATATATATATATATATATATATATGTATATGTATATATATATATGTATATATATGTATATATATATATATATATATATATATATATATATATATATGGGAAAAGGGAAGCTACACTGGGGTGCAACCAACTAACTACACTTAGGTATTTTTCTCATTGATTTTTGATTTTTTTGAAGGAAACTTATGGGGAATTTACTTAGTTTATTGTGTGGAATATGTGTTTCAAGTTTCATGCAATACAAACACTCCTAGTATGCCCATCTAGATATGGTCAATTTCACTAATTCTGAAACCGTTAAAATGTCATAGGCTTGATGGAGATGATAGAAATGTCGAAGTTAGTTAAAAATGGTATGATATCATGGTGATTTAAATCTCCCTAGGTTTCATTTCAAAAACACAAAAAATCAATGAACACTACAAGAAAAATGAGTTGTGGCCACAGAATGTGGCTACGGAAACTTGTGGCCACGATAATACCGTGGTCACTAGTTTCTCGTAGCCAAAATCCGTGGCCAAAGTCTTCACATAAGAGTTGTGGCCACGATAAGTTCTATGGCCACTTGTAGTGGCCACGACATATTCGTGGCTAGAGAACTCTCGCGATGAGACTTGTAGCTGCTACGGTTATTGACCATGACATGTCGTGGCCAGAACCCAATTCTGTGACCACAAACCCTATATCTGTGTCCATAGTTCCTTAGCCACAACATCTTTTCCTTGTGGTGGAAAAAAATGGCCGGATGCAGCTAGTTAGCTACACCCCCGGGTGCAGCTTTCCCAACCCCCATATATGTGTGTATTCAACTTCAAGCACATAACACCATATTGTTTTTTTCTGAATCACAAGGTGCTGTTGCCAAAATTAATATATTACAGTGGCCGCAAATTTGCATTTTGTCATCAAAAATTATCAAGAAACAACATATTTGCTGCTTTTTTGAGCGATATGATTTGCATGTAAGGACAGTACTATGATTAATAACCATGATCATCTCAGAGATTTAAGATCCTACGGACCTTCTTGTTGCCGGAGGCGAAGCGCAAGTAAATGGCGACGAAAGAAGCCTCTAGCATGACTCCAACTCCATTAATGGTGACCACCGGAACATTCTCCCATCCTTCACTGACCACCGGGAGACCATACCAAGTGTAGAGCAGGCAGTTGAGGAGGGCCATGAGATATGGTATGCATGAGAATTCCTCGATGCTTTTCCTCTTCAACACCTTCCTAAATGTTAATCTGCAGCAGATTCAAAAGAAACTGGATAACTATATATTGTAATGAAAATATCGTGCATGTAACTTTAGGTATGCTCGATCGATTACACCGGTGCTGCATACAGCAGCAACGAAGCACCATTCCCTGTAAACAGAAACGAATTAGATGTCATACATAAGCAGCATCAACGATGGCGAGTAGATGAGATATATATACCCATAATCCCGATTGCGATTCTTAGTGTCTCCCCCATCTACATCAGACGATTTGATCACCCCTTCTGTTGAAAGAAGATTGTGGTAATGAAACTATATATATGGCTTCGTGTTAGTGGACAATATGACGATAAAACTCTGCAGCGAGTTAGCATTATGGTGGCCAAATCAGATCGTCGATTATGTACCTTTCTGCTTCTTGAGTTGCTGACTTGAAAAGTGGAGGTATGTGCTTCGAGTGAGATGGCCACTGACGAGAACATCTCAACACGAAAGATGGATTCTATATAATTTAAACAGATTGATGCTTTATGACGTACAGCTCGAAAGATTGACGCATCGAACACTGACATGTTGATTGAACAGCTGCAAGTACAAGTTTGATGACGTCTTATAAGCATAAGATAAAGGTCGTGTTTCGAGATAAACGATGTCATCCTCCATTGTAAGAGAGGTGAAGGGAAATCCCACGAAGGGTTCCCAGACAGATGTCGAGCAAGAATGGGTGAGGTGTTGGTATGGAGGCGTCTGGATCATCTATTGTGGTGCTGTAGTGCTGTAACGCACCACAGCCGTTCGATCAAGCTCGAGCTTGATCGAGCGGGGGTCCATATAAGCATGTGCAATTAATATATTACAAGATTTCATTTATTCTTCATGTATTATTTTTATATTAAATTATTGGGCTCACTCCGAGATGAGATATCACGTTCCAATAATTGCGATAGTACTTATATTTTTTGTGGATACTCTAGTATGTAGCAATACTTGGTCACAATATTTAGATCACTTACGTCCATATATCCCCTCTCCTCGTGAACAAGCCAATCTACAAAAATGCTCAATCGCCGTTTATGATTATTTTTTACAGATATCTTATAGTTAGCATATGTGTCTCTTACATATGTAAGACATAAAGTGTCCGTATAATATCACATAAATGTTGGCTTTCTTTAGTTTATACGTCTCGTATTGAGGGAGGACAATGAAGATTCGAATCGTACTATAAAATGATCCTTATTATATGTTAGTTTATATTTGATCATATTTCATATGCATATACCCCTTCTTCTTTGACATATCAAATCAATCTTAGTCGAACTTCATATGATGTCACCTTTGTGGCACTATATCGACTCTGATTAATATTTGATTTATGGGGTATATCGAAGGGATGCGGATATGCAGTCAAAATTTGTTTAAATATAAACTAGCATGTAATATCATTCTTCTTATAGTTATGCTCAAATCATCGTAGATGGGCTCAAATGATAACTTTAAAAAAATCAGTTCTTCTCACATTCGCTAGATTAATATAATAAGTTTGGACCAACATTGATTTTTACCATTAATTGTAATCCGAGAAAGAGTTGTATTTATTGTGAGATTATAATGAGTCATAGAGAGTGTGTACAATTGTATGAAAGACTTTCATATGATCATATATATATTGGAGTCTTTTCAACAAGGTGCTGAGGAATTGGTCAACTTTACATATGCTCATGTTTCGAGTGTTGTGAATTTAAATGGTACTATTATATGTCCATATATTAAGTGTCATCTTTTTAAGAAGACAAATATGATATTCAGCTATTGGAATGGTTTTATAGGTGGATGTTATATTTGCTGGAGAGTCCTCAAAGATCACTTAGAGCAAATCCTTTTGTTGAAATGATAATAGATAGTTGCTGGTCCACAAATTAATCATTACTATCCTGACGATGAGGAGCCACATGGAGAATCAAAGCAATTTTACAAGTTATTGAAAAATATAGAGGATCCATTATGGTTTGGTTTTCAAGATTTTATCTAAATCGTTGGTTGTTTCAGAATTATTAACGACGAAGATGGAGTAAAATATGGCAGATAGGAATTTTAAACTAGATGCTATAAAAGATGATCTTAACCAAAGTAAAAGTCCAATACTAGAATTGTTAGTATTTAAGATGGGCCATTCTCGGTGGTTGAAGGTAGGCATCGAAAATGCAATGCATTTTCGATAGTTTCTGTACCACCCGACACAATAGAAAGATGAAAATTTCAAATGGGTTAGTAGAGATACTTGCGTCAGATATGAAACCATCGAGAAAGAGAATCTCGACGAAAATGTGTTATCGACGGTTGGTGTGACATCCAAGAATAATTGAACCTAAATTCCGACGCCAAACTTTTCACTTCTCTCCTGATTCGTCCTAAAGCCTCCACTGGTGTGACTCCTCCCTGCCTCATGTTTTTTTATCCATTGATCCTTACTTCACAGCTGACTTTATCAAGAAATCCATTTAGGCAGACAAACAAGTATGCGAGGTACTCTCAATTAACTGCCTTCTAAATATCTTAGTTAATGATGACAACAAGAGTCTCGCCAAAGCCCTCAGTCTTTTGTGGGGATAGGAAGAGAATTCGAGTATAGTTGACTGGTTGACTTTTTAGAGAATTACGATCATAACATAACTATAGTGCATCATCAAGCAAGATTTTCATTTAGACGTTAGAGAGACTTATTTTATTTGATAGAGCCACGAGAATGAATAGATGACCTATTTTATTGATAGAGGTTATCTCTAGTTTGGATAAATGGTAATCGTTATGGTAAGGATTAGGTTTCCTTGTTTCTCAACCCAAAGTGGTCTAATAGTTGGTAGAGATATGGTTGGTTGAGCTCCAGTGGACCTGACCGAGCCCTTTTTGGGTTTCAAGATAATGAGACAAGTTTAAACCCAATGTTTTGAAAATCTAATCATATATAAGCAAAATAGTCTAATATATTTCACATGATTGCGCGTATAAATACTTAGTTTGGTATAAAACATGGGTTCAAATAACCATCATTTATCTTATTATAAATAATATAACAGTCGTAAGAAGGATGAAGAGTGCCTCGCCATATCCATAGTTGGAGGTTTGAAGAGGTACACCCACACACATCCGCAAGTATGCGTACATATATATAAATAAAAGATTTTAGACTTCTATTGGTTATGAATCTAATGGCCTTATATCTCGATTTATGTCCAACCAACTAGCTCATGTTTGAGTCGAGTTGAGAGGATTGGGCTTTGGGTTAGATTGTAAAAAAAAATAAAATGCCATATAGCAACAAATATCTTGAAAAACATTGCAATATCATCCAAAATTAGACAATTAATCGTATACAAATCCAGTTGTGTGTGAGCAGTTCAAACATTGAGAGGCAGTCAAATAAGTTATCCATAAGCAATCACAATTAGCTCTAACTATCCAAAACAACAGATGTCTCACAGAGCTACTACATTAACCAACTGCCAAAATACAAATTTAGGCCAGGTTAGCCAAGAGCTGTTAGCTTTTCCAGTTGCCTGTCACATGGTTAAGGATACACCATACCTACAAAGAACCATTAATCTGGTTATTTAACTGCGTCGCTCTGTTTTGACATGTTCGGCGACAAACTGGGCTACGGCTTTTACGGCTTTCTCTTCTGCTTCAGCTTGGCTTATACCAGTTGATTGGAGGATCTTCTTGCCAATCTTGAAAGAGTGATCTCCACCATCAATTGTGTACAATTCATTTGCGCATTTCATGTTCTTTCTTGTCTTCTCAAGCATTTGCAGTAGGCACAAACTATCCTTGCTGCCCTGTACGCATGATCAAAAATAGGTCAATAGGACTGAAACTGGAGCATAGGTACTATACACTGTAGATAAGAATGCATACCTGTACAAACATTGTTGGAACATTCAGTTCCAGAAGCGTTTCATCACGTATTGCGCCGCTAATACCCTGAACATGATTGTGCAAACCAAAAGAATAATTCGCATTTCCAGAAAATCCAGAAAACATTGTAAACATAATACAAACAAAGCTTGTCGGATAAATATATAGTGGGGAAAGTACCATCCCCTCCTTTTGCTTCTTTAATAGTCGATAAAGCTGCTTAAAAAATCACAGCTATTGCACTATCAATAGCTTGAATTGCTCGATAAAATTGGTCAGAGCTATCGGGTCATCACATGCAATGTGCATGCACTTGCTTAAAAAGTGCCGTCACATGCAATGTGTACAATGAACAAGAACTTTCTCTAAAAGTGCTACAAATCACACAGCTCATTCCTCACCCTTAATGATTGAGGGTATGTAAAAACCGTAAGACGATCTCTATTAAAAGTTCATGTTAGTTGCTCACTAAAATTGGCAATAGTTATTAGGTTATTCTTTCGCTTACGTGCCTCCATGAACTGATTCGCGGGTTCCCTTGATACCTAGCCTTTTTTTTATAAAAGAAATAAGACAAGTGAGGTAGGGTAAATATCACACCAATCATTGGAAGTGGAGTTCTCATGATACCTATAGCTTCAAGCTCAGAAAGCCCACTACTAATGATATCAATTTTCAGGTCGAATACGACACTATATATGTTAACCTGGAAAATGGGCCAATGTTAAGTTCGTCTTTTCCCAGCTTACATTAATCTGCTTTTGCTTGTCCTTGCATTCCTCAATGAACGGGCACGGACATGGGCATAGATACGTAGAATTTATCTTTACTACTAGAAAAATGGGTATAACTCAGCCATGACCGGCCCCATGCCCGAGTAAATTGAGGGTTGCGTTAGGTAACCGACAACCAACGTAGACAGTCAGAGACAACTTCCTAAATAGTATTTTTTTAAAAAAAATACTATTTAAGAATTTACCTCGAGACAAACGTATTTTTTCAACATGGATTTAAGCAATCATTTAGATTTTGTTGGGGTGTTCCCTACTGGCGATGCATTGCATCGCATGAATGCAATGAAAAATTGACAAGGACCGCTACATCACTGCATGGATGTATGAGATTAAACAAGCAGAGTAAACTTCTCAAGTATCATATAGACATGATTGAGCAATCAAATATTTTCAGAAAAAGGAAAACAATTAAACAGTCCATTTATTAAAAAATAAAGAAGGTTACAAATTGACAAAACTTCCAACAACAGCAGTCTCTCCAAACAAAACTGGATCATCATTCGATCAAGTTATATTCTTTAAAGAAAATCGTCAAAGCCATTTTTCAACATCTCAAATCATGTTGTAAAACTAGACAAACAAGCCTCTTCTCCTCCATGGGATACTAACATACAGGCCAAGAATCTCGACGAGAATGGCTTATTTTGGATTTCTGTTTGCTTCGCAAATTTTCAAGAAACTAAGATTCCTAATGTTCTTAACTCGATAAAACAAGATGGCAATATCCAATTGTTTGCGAAATAGAGATGTAAATATAAGGTGTGAAGTAAGACTATCATCGTAATTATTGCACATGCTAATGTGTAAAAACATCATGTTGCTCGTAATTACAACTGGATTCCGAAGTAGAATCTGAATTCATGAGATTCAAATCTTCAAGAATTGGATGACACATGCAATAACAAAACATATATATATATATATCAAAATTAAAAAAGAATAAAAATATGATATTAGGTTAAAACTTGAATCCAATTCTTGAATCTACTAATTTAATTTGGATATATACCCCAAATTTGGAAAATAAAAAGAAACTTGTTCATGCAACAACAAGCTCTCTAAAACTCAGGACATCGGCAGAGAAATGGGTGAAAATCGCTGATATCAGAGAATCTCAATGAAAGCAGAAGCTAAATTCCCTTATTTTTATAATTTCGTTAAAATCATAGGCGATTTTGGTGAAATTTCGCTAAAATTTGACCAAAATCCTGATGAAAGAAATAAGGGGACATTTTGATTTTGCTAACATGGAGAAATAAAATTTTGATTAAATGAGGCTATGGTTGACTGATAGAATTACTTGCAAATATAAAGCAAAATTTTAAAAACACGTTATCTCTAATAACCATCATTTGACACTTTAAAAGGAACACATTTATCTAGCTAATGAATATAGATCTATATTAAAGACCATTTTACTAACAATTAGATGTGAATATCTATAAAAGAGAAGGGCAAGCTACTCATATGCACACTGATTACATGGCCGATAATATGATGAAGGTGTCAAAATCTCAGCATACCCTTAATGGATAACCCAAGCAAACAATTGCTGCAACGCAAATATCTTCTTGGCAACTGACCATGCAGCTAATCCTGAGCAAGTTACCAGGAAAGGTAATATTTTAATAACGTAAATGCAAAAATAAGCCAGTTTAGAACATGCAGATAGTCCAAGCGGTTATTGATATTACCTTGAACCCATGGATTTTCCAGCCAAAATCAGAGGATGCCCAGGATACTTTGAGATTGCATCTTTTACAACACCAAGATGATATTCAACCAATTTCTCTGCTTTGGGTGGAGCTTTACGCTTTCCACCAGATATATCTGTACCACAGTTTCATCGTTACTCCACCATCCACTAAATCCTTAACTCCAGATAATATAACTTAACAGCCTCCCTAAAACACGAAAAAATGTTTCCAAAAGTTGGCGTATGCCTACCATAAATTCCTCAGTTAAATTAATTGACTAAGAAACAGCTCCGAGGAGGTAAAAACACAAATGTGGAGGGAACAAACAAAAGTTTCCAGAGCATATATGTAAGAAATGAGACATTTAAATTCAATGTGCCCAATGTATTCGATTTTAATATTCTAAAACCTGCATTTTATCTCACTTACAAACTCAATCAGAAGCAATCTGCCTACAGGTACTTCTAATAAAATCATCTTTAAGGAGGGAAAAATAACCTTCAGCTTGACCTTAGATACGTGGTCGGTATTACGGGGATCATAGTGTTACATTATTACCATAACCACGCAACTTGCCTCGGTTGGAAGAGTAATGAGAAATGGATAGGCGTCTGTGTTTCTTTCACTGCGTGGTAGTATACTTATTGGTGGGAAAAGAACGTAAATTTCATGATAAAAATGTAATGATTTAGGGCCTACAAATGATTAGTCTTCCAGAATGAGCTTATGTGTACGTGATGCATGTAATTCAATGTCAGAGCTACTTTTTGATGAAGATACAATAAACAGTCATTTCAGATTTGCGAATCAGTGAGCTCTTTCCAAGGAATTAGAACGAATGTATGAATTATCCTTTTGTAAGCTAGTATGGAGTCATTTCAAAAGACTCGGCAACCTTTTTTTTTTTTGAAACCAAAGCTCTTTGGGGGATGCACGCAATGGTGATCGCCCCAAATTTATTAATAAGGCGAAGAAAGATAGGAAGAAGATCGTTTTACAAAACACCTAGGATCGAGCAGATCCCGAATGACACCCAAAAAGAGAGACGCATTACAGAAGCAACCAGTCACTGACAAGCGAAGAAACGTGCGCGAGAATATTCTCCTTGTAAAATCTTTGACCCCTGAAAATCTTCGCGTTCCGTCCAAGCCACAACGTCCAAATGCACGCGAAAGGGCGGAGCAGCTCCCTCCTCGGCCAATCCTTGTTAGAACGCAAGGAGTCCCAAAACGACGCAGCTGAAGATGCGTTGATCCACGGAATTTGGGCCTCCTCCCAAATTGTAGCAGCGATCGGGCACAGAAAGAATAGGTGCTCCAAGGTCTCCACACTCCCGCCACATAGCGCACAGTCCAAGGAATCGATTCCCGCAGTAAACCTCGCACATCTATCTCTGGTCAACACCCTCCCGCATCTCAAAAGCCACAGGAAGAAGACAACCCTCTCCGGGAGCTTCAGACGCCACAACCAACTAAGATCCTTGCACATGAGGTCCTGCCAGAGGACGGCTGCTGCGAGATGGCCCTGAACGCCCGCCTTGAGGAGAAGACGTCATCGCGCCATACCCAATGATCCCTGCCACTCGAAGGCGTGGGCGCAACCCTAAGCAGCTGGAGGAGAGCCAATAGGTCTTCAAACCGTTCATCCGAGAAGTTGCTAGCAAAAGAAGGGAACCACTCGTTCCCACTCCATGAGGAGGCCACCGTCGCATGAGAATCTGAGGCCAGAGCGCGAAGGCAAGGGAAAGAATCACCGAGAGAGGTCTCCCCCGCCCAAGAGCCGCTCCAGAACAGAAAGGAGCTACCATCCCCAAGCATAGGCTTAAAGAGATGAGAATATCGCCTAACCGCCGAGGTGATCCCCCGCCAGAAGGGGGTTCCAGACCGCCGAAAATCCACGTCGCGCAACATCTCCACCCCGAGAGATAAAACATCCCGCAACATGGCGGGAAAGAAGCTGTTGTCGCTGCCCCAAAGCCTGTTAACCCACTTGAGCATCAACGCGTCATTAACCAAATCCAGCCGCCAAATGCCCAGACCACCATCGCACTTTCTCTTCGCCACCTCCTCCCAAGCCACCAAGTGAAGACCCCGCGAAGAGGGCCCATTTCTTCCCCAAAGGAAGCTCCGCATGAGGCCCTCGAGACGCCTCCTAATCCCCACCGGGATAATCCAGTTAGAAAGAAAGTAGATAGGGATAGAAGCAAGGACCGACCTGATTAGAACGAGACGGCCACCCCTAGAGAGCAACGCCGCACTCCACCCAGCTAGCCTCCTTTCCGCCTTGTCCACCACCTTGTGCCAATCATGCAATCTCGACCTCCTTGCTCCCAGCGGCAGCCCCAGATAATCAATTGGGAGAAAGGAGGGAAGACTTCCCAGAAGCTCCCCACAAGCCGCCGCCGAGGCCGCATCCCACGCGAAAGGAATCACCTTGGATTTGGATTGATTGATGAGGATCCCCGAGAGCTCACTAAAAATTCTCAACGTCACCGCCATCCCTCTGACCTCCTCCAAACCTCCCTCGATGAAAACAATAATGTCATCCGCATATTGAAGGGTAGGAACGCTCCGGTAGGCGCACGAGAAACCCAAGGAGAGGCCGCGCGCAACCACTCTAGCCGCCATCCTAGGCAGGACATCTGCCGCAATAACAAATAACATGGGTGCCAAAGGGCACCCCTGCCGCACACCCCTCCTCGGTTGAAACCTACTGCCAACGATACGACCATTCAACATAATAGAGAAAGAGGCGGTAGTAATGCAACGGCGCATCCACGAAATCCACACAACAGGAAATCCGCGAGCCCGCAGTACCCTCCACAGAAAATTCCAGTCCAAGGAGTCATAGGCCTTTGCGAAATCGACCTTCCAAAGGATCCCCTGTTTCCCCCTCCTCACCCAGCTCTCCACCATCTCAGAAGCAAGGGCCGTAACATCGGAAATTTGGCGACCCCTGATGAAAACAACCTGCGAAGGCTCTATTAAATCTTGAAGCAACGACGCTAACCTCCGCGCCATAACCTTTGCAACGATCAAGTATAAAGCGTTGGAAATCGCGATTGGCCGGAAGTCCTCAATAGCCTGAGGACAGGAAATCTTAGGTAACAAGACAATGAGCGCCCTATTGATCTTGTCAAAGCCCTTGTTTCCACCGCAAAACTCTGAAACCACCTCCCAAACCTCCAACCCCACCACCTCCCAGAAGTCCTTGTAGAACGCAACAGGGAAACCATCCAGACCTGGCGAGGCATCACTGTTGAGATCCCAGACAACAGCCTTGACCTCGCCCAAAGAGATCTCCTTTATCAGCTCCTCACAGCACGCGGACGAAAGCTGCGAGGCATCCTCCCCCAACCAGTACCAACGACGGGGTGCACGAGCCGAGGAGAACTCCCTGAAGTATGCGGCCACCTCGCCCCCCAAGGCCTCCTCGCCCACGACCTCCCTACCCCCGAAGGAGATGGAGTGAATAAAATTTCCAAAACATTTCTCTGTACGCCCGACCTCGCTACCCCCGAAGGAGACTCGGCAACCTTTTTCCAAAACATTTCTCTGTATATTTTTCATTGAAAAGAGATAATTATTTTTACTTCCAACGACACAATCATCTAAACGTAATGGCACCAGTAAAGGCTCAAACCAGGTTTTTCATCTTTGATTTGCATGAAGGCATAAGTCCACATCCCTCAGTCAAACTAGGGGCATGTCATTACCATGGTTCGAAAAAATGCGTCCCGAGGTGCAAAGGCGCTCGAGGTGAAACAAGGCGGAGGAAAAGATCCTCGAGACGACCGCCTCAGACCCCTTGGCTGAGGCAAGCACCTCAGATGACCGAGGCGGTCGAGGCGAGGTAGTGAGGCGGGGCGATCGCCGAGGCGTTATGCATTCATCAAGCATTTTTTAATAAAATAATGGGTTCTATTTGTGGTTTCAAATGTTTATAAAGGCATATTTGTTGAGGATATATTTATACAAGATGAATGCTTAAATTTGACCTCTTTCTTATTCATATTTACCATTAACAAATCCAATTATTTCAGTAAACTCTTAATATTACATCCTTAAACATATGCATCCACAAATCTCAGATGCATGCGAATTCGAATACACACATCAGCGAGACCCTTGTACTGGTAGGGTATGATGGTACAGGGGGGCATCGAACTGTTCCTCAATGGGGTTCAGTAAAACATATTGTTACGATTCAAATCATATAATTCATATCAACATCTCGGATATCTTTAATGACAACTATCGCCCATGGATCCCTTTTTATAAATATTTTATTGGTCATTGATTTCATTTTTGATTGGGTAGAAATTTGGTAGAAAGGTTTATGGAATATGGAATTGACATATCCTTTTTTCATTTTCCTATCTTCATAATTTCATTATATATTACAATGTTATATATTATATGTCTGGCATGTTAGATTATTTCATCAATATATATTTATTATACTTTTTGTAATTATTTTCCTATACAAACGGAGGCTTACGCCTTGACTACCTTGAGGCTACGTCTCACCTCGCCACCAGGGAAAATACCTCATTTCGTCTTTCATTTTTTTCAACCTTTGGTCATCACATAAAAAGGGTAGAAGATAGATTTGAAGTATTAAATATTAAGCATCCAATAATACGATATTAACTTATTAAGATCCATAAGGAAGCATTTGAACAAAACAGCTTTTGTTAGAAAGTCGAGAATAAAGACCGTCAAATTCAGAAGACCCACTAAAAAATGTAAGATACAAGTTTCAACAAAGAGGACAATAATAAAAATGTAGAAACCATTTCCCTCGATGATTAAATCCATATCCGGAAGAAATTAATTCGTATATTAACTCACAAGGGTAGTCAAATGTAATTACTTCAACAGCTCCTAGCTCATCTCCTAGCATTGTCTTCCACCTGCAAATATGTGCATGATTTGGTTTTATAGTAAGAAGCTTCCTCTAGGGTTGAAAGAGAAAAAAACAGCATGCCTGACAGTTGGTCGTTTTTCAAAGCCAGAGGATGACCACCCATTCATAAACTCCATTAAGTGAACAATAAATTACATCTCTCTTTCCCAACTGCTCAACTAGTGAGAAACTGAATAGATCGCATTCTCTAACTAAGGTTACATCACTCATCAGTAATCAGATCATCCAAACCACAACGAACGGTATGATCGGTCGCATTTCGAACAAATGGCCAAATCACTCAAACAGGATTCCCCAGATAACATATGGGCATCTAGTGAAAGAAGAAATCAGCCTCTCTTACGAAACTCACCTCTCTAATCATTCATGCGCAACAACTTTCATACCGCAACTGTACAAAGAAACCGACGGGGCAGCAAAAAGATGGCGTTTTTTTTTCAAAATTGATAGATTGCCGGTGATATCAAAGTAGAGAAAGGAGATTATACCTGAGCATCCATTCGGAAGTGGAAGGAGCACCAGCGCCGTGAGCAAAGACCACGAGAGGAGCTCCTGCGTCCTCGCTTTTCTTTCTGCGCTTCGAGGGAGGAGACATCGGCCGATGGAGGGGATCGGATTCGGAAACCCTAGAAACGGACGGTGGAATCGAAGATAACCTAGAGACGTACAAGCGGCGGGCGGGGGAATGCGCGGGAAAATTGTTTAGCATTTTCTAGCATCGCAACAAAATCGCTCGGGTAAATTACAAAAAAGGGCTCTAACTACCTCGATTCTCAATTTAAGTGTCTCTTTTTAAAAATTAACAAAGAAGATAACAAACTCTCAATTTTATTCTTTAAAGACAAAACGTAAGATTGGACTCATCTTTATTACGTTAAAAAAATGAGGCTCTAAAAACGGAGAATCTTTTCTGTAATTTAACCAGAATATTTATGACTAGGAGTTGAAGTATAAGTTTATTGAAAAAGTTTAATAAGATCGGTAATCTTATCCCCGGCACCTTTTTTTTCTTTAAGGGTGTTTGGTTAGCGGGGTAAGACGGATTAAATTGGTAGAGGTTAACATGTTTTGGGGTTTGGATAGAGGATTAAACTGAGGTGGGTTAGAAATGGATTTGTTGTGATATGATTGTATTGAAGTTTAAAAAGTGAGTAGTTATTGTGATGTGATTATATTGAAGTTTGGAAAAGTAAGTAAAAGTGGAGTAGTTAATAATTTTTATATGATACGGTGGTATAATATATTATTTTTTGATAAGATTGATAATGTAAAAATTTATTTAATTTTTTAAAAAAGAATAAAGTGAAGCACACATAGGAGAGAGGAGTACCCCGTAATGAACGGCCCTAAAGGAGTGCTTCCGCAACCCAAGAGATCTAAGGAGATGTGAGTGCTTTGAATGTCTTCATGTCTTGTTGTGCTTTAGGTTTCTTGTCTTAGCTCATTAAGCGCTTATATTTTTTCTCTACTTCTTATCTCTCAAAATTATTATAACTTTTTAAATTTAAAAAAAAATAGTCTTAGATTGAATAAACTATATTTAAAAAACGAACACATCAAAATTTAAAAATCATGATAAAAATAATGATTCGATTAAAATATATTTATGGACGTATTCGAATATATATATATATATATATATATATATATATATATATATATATATATATATATACACACACACACACAAACACACGCCAACATTTCCTAATATCAAAATTCTATAAGGTTGGAGTTCTTGAACTCGTATTTTCTTTGATTTTTTTAAGTCATTCTGATAATAATCCAACGTATATGAATTTAATTATGTAAACAAGAATTCATCAAATTTCAAAATCTTCATTTAAACTAATAGCTCCATTAATAATCCAATCTTAAGAATGTGTTTATAAATATTTATAATAGGGACATATGAAAAATTAAGAAGATCATACACCTGTGAGATTGGACTCTCATAGATTACATTCTTTTTTTCAATTTTACATCACTTTGACACTCCAACCTCGCACTTGGAAAATCCAGAAATCATAAAAAAAATATTACATCTCCTAAGAAAATGAACGTTTGGATGTATTTATAGCAAAGGATTATCAAAATATTTCTAACATAAGAATATCAAAAATTACAAAGATCGAACATTCATAAAGTTGAATCTGCCATAAATCATGTTTCTTTTTTCCCTTTTTTACATTATTTTATAAACAAATCTTACATATAATTTTGTTATACATTTACGCTGTAAAGACAAGTAAATTTAAAACCCATTGTTCAAAAAGAAAAAGACAATTCTATGTAGAAATTTAAGCTTATATGTTCAAACCTACTAATACTAGAAGCACAAATTGTAAATCTTTATCATTCAGTAAAAAGTAACAAATCAAAATATTCAACTGTGAAAATGTATATACCACATCATATTCAACTGTGAAAATGGAAGTGCATCACATAAAACCCATGATGTCCAAACCAAAACTTAGGCTTATTTAGATTGTAACAAATCAAAAGATTGCTACAAAGTCTTGTATTATTTAAACATCTTTGTATATAGAAGGAAAAAGAGAAAAAATATCTAACATACACAAGGTAAGAAAGAAGACTAGAATAACTTAGTCATTCTTTTTAACACCCAACAAATTATTATATAAGCTTCTAATCAATGTGAAACAGTAAGCAACTTAATATCCATGAAAAGCGGCACATCCACCCGACCCGTTCACGACTGAATGCGCCATGCAT
Organism: Ottelia alismoides; assembly: GCA_037367405.1. NCBI lineage: Eukaryota > Viridiplantae > Streptophyta > Magnoliopsida > Alismatales > Hydrocharitaceae > Ottelia > Ottelia alismoides. Next base: position 239,066 of record JAZKJV010001014.1, on the reverse strand, counting down.
GACACTGGTTCTACTTCGAAAGCCTCACCACTCACGTCTGTGCAATTCCAGAAAGCCTCTCGTCCAGCCACACTGCCAAGCTTGATGTTCTCAAGGCAGATGCGAGTGAAGGTGGAGTTCTTGAGTCCTTGCAACAAACCAGGTTGCAGGATGTTCACACCCCAAACATCCCTTATCACAATTCCATCGACAACTGGAAGCGCATCTGGGTCGAACTTGTCATCTGGGTGGTCTCCTACATCCCCTGCAATCTTAATGCCTTTGCGGGCACCGATGATGTTCACCCCAGACACCGTCACATTCTTTATGTAACCACCACGGCCAATGTTAGTTTTTATGTGTATGCCAACCCCCACATTGTACACGGTTACATTCTCCGCTAGAACATCTTCAACACCGCCAGAGGTCTCACTTCCAACTGCTATACCAGCAAAAGGAGTTGAGCCAGTAATCCGACGAATGCTGATTCCACGACTAGGACGGGCGAAGGCTATTCCATATTCATCCCATCCACTTTTCACCGCAACGAGATCATCTCCTGTTGACATGTAGGAATCCTCAATGCAGACGTTACTGCTTGAATCTGCAATTTGAGACATACAAACTATGGAATTTGAGATTCATATAAGCAATGCAATAAATTCCTCGTAATTAGCCAATATACAGTTAATTGTGATGACCTTCTTGAAAGCATGCTATAGCTTAGAATCTTCGAATACAAGTGCGAAGAGGGTAATTTTATCTGAGTTAAGTGAAAACTGAAAGAGAATTACACACACATATTATATCTTAGGTTCTAGCAGAATCAGAAATCGGCGTTGCTGTTTTTCTTCAAAGACAGGATTTCCGCAATCTTCTGCAATAATTAGGATAAATAGATCATAAAAAGGGAGTTACCAGGATCAACTCCATCAGTGTTGGGTGAGCTAAGTGGCGCCAGGATCGTAACATTTGTTATCACAACATTGCTGCAAAGAAAAGAAACACTGTTAAAGGAGCATACTAAAATGTTGGTCATCTTCTCCTCGCCAAACGAAGACCGTTAGAGATTAGAAGTCATCCAACAAATTTAATGTTACAAACACCGCATCCAAATCTTATACCCCAACCCCCAAATATACTCTAAGCAGCCACAAGTTTCTACAGGGGTTCCATATCACATTTTCAAGTTAACGGCGTACACCCCCTGGAATATACATCATTCCATTGCATCCAGAGCCCATATCACCGCAAATGGCCAGAGTCTCTCGACTCCCTGCTCGCAAATACCAAAACCCCACCGGGGTCTTCTTGGAAGTGGTCCGAAAATTCTGGCACAATGAGTAGACCAACCACAACCGGAGATCACATGTCACTACCTGCTCAGAGAATGAAAAGCAAAAGAAAAGTACATATATCCACGCAACGACTGATACAAGTATGCCCCTACTTGTGACACATCCATTAATGGGGTGAAGGTGACACGTCCAAACAAGCCTAGGGGGTCCCAAGGGCTCAGAGGCGAAGCACCTAAAACCTGTAGAAATCAATACACAAAACAACAACAACAACAAAGCATTTTCCCACAATTAAGTAGGGACGGCTACGTGGATTTTATGCCTCCATTTAGATCTATCTTGGGTCACTCTCGGGCTTATATCCAAAAAACTAAGATCACTTCGTATAGTCTCATTCCAATACTTCTTGGGCCATCTTCTCCCTTTCTTAACCGACTCAACATCTCAAAACTCGCATCTCCTAACTGGTGCTTCAGCTGGCCTTCTTTGCGAATGATCAAACCATCTAAAGGGTTTTCTTGCATCTTATCCTCGATCGGAGCTACACCAACTTTATTTCCGATTGCATCATTCCGAATCCGATCTTTACGTGTATGTCCACACATCTACCTTAGCATTTTCATTTCTGTTACTGCCATTCTCTGCACGTGTCTATGGTTCACAAGACAAACCTATAGAAATCAATAATAAAAGCAAAATCACAATTAACACAAGATCTACATGGAAACCATCTTATACGAGAGGGAGCAGTCTTGTCTTGTGCATGTGGCCAAGTTTTCTCTCTTTGTTAGAAAGCCAACAAGGGAAGTGTTACAATCTATTGACGTAATTAAGGGGATCCATGCTCAAGATCCATTTAACCACTAGTATATTGTTTTGAAAATTACAAGTTGGGCATGGATGTCGATCATGCATACGTTCCCACATTCATCTCAAGTTGTACAATGGGAAGGGCCTTAGTGAAGGCATCGACCATTTCTCAAAACTGATCAATCAAATTTGGCTAGCATCAATCATTTCCCAAACAAAATGCTGATTCAACTCAAGATACTTAGTGCAATCGTATTCGACAATTTTTTTTTGACAAGGTTAATGATGACCTTATTGTCGAAGCTAAGCTTCATACTTAGACGGTGATACGCATATCATTGAGCATAATCTGGGCCCACAATATTTCTACAAACTCAAATGCCAATGTACGGTACCCGGTTTCAATATTTGATCTAGTACAAACTCAATATGATTAGATTTCCTCCAAGCTATATTACGCAAATCAGAGGTAAAGAAACTATATTGCATTTGATAACTATGTGTCCAGGCTTTTAAGAATGAAAATAGAGAAAATTTGAAGTTAGTATTATAATCAATCAGAGATTTTGAAGCTAGTATTATAATCAATTAAAGATTTTGTTGAATATTAAGTTGGGGTCTCGTCTATATATTTCTATAGTTACACGGGTCTTCGATACTCAAAAGAATCGAATAGAGCTAATTGCATCGCCAGGAGGGGCCCATTCCGAAGAAAAGGTCCCCACTTGTTTGATTTTAGGATAGCGTCACCGAACTGCTCCGGATGTGTCTAATTGGGATTTGCACAACGGGAAATCCTTCTCTATACAAGTTCTCGTACGAGGTTTTTGAACAGAACTTCGATAGGCGGGAGGTGTAAGCACCGCGAGGTGTTCAACGATCTCGTACTAACATTAATCAATTCATTTCTCACTAGACTGATTAAACAACCAGAAATTTGAGCAGGTATTTCTCTCTTATATATGAATAGGTATTCTCGTAATTTCACAGGGCCCTAGTTTCTTTCATCATATATATTCCCTCAAAAGTTCAATGGATTTTACAAGCAACAAGACAGCTTTATAGATAGAGGAACCTAGGATTCGTCTCTCGATTGAACTTGGCTTCTCTACTAGCCTTCGACGGTCTGACAAGGTATGCGCACGAACCATAAGGTCAACTTCGAACTAAGCGATGAACCCGCCAAAAGCCCCCACATACTGGAATTCCCTCAGCTACTACCTATCCTTCCACGAGGTTAAGGATGCGAGGGTAGGTAGTCAGACAAGGTGGAGCAATGACCAATGGACCAACCCACCTAAGCAGCATCTGTGTTGACTCGAAACTAAGTTCCTTTCCCTCGGCAAAACTACCCTTTCTTAGAGTTTTCTTCAAATAGGACACAAGTAAGATGTGTGTCGGTAGGAGCATGCAAGAATTGGCTTCTCGACTTATCACATTAACAGAGTTGAGTTGTCTCGTGTTTTATGGGTAAATGGGTCCAAGAGAGACGAAACCACAAGCAAAGCAAAAAGAACATACAAGAAGACAAAAAGAACCTGTTGAGTTATTATACTTATATGGGTAAACGGATCTTTGGATGAGAGACCGTTTACCCATCCTTCTCTATATATTGTACTCATCCCTCATTTGAAAACAAGTTTTTAGTGAAGAGTACCCTAATCTCTAGTGAGGGAGATTAGGGATTGAGAGCCCCTGTGGTTTTCCCCTCTCCATAGGGTTTTTCCACGTAAATCCGTGTCTCCATATTTGTGTGTGCTTAGTGCGTTTGATTCTAACATGGTATCAGAGCCTCGTTGAGGCATGTGAATGTGTTTTTCTGCTGCTCGAAGTGCTGGAAATTGGTTCTACGGTGCTGGATTCTGTCTTTTGGCGGCGATTTTTCGATTTCTCTCGTTGTCGGTCAACCATATTGTGTTGCGGAAACCACTACACGCATTTTGGAGTTGTGGTGAAGGTCGGAATCCACCCGCAAGAGGCTGTTGCTGCTGCTGCTATGCTATCTTTTGGCATCTAAAATTGATCCGAACTCCATTGGTGTTGTGAGGTACTTCCCTGGTTGTTGGGGGAACAACCTTTGGTGTGAGCTTTGTGCTCTTAAGTGTTGTTGTGGGCGTATAGCCTGATTTTTGGGGACATTTTCTGCCCCTCTTTTGCAGGAGAATACTTGGTTGTTACGGTTGTCTACCAGGTGTTCGATAAAAAGCCACAAAGAGCCTCATTGAGATCTTCTGTGTTTGAAGTTCTTTGTGCTGAACTGTTATTCCTATTGTACTCAAGGTGTATGATTAAATGTCTGTGAGAAATAGTCAAAATCTAAAGGCTACAAATTTGTTGTTGAATGATCATATGATGCTTGGAGTTTCCAGAGAGCCTGACTTGACAAAGGATACTATCATGGAGTTACAGTCTTTTTTGAAGGAATCATTTACGAAAGAACATGCCTCCTTGCAATCGACAGACAATGGTTCAGCTTTTAATATGAGGAGAACTAGCAATACTTGCTCTACCAAATCTGAGTGGATTATCGACAGTGGTGCTTCCGATCACATGACAGGTGATCATAGAATGTTTCATGATTACAAGTTATCGTCTGGAAGAGAGAAGGTTACAGTTGCAGATGGGTCTTCAGCTACTGTTGCTGGAAAAGGAACGATTTCTGTTGTTGATCGTTTCCTCCTTACCGATGCACTTCATGTTCCCGATTTCCCAATAAATCTTTTGTCAGTCAGTAAGATTACTAAAGAATTGCACTGCATGTTGATTTTTTATCACAATTCGTGTGTCTTAGAAGACTTACAGACAGGAAAGAAGATTGGAATTGGATTAGTTGAGGATGGATTATATCGTCTTCCAGCTCGAGTGGGTCAAGCCCTTACATCTGTGATGAAAGCTCGCCTTGAAAAGGACAACTCTATTTTAGTACGAAAATGGCATGAGCGTCTTGGTCATATCAATTTTTCTTCTCTACAAAAGTTGATGCCTGAGATATTCTCTGGATTGTCTGAGAATGATTTGCAATGTGAGGTTTGCCAATTTGCAAAGCAAACACGAACTACATTTCCTGCATCTACTGGTAAATCTACTTGTGCATTCGAATTGATGCATTCTGATGTTTGGGATCCATCAAGTGTGAAGAGCATGGGTGGCCATATGTACTACATCACTTTCATTGACGATTTTTCAAGAAGTAGTTATGTGTACCTTTTAAAACATAGAAGTGAAGTTCCTGCTGCTATAAAGAACTTTATAAATATGGTAAGCACTCAGTATGTAACAAGAGTGAGAAGACTCAGGACTGATAATGCCAAGGAGTACATGGAAAGTTCCCTACATGTTTTTCTTGATGAGAAGGGTATCATCCATGAAACCTCATGTAATTACACGCCACAACAGAATGGGATAGCTGAAAGGAAAAATCGTCATTTATTGAATGTCACAAGAGCACTCCTACTCCAGCGAAATGTGCCAAAGAATTTTTGGGGAGAAGCAGTCTTGACAGCTGCCTATCTAATCAATAGGACACCATCTGCCGTAATCGGGAAGAGAACTCCTTCCTCTGTCATCCATCCAGATACCTCTCCCTTCAGTTTGGACCCACGAGTTTTTGGATGTGTATGCTTTCTTCACAATTCTGGACCAGGTTGGCGTAAGTTGGATCCAAGAGCCACGAAATGCATCTTTCTTGGGTATTCTGGAACTCAAAAAGGATACAAATGTTATGACCCCGTGGCACGTCGTCTTCATGTAAGTAAGGATGTTACTTTCTTTGAGAATGAGTCCTACTTCCCTAAGAGATTTCCTCAAGGGGAGTCTGTGAGTACAAATGTTGAGGAAAATGAGAATGGGATTTACTTTCTTGGTGACATACAAGAATCTATCCATGTGGGGGAGAACAATGAACAAGATAAAGACAAAGGCAGTGAAAATGCATGCAGATTTGGACAGATTTATAGCAGACGAAAGGGATCAGATAATGTGATGGAAAACGAAGAAGAGATGATACCGAACCAGGGTGTCAATCTTTCCTCCGACCATGATGTCAACCCTTCAATGGGTGATTTTGGCCATGAAAGCTCTACAAGTGCTCCTCTTCCTCCTGATATTCATACTGAGAATGTCAACTCTTTACTGGATGAGCGTCCCATTGCTATGAGAAAATCTACTAGAAATGTTCGAGCCTCTACTCGTTATCCAGTGGAGGACTTTGTTGCCTATACTAACATGAGTTCAAGATATAAATGCTTTATTACCTCTCTTGATGCCCATCATGTTCCCAAAAATTTTGATGAAGCCAAAAAGGATCCGAAATGGATAAATGCTATGAAGGAAGAAATGGATGCCTTGGTTAAAAATAATACTTGGGATATTGTTGATGCTCCTAAGGGTGTTCACCTTGTTGGCTCTAAATGGGTCTATACAATCAAATATGATGCGGATGGGAATGTTGACAGATTCAAAGCTCGGCTTGTGGCTAGAGGATACATCCAGAAATATGAGATTGACTACCTGGAGACATTTGCTCCTGTTGCCAAGATGAATACGATCAGGGTTGTTATTTGTCTAGCAACCCATTTTTCCTGGAAGATGTATCAGTTGGATGTGAAAAATGCTTTCTTGAATGGTGATATTAAAGAAGAAGTGTATATGAAAATGTCACCTGGATTTGATAAGGATAACAAGTGCTGCAAACTAAAAAGGTCTTTATACGGATTAAAGCAGTCACCAAGAGCTTGGTTTGAACGTCTCCGTGTGGTCATGATTAGGAATGGATATATTCAAGTGAATGGAGATCACACCTTGTTTATAAGGAGGAGTGATGAAAAAAGATCTATTCTTTTAGTGTATGTCGATGACATGATCCTTACAGGTGATGATGAAGAAGAAATTTCCAGGATAAAGAAAATACTTGCAGATGAATTTGAATTGAAAGACTTGGGAAAGTTAAAGTACTTCCTAGGTATTGAGATGGCTCGATCTCCAGAGGTATGTGTCTAAGTCAACGAAAATATGCTTTGGACTTGTTAAAAGATTGTGACATGTTGGGATGCAAGCCTACTACTAATCCTATTGAGGCAAACCATAAACTGAATAAAGAGGATGGTGACCTTCTTAATGATGCTGGAAAGGGCAGGTATCAAAGATTGGTGGGAAAGTTGATATATCTTACCCTTACTAGACCAGATATTACATACGCCGTAAATGTGGTGAGTCAATTCATGCATGCTCCTACTACCTCTCATGCTAATGCGGTGAATAAGATTTTATGCTATATAAAAGGATCATCGGGAAAAGGTCTTATGTTCAAGAAGAATCATGAGGTCACTATTGAAGGATACACTGATGCTGATTGGGCTGGCTCCATTGATGACAGAAGATCCACCTCAGGTTATGATGTATATTTGTGCGGAAATTTGGTTATTTGGAGAAGTAAGAAGCAGAATGTGGTTTCAAGATCAAGTGCTGAAGCAGAATACCGAGCTCTTGCAAATGGCGTTACAGAAATTCTATGGCTAAAAATTTTGCTCCATGATCTGGGAATCAAAGTTAGTATGCCAATGCAGATGTTTTGTGATAATAAGGCTGCAATAAATTTAGCCAACAATCCCGTAATGCATGACAGAACAAAGCATTTGGAGATTGATAGACACTTCATCCGTGAGAAGATTGATGATGGACTGTTGTGTCTGCCTTACCTGAAATCTATTGATCAGGTCGCTGATCTCTTCACAAAGGGGCTGTCCACGGTACAATTTGAGTTGAATGTAGGCAAGTTGGGCATGGTGGACATGTATGCCCAACTTGAGGGGGGTGTTGAGTTATTATACTTATATGGGTAAACGGATCTTTGGATGAGAGACCGTTTACCCATCCTTCTCTATATATTGTACTCATCCCTCATTTGAAAACAAGTTTTTAGTGAAGAGTACCCTAATCTCTAGTGAGGGAGATTAGGGATTGAGAGCCCCTGTGGTTTTTCCCTCTCCGTAGGGTTTTCCACGTAAATCCGTGTCTCCATATTTGTGTGTGCTTAGTGCGTTTGATTCTAACAGAATCAAATGAAGCACCCACACACAAAGAAGACCAATAAAAAACCTAGGGCTTCTTGGGAAGTCCATTTTTTCTTTCACTACCAAAATAGGGCTTCTTCACCAAGGGAGAGAGGGAACCTTTCACAGTGCAAGGGCAACGAGTCACGACCACATGGGAATGGGCGCACTTATGGATAATTTAAATGTTGATGTCATAAAGAAGGTAAAGTAGTAGAAGGTTGATGGATAGTAGCAGAAGCAACAAACACAGATAGAAGAAGATGGCATTCTCCCTTTTTTCATGGTTATGTCCAATTGTCTTTCTTGTCTGTAGTATCATGAGAACTCCTTAAAAAATTCTTGAAAAGATAGACACGAGATCCACAATAGTTTTGCAATGCACATCCTTGTAAATCCGACTAGCAGATTGCATAGTAATTAAAAAAATCTGGACCAAGAAGTACATATGATAGACTAAGAGTGGGAGTAACAATAACATTTCCTTGTCCTATGATCAGTGAAAGGAGACCATTAACAACTTAGACAATCCTTCCCTATGGATCTTTCTAACCGTGTCAAACTTCTTCAAGTCTCCACAAAGATGGTGGAAATCATTAGAGTATACCAACAAATCAAACTAAATAGGATGGATAGAGTGAGTACGAATACCTGAAAAAACTATGGAAGACAATGCTAATATGGAAGTTGTTGGAGTATTTGGTAGTGCACCTATTGTGTTGTAGCAGGGTAAATGGATCCTGGAGAAGATCCATTTACCCCATCCAGTGTTTAGTCCCACATGGACCAGTGGTGGGACTTGGAGGCTCTGGGAAGGCTATACAAGGAGCCCCAGACCTCCTGTACTCATTGAGAAAAGCAATAGAGAAACACGCCCCTTAGAGGGCTTCTCCCGTGGTTTCATCCCGCTCCTCACGGAGTAGGGTTCCACGTTAAAATCCTGTGTTTCCATGTCTATCTTTCTTGTTTATGCTTTGTTTATCAATCGCTTCCGCATTCTTCATATTTTATAACATGGTATCAGAGCGGGTTCGATTCTCGAGGATTTGTTGTTCGTTATTTTTATTCGAGATTCGATCGTTTTTTAAAGATTATTCAGATTCATGTATTGTTGAAGATCGGTCAAGATTGTTGATCATTCGAGATTCGTTTGAAGATTATTCTGCATTCAAGTTCTGGAGATCTGCTCTTTCCAGAAATTAAAGGGTTTGGAAACCCTAATTTCATACGGTCCGCGTACATCGGGTTATCAAGAACCCTAGCCTCGGCTTGATCCAACCGAGTAGGCCTACAGTTCTTCTGATCTCCAGCAGGCAGTACAGGATCCATCGCCATCTGAGTCATCTGAGTCCAAGCAGAGGCTTCAAGCCTCAGGCATCATCCTGTTCGAGCATCTAGTGGCGGCGGCGGCGGCCATCTCCAGTCAGTGGCTTCCCGAGCGAAGCCCCTTCTACGCGCCATGGGAATATGGCTCCGCGCGCCGCCTGCGCACAAGGAGATGAAGATTGGGGTTTGCGGCGTTGCCGCCTGAGGTCTCTGTGCCTTGGGGGTTGCCTGCCATGGTGAGGTCTCTGCGCCGCCATCTTTCATCTCGCAGTCCAAAGGTGGCGCACCCGTACCCTCGCGTCGGTTCTCCTCCTGCCGCAAACACCAGGCGGCAGTCCTGTGCCCTCACGTTGGTCTCCAGGCACCTCCTGCCCTTGCGGGCTCCCCGCAAGCGACGATTCGCGCGCACGGCACCCGCAGCCACATCCAGAGCGTGCGGCTCAGAACAACCCATCAGCGACGAGCCCACCCGACCGCCCAGGCGCGATGGCGGCGCGACTCCACCTAGGCCCTCCGATCTCCGCTTCCGCTGCAGATCTCGCTGGCGAGAACCCCAGGCGTGCCCCCCCATCTTCCAGGCGGCGGCAAGTGAATGCCCCATCGTGGGGGCGGTGAGCAGGTGAGGTTTTCCCAAGAAGGGAGCCCTAATGTTTGAAGTGAGAAGGGCCCATTAATTACAAAAGGGGGGCGAGGGCCCTGTTGAGATGCATGTTTTACAAAATTTAAAAAAAAAAGAGAAAAGAGGAGGGATGGGCTGCATATCCCAAGCTCGGTCAGGAAAAAAAGGAGAGGAATTATTTTTGAAAAAAAAGAGAGAGCAATTATTTTTGAAAAAAAAAGAAAAGAAAAGAGGGGAAGAAAGAAAGAAAAGTTTTTGGGTCCAAGTGGGCCGAGTAGAGAAAAAGAAAAAGAGAAAAAAAGGGCGCGTACATATAGCAAAAAGCCATACGTATTTTTCAAAAAAAAAGAAAAAAAAGGCGCGTACACCTCAAAAGCCGTACGCAAAATTCAAAAAAAAAGGTTGAAAGCCAAAAAAAATGATACGGCTTGTTAAATGTTATGTTTTCCCCCATTATATTGTCTTCTCCCAACTTGGTCGATGTTCATTTTCCAACAAGTATGGGAGAAAGGGGGAGTACATGTAGAGTCACAGGTCTTGTATTCCAGATGCAGATTCAGATTTCCAGACCGATCAGATTTCAGACTCTACGGTTCAGATCCAGTTTCAGACTCGACATCAGATAGTTCCGAGTCTCCAGTTTCAGACACGCACGAGTGTGCGGTCATTGTCAGATGAGCATAAGTTGCCATCATCAGTTCGAGGTCCCCATCATTCTTGTTGTTGTTCGGCCAGAGTTTTCATGTGAGCCATAGGGACTCCAGAGCAGAGGACCATTCCCTTGAGGGCAAGGGTTTTCATGTGGTATCATAGGTACATCAGAGCAGTGCACCATTCTCTGAGCCAGATGGGAGAGACCCAGTTCTCCGACGAGGAGACTTCAGGCGCAAGTTCAGACTCGACGGTCAGATTCCGAGTCTTCAGTTGACTCACACTCCCCGTTCGTCCTCCTCACCTGCATGGCATGAGAAGCAACGTCCTCGACTGTAACATGTGCGCGTTGGGTTGATATTGTCCGTAGTGTCATGTAGCGTGAGTTGAGTTTCTTTCTGTTTGTTTGTCCAAGCTGAGCATTGCATGCTCCAGCTTGAGGGGGAGTGTTGGAGTATTTGGTAGTGCACCTATTGTGTTGTAGCAGGGTAAATGGATCCTGGAGAAGATCCATTTACCCCATCCAGTGTTTAGTCACACATGGACCAGTGGTGGGACTTGGAGGCTCTGGGAAGGCTATATAAGGAGCCCCAGACCTCCTGTACTCATTGAGAAAAGCAATAGAGAAACACGCCCCTTAGAGGGCTTCTCCCGTGGTTTCATCCCGCTCCTCACGGAGTAGGGTTCCACGTTAAAATCCTGTGTTTCCATGTCTATCTTTCTTATTTATGCTTTGTTTATCAATCGCTTCCGCATTCTTCATATTTTATAACAGAAGTTATGGTGGCCGCTTCCGATGGCATGACAAAATATAAGTGGATAAAGTCCAGCTATACAACTTCTAAAACATTTCATCCTGATTGCTACAAGAAAGAATCATAGTATCCCCCTATATAACTGATTGAGCAATATGTGGTCCGTTCTCTGTCCCATGCGTGTCCTCGATGTGGCAAGTCCTACACAAAATGTATACTAGGCCACATCTGCCGGTAATGAAACTACTGGGACCAATTTGAGAACTAGTCTGAGTAATTCTGCACGGCCTCTGTCATGTTCCGGGCCTCCTCTAGAAGAACTTCCCTTCCTCGGTCAATCGACATTGCGGTTGAAGAATCCTGCAACTATGATATCTCTGATGCTGGGAGATATTGAGGCAACTCAATATGTCGTAAGCCTCCTCCAAGGTCGATAATATAGTTCTAATCATCATTTGATTACGGGTTACATTGTAGGTCGATCCCAACCCCCCAAGACAGATCACCATAACTAATAACTTGTGAGTTGTCTTCTACATCGAATATACACAAACATTTTTTTAGAAACTATAGGATGAGCCTCCTATAGAGATCCATCCAAAAAATATATATTAATAATAATAAATAATCTTATTTACCAGCGCTAAATATCCACCAGAGCTTTAGCATGCTCAAGAACATTCTCACAGTAAAAATTCCCACTAGGAAAAATGACAATTTCTAGCCAGCCAGATGGCCTAAAAAAGTGCACAAACCTTTCTTTTATCGTCCATCGAATCAGTCCAACTATTCCCAAATGAAGACCAGAAAGAATCCACATAACCCCACTGTACGTGGATATATACAAACATGTCTCAAGGAGTTGTACTTCTTGATGAGTGCCTTTTGTTGCAACTTGCAAGTAGTATTGGATAAGAATCTTACCCTTCTATTGAAGCTGCATCAGGTCATACTACATCTGAAACACATGATTAACAATCGTCTCCTGCAAATATGACTCCTAGTTGTTCTACGATATATTATAGTGGATAATGTCATTTCCAATACGGGGAATGATCCCCCTTGATAACCAGGTATACTTCTCACTGAATGTCATCTGTTGTGAGTAGTATTGGACAAGAATCTTTCCATTCTACCAAAGCTGCATCAGGTCATAATACATTTGGAACACAATATTAACAATCGTCTCCTGCAAATATGAGTCCTCCGGTTATTCTATGATATATTATATTGACAAATGTCACCTCCAATCCGAGGAATGATCCTCCTCGATAACAAGGTATAGACCTTGCATTTGTCCTTATCCCATACAGCATACTTGCATGTCTTGTTTGCTAGTTCTAGCGCAAGGAGAAGATGTAGCTTCCTCTACCTTCGGACAGACATCAGAACGATTTTCAACCAACAAGCATAGTTGGATTCCTTTAACTTGATATTCTAACCAAAAAATGAATTCCTCAAACTACTCATGTACATTTTCGATGTTATCGCCTTCATTTCCAGACTCTCAAACGTCTGCTCCTATGGTGTAACCAACCAAAAAAGAATCATACCTATAAATGCCTAGGACACAATGTCATCCTGTTGAAAACTAGATACTCACAAGTGAGTAGTGGAGGCCCGCAGACGAGCGATGGTACCAACTAAGGACCCATAGGGAAATGTCAGTGTTGCTAGGGGCTTGATTATGGGCAATGAGCATAAATAGGCGCCCGAATATGAGTGCTTCTCAGGGTCCGATGAGGAGAAAGGGACAGTATGGCCTACATGAGTGTGGCATTGCCGCTAGGGGCTCGATGATGAGTGACAACATCGCCGGGGAGTCGGGAACTGTTAGCGTGACGATGCCACTAGGACTCAGGGACAGGTAGTGGCGTCTTTAGGGACTATAGCGAAGCGACAATGGGGATGGGGGATGTGAGAATTGGATATGGCGACAAGGCTGAGCGGTGGGGACGAGGGATCGGGATCAGAACACCGATCTAGAATTGTTATTCTGATAACATATGGAGAGAAATGATAAATTGATAATTTGATATATTGAAAATGGCCCTTGGGTTGGAGGTTAGTACACCAGAGTACAAAAATACAAAAATATGATCCTTAAATGCTATATCTCACATTTGATCTAGTAGGAGCTACCTACTAAGCATTATATCTCACATTTGATCTAGTAGGTTGGCTCGTTGTTTTATTGTTATCTCTTTTATGTTCTTAGATCCTAATGATTTTCCACCACCCCTCCTATCTACGGAGGGGTGGGCCTCTCATAATAACTAAGTTTTTTCTTCTAATGACGCAATGGGTGTGTCATCCCAAACACATTTTCATCATTTATCTCATAATGAAACGCAAGTGAGATCCTTTTCTCTTTCCATAAACGGGGAACCCTCCCCATTGCACAAATGCAAACAACTCACTCAATGTTGTGCTTTCCTTGTTTTCGTGACACAAATGTGGCTTTTACGCTACATATACTAAATGCACCACTAATGCTCAATGTCAATACGGCCAACTGAGAAATGGCAGAATACAGCTGCTATATTATAAGTGACTAGACACTACTATGCGACTGCAAAATCCATTAACTAGAAAACAAACAAGGTTACTCTAGAAGTATTATGAGTTGAATAAATTCTTATTTTGTAAAGAAGCATTGACTGGTAATTAGAGAGTTACGGGAGGGATCGGGAAGATCGAAGAATTATGAATATGGTATTCTAATTTGGATCTAATCCTGTATATGACTGAGGATAGCTGGAGTAGGTTTGTTTGGATGCAATAAACCCATGTAGCTGACCCCACTAAACAAGGGAACAAAAGGAAAATAAACCAAACATCCAACATTTATCGATTTCCAAGTTCCATCTCCCTATGAATTTTACAATCTTTTCAACAAAAATGGAATTTATGAATGGAAACGGGATCAGAATAAAATCCCTAAAGTGCTAGATGAAAGATAAATACAGTTTCTATTTGGAATTCTGTCTAGTTGCAAATATGATCCAGTAAAAAGAAAAGTTACCTGCAATAAACAGGGTGGATGTTCCAAAAAGGCGAGTTTTGGAAAGTTAGATTAGATATTATTATGTCCCTAGAGCGCATGAACTCAACAAGATGTGGTCTAGTGTATGTTAGAGTTCTTTGCATCCACATATTCCACCAAACATCTCCTTGCCCGTCAATTGTCCCATTCTCACCTGGAAGAAAGATGGCACGCATTAGCGAATCATTAGGCACTTTATACAAAGTAGGCACAAATTTTGACAGATAAACAAGAAATGAACAAATAAGCTAAAGTTATATACCAAAATTGTTTTTACAATTTGAGTTGAAGTAGACATTGAAATAACTCGTTGTTTTACTCGACATAAATGATTTTTGTATAGGGTCCAACCTTCCCCAGACCCTGAATGGTGAGAGCTTATGTAAAGACTGTCATTTGAGAAAAAATTGTGTCCCCAGTATTTTACTGAACAATATACATGCTTCTGATATAGGGCCCCACATTTCCCAATGAGCCTATGCATGGGCTGTCATTTGACAAAAATGTCCCCGGTATCCTTTATAATCTTTCAACTTTTCCTAGTGTGTTACATTCCTAATGGAGATTGAATGCATTGAAAGTCAGCAAGGGACATGAACATAGTATTGACTACAAATAAATTATTGGGTATTTAAATGCAGATACCGTCTGCATAAGAAAAGTCGGATTTTTCAACATGGATTTGAGCTAGAATCCATGTAGCTGACCGTACTTAAAGTGGGAGAAGGCTTCGTCATTTTTATTTAAATATTGGTACTCCAACACATGACCACAAGGACTGGACAAACTTAATATGTGTGTTCGTGTATTATCATCCCAAGAGTTTCTTCACTTCCAATACTGAGAACTCTCTTTGGTTAAGACATTGAATTCCTTCAATCAAAATTTCAACAAAATTTGTTTCCCATCAAAATTTGCCCTTCATTTTCGCTCTGAAACTTTCAAAATTGCAAATTTTGAGTTAATTTGTGGAGAAAGATTTGGATCTTAGAGCATGTTGACAAAGGTAAAGAATATTAGTAGGTGCATCCTTCTAAGAATTCATATTCAATTACATTGCAACCGAGTTTTTTTGTTGTATGGATTAAGGGGTCATGGTGGGTGAGGATCCATTAATGCTATGAGACTACATATGCAATTCATGGCTTTTCTTTCAAAATTCCAGAGATCTCCCTCTAGAGCGAAGACAACACGCATATCACCTCCGCTCTCAACGGACCACGAACCCCATGTTTCGCACCACCCTCAAAACCAGGTCATCAGACTCCCCCCACAGCCTAAGGGCCCAGTTAGCCAGGAGCACCTTGTTCATGTGCTCCAAACTGTAAACGCCAAGACCACCCTCTCTCTTTGTTCTTGCAACGGTATCTCATCCCACCAGGTGCATTCCCACACCCTCCTGTCGCATGTCTGACCAAAAGAAGTGCTTCATCATTCCCTCCAGCCTTCATCGCACCCCCAGAAGCATCAATCTCGTGAAACAAAAGAACATTGGAATCGTGAACAGTGTATGCTTGAGGAACACCAGTTTGCCCCCCTTAGAGTGTCCTCGCCTTCCACCCTGCCATTTTTCTCTCCGGTCTGTCAAGCAATATCATCCAATCTATCGGGTAGATTATACAGGTTGTTCCAAGGCCAGGAAATCTACTCCTAGCTTTGCAATGTTCATAGGGAGTTCCTTGGTATCATGGAAGAGCAAGAAGCAGAATGTGGTTGTCAGATCTAGTGCAGAATCAAAATACAGGTCCATGGTGTAAGCTAGTTGATGAATACCCATTCATCACTCTTTATTCTATTATTTTAGCTACAAAAACCTTTGCAAATACATGTAGATATGTGTAAATATCAATAATTACCAAAAGCATGCATTGTGTAAAAACCTTTAATTAGCATGTTTTTGTGCACAAAATAAAAGAATAAAGAGCAAAAAGAAAAAGAGGGAAATATTTAGAATAAATATTGAGCAACCTAACCCAAGGGAGGGCTCAGCATGGGCCTGACCGCATAAAAGCCAAGTAGAGAGAGATAGGGGCTCACACTTGTTTATATTTGTAAATAAATTAAACTATATATTTTCCTCACCCAAAAAGAAGCTTGTACATATTGTATGTATATTCTATTAAAAACAAAATAAAAAGATAAAAAAATCAAAAAGTCAAAAAGACCCTTTCACCATGTGTATAAACCACACTCTTGCATTTATTTAACCCTAAAAATAAATTCATTTATTTTCTAAACTTTTTGTAAATATTCTAAATTACCTTTTGTAAATAAAATAAATAAAAAGAAACAACACAAAAATCAAATAAAAATTACAAAATTGAAAATACAAAAATACATTGTATTTATACCATGTATATTAATGTATATATTTATTTATTTCACCCTTGTATATAAGTAATAAAAATAAAATAAAAATATTCTTTTATTCCATATTTTATGTTGTAAATAAATAAAATACAAATGGGCATAAAAACACATAAAAATAACAAATAAAAAAATCAAAAATAAAAATCCATATAGTGTACATATACCTATATATAGAGCTAACCTATTTTTATTTCCAAAAATTAAATAAAAATCACCAAAAAAATAGAAAAAAATAAAAGAAAAATATTTCATGTTTTAAGTTTTTCCTAATTCGACCTATTTCTACCCTAAAAAAATAAAACAAAAATCGCCTACACGTGGCCGCTCCTGATTGGGCCACGGGGGAATGTTGACCCCAGTCAACTCCCCCGCGCCTCCTTCCTTTTCTGGCCAACGCGCGCCGCGCCCTTCTTCCCCGATTTATCCACGCGCGTCCAGCCTGTCTTCCACTCAACCCCCGCGCCCATATTCTTCGCCGCACATCCCTCTCCCTCGCCGGATCCTCCGCCATCAAATCAAAGCTTTCCTTCGCCGTCCTCACGCAACCCTAATCGCCCCGGTCACATTATAAAACCATCATCTCCGCCGCCCTCGCGCCGCATCTTTGGACCTTCTCCTTCTTCCCCGTGACCTCCATTGGCCTCGCAAGAGTGACAGCAAGCCGTTGCCTTTGTAGCAGTGAGGCGAGAAGGCGTATCCTCTGATCCGGCGTAACCTCGCCGTCCTTGCTCCGCCGCCGCGTCGAGCATCGAGCTTCAGGCCTTGACGCCCTTCGAAGCTACGACCCGGAGATAGCCCATCTCCAGCCCAGTCTACTTCAGCCATCAGGTAGCCGTAGTTCTTTTTAATTTAGCTTAATTTCCGATTACGCCCAAATCATCGCTCCGACGTACATCTTCGATTCCGGCCACTCCGATCACCTATCTTCCATTCCGACCCGATCAGCACCTTCGCAACCTCCTCACGCACATTCTTCACCCCTTCACTCAACCCAGATCGCACAGGATCTGGGATTCGAGCTCCCTCGCCGTCGCTTCGCCGGAGCTCGTTCGCCACGCACCACCGTCCACCTTCACGCCACCTAACCGGGTCGAGGCACTTTGCCCTCGACCCGCGAAGCTTCTTGACCATTTTGCAGGTCCAAAGGGGGCGTCTGAGCCTCCTTCCCAGTTCAGCCAGGAGCTTCGAGCCATAGGCCTCGCCGGAGCCCCTCCAGGGCTCGGTTGGACCCTTGGCCACCACCAGCAGCTGCGCAACCTCACGCCGGAGCTTCTCCGACCTTCAGGCGCAGCTGAGGAGGGCGGATACACCTTCACGAGGCCGGCGAAGTTCGCCGGCCACCAGTTCTTCGAGGACCCTCCAGAGCCGTCCGATGCACCCTCTGCTCCAGATCTGATCGTGACCGTTCATCTGAGGAGGAGCAGCGACCGTTGATCCATTTGAGGATCGCATCTGGACCATTGATAGCAGAGGAGAGAGGTGCCAGCGTTTCATACGTCCGATCATACACGTGGACCTCTCCCCACCGTTGATCAGAGCCGAAGAGGAGAAGAGAGAAGAGGCGCCGCCATCCAGACCGTTCGATCATACACGTGGCGCCTATCCGACCGTCGGCTATTAATAAAGGGGTAAATATCATAGGGCCCCCTCTGTTTGTCGTATTTCATTTTAGTCCTGTAATTTTTAATTCACGTTGTTTATTTTGTGGGTTATTTGCATTAAGGACCTCGCGCTTTATTTTAATTGCAATTATACCCCTGCCAGTAGAGATACACGTGCTTTGGCACGTGTTTTGTTGGGTTATTTGCGATGTATGCCCTGCAGTTCTGGTTGTTATTTATTGAATAAAAGGTTTTGTTTATTTGCATATATGCCCCTGTGAGCATTGATTATACGCATGTGCGAATTATTTTGGGAAAATTGCAAATAAGCCCCCTGGACTTTTGATACGAGTTATCAATAGGTCCTTGGAACTTATTTTTATTACATTTAGGTCCCTGTGTGCCCCAGACACGTGCTTGGCACGTGACTTCTTGGGTATTTTGCACCAGGACCCCAGAACTTTTGGGTATTTGCACTTAGGTCCCTGTGCACAGTGCCCCCTTGTTCTTTTTGAATAAAATATCAAACGACCTCCAAATCCAATGAAATTTTGACACATGGTTCCTGCCATGGTGTAGGAATTTCTATGATTTTTGGGGACATTTTTGATTGCATTTATTATTTTTAAAAATTCAAAAACCCCTATTTTCGCCACTGTTTGACTTTAAAAAATACCAAAAAAATATAAAAACTCCACCAAAAATTCTAAAAAAATTAGGACTTGTTGTTTACTTGCTGTTTGATTTTCTAGCCAAGTTTGGCTATTTTTCATCACATAAAAACCTTAAAAATTGAAAAACCCCTAAAAACTCATAAAAATTGTAATAAATAAATTAAAAATCCAAAAACAATAATTAGGGTGCCTAAATTTTCCTTATTCTTTCTAGAATATAGGAAAAATACCTTTAGGGCTTTTTGAGATCCAAAATTATTTTATTTTTGGGTCTTAAGCCTTGCTGGACAGTTCCCTATTTTTCTTGCATTGTTTGATTTTTAATAATTAATTTACACATTAGAAAAATTCCAAAAATTCACCAAAAACAGTAAAAAATATAAAAAACATAAAAACCATTTTTCCATAATTTTTGCATCCTTTGTGTGTCTTGTATAAATTGTTGAAGTCCAGTGTTTGTTCATTTTTTCTCAATTTCTTATCTTTTAAAAAATCAAAAAAATTACAAAAACAAATAAAAACCATAAAAAGACTCTTTTGGATTCTTGACTACATCGTAGGCTTCTTAAGCCAATCTGTGCTCCTTGTGTTCGACCCTGGGAGCTATACCAGGTTAATCCTATAGCAGGACCACTTCTATCTTGTGTTTTGATTGATTGATCTCTTTGTGAGTGGTTTATTTTCTTGATTTACTCAGCCCGAGTGATTGAGGTCGCAACGACCTAGCATTTATTTTACACCTTTACCTTAGTCATTTGGGCGGTGATCAGAATGGCGCCGTTGCCGGGGAGCACGGCTTTGTAGTCAGTTTTCCATTTTTGTCTCTCTCTATATTATTGTTGTTTTCTGACCATTCTCTCTCTTTGATTTTTGTGCGAGGTACTACGTGGAGCTCTTGAAGTACACTTTTTGAGGACCCGCACGGGAAGAAGAGCAGGAAGAGAGAGAGAGAGAAGAAATTTTTATTTCAGAGAGAGAGAGAGAACATTTTTATTGTTGTAATAATTTAGGACTCAAACTTTGGACATTTGTGGACATTTGTACTTAGCGGGTCTGTTTCGCTGAGCACCGGTGTGCTCGGGGGACCCATTCGGATTTTCGCGGCTTTTATCGTGGTTTTCATAGCTAGCTGCCCTTTTCCGGTGTTTCTCGCGGTTTTAGCCCCTAGATTTAGGAATTTCGGTTGATTGTGACGTAGATATTTAAGCCCAAACACCTAATAGAATATCTGTTCCCATAGAACGTAATTGGACCTTAATAAAATTCATTGAAAAAGTTAGTTTAATTGAATTTGAGACCACGTGCCGTGAGGAGTCACATACAGCGCTGGCAGGACCCGTTGTGGCGGGCACCGAGTGACTCCCAAGATCGGACTCCGGACTCGATTCGGTTGGCTAACTATTGTTCTTCACGATCAATAGAAGTTGCTCATCTAGGACTCGGTTTTTCCTCGTTGCATCATTTAGGTAGTTTAATTCTGTATTTAAATTCTGCGCGGATCACTTGCATGTAGAGTGCTGGAGACAAGGTACGCATTTCTTTCTCTGCATGCATCATTGATTTTCTCGCGCATTGGCTTTTTCGTCTTCTCCCTCTGTTTTTGGATTAATAATCATCAGGAGAATCGGAAAAACCGTTAGGCCGCTTGTATTTATTTTTGAAAAAATTAAAAGAAAAACAATAAAAAATTGGGACTGGATAACATTATTGACCCTAAAAGACACTCACAATTAAAAATTTGTCTTGGGGAGAGCAACCCCCTCATTGTTTGGTTTGATTGTGCGAGAGAGTGACCCGAACACTAGGTAAAGCCCTCCGGTGCTCATCTTGACTGATTACCGACTCTTCTGTGCGGGACAGTCGGTTGAGAGAGCATCGGGTATCCCAACAGGTCACGTAATCGCTCTGATATCTTGAATGTTCACCAAATAAAATTGACAAGATAAATTGACCGATCTTTCACGGTCTTCACATTGTGTTGCGTTGGTGAACCGGGGGTTTGCTTGCTATCATATTTTCTCCAGATCCTATCCGCCCAACTCGCCAAGATCAAGATGATGGGTAGACGATCTCTTAGGCAGCCTTTGGCTGCACCGCTTTCAGGCGCGCCTACTCCATCATCTAGGTTGGCCCGTGAGAGTCGAGACCCGCTCTCTGGGCCCGAGTTCGAGTCCACCCTGTTCCCCCTCGATCCCCTTTCTTCTGTTCCTGAGAGACATGAGCCCGAGGAAAGACGAATTCATTTGACTGAACCTGAGTTGGGCTCTTCTGATTTTGCAGACATCCCAATGGCTGGAGCCGGTAGTTCAGACGATCGCCAGCCCGAACACTTTGTCTTAGACCAAGGGGCGATCAACTCCACCCTGATCGCGTCGTTAGAGACAGTTCAGAACCAGTTACGCGATCAGGGGGCTTTCATGATAGAGATGAGGAGGGAGTTGGAGAGACTCCGAAGAGAGCGAGACGAGCCGAGCGAGCCGGAAGACATCCCTGATGCTGATGCAGAGGCAGCAGCCGCAGCAGCAGCAGCCGCAGCAGCGGCAGCCGCCGCCGCAGCAAGACCGATGCGGGAGCTTCACAACCCCGGATCTACACTGATGCACCAGTGGGTAGTGATTCCTGCTATCGTGGGGGATTTCAAGTTCCCTCCGAACACCCTGCAGATGCTTCCTCATTTTCATGGACTCGCCACTGAGGAACCACACCTCCATCTCCAGGAGTTTCTGATGATCTGCAGCACTGTCCACGACCGTCGTGTGGACCAAGATACGATTCGAATGATGGCCTTCCCTTTTTCACTGGCAGATAGAGCAGCCGCCTGGCTGAAACATCTAGGGAAGTTTGTGTACACCTGGGATCAGCTCCGCACCGAGTACTTGAACAAGTACTATCCACTCGGGCGGACGAATGCAGCGAGGGCCCTGATAAACAACTTCTCCATGCTCCCTAACGAGCAATTTCACGAGGCATGGGAGAGGTTCAGAGAGCTTCTGGATAGATGCCCACATCACGACATTTCGAAGCCGAACCTAGTTCAGAGCTTCTTCAGTGGGCTGACACCAGAGCTTCAGGGTCTGGTGAATGCTTCTTGCGGCGGGTCCTACTTTGCCAAGGACCACAACCAAGTCTGGGCCATCTATGAGGAGATGTCCGAGAATTACATGGTGATGTCCCAGACTCGGTTGTACACTCAGAGATCTCAGCAGCCGCCAGGACCCGTGCAGTACCAGCGGATAGCACGGGTTGATGCAGGTCCATCCAGTTCGTCCACAGTTGCGGCCGCACAGGCAGAGTCGGCCACTGCGGACATGGGGATTATCAGCGAGAAGTTGGACCGCATGGAAATAATAGAAAAGAAGCAGTGCCAGGGCATAACTCAGATGGAGCAGATGGCACAAACTCTGAGCGACATGAAGACCCAGCTCTTGTGTCTTCAGGAGGCACAGACGGCTCCTCAGCCCCGTCTTCTGTCGCGAGGCGATTCCGGCGGCAGCCGCAGCTCGTCCCAGCGCTCCAGCTCCTTGCAGCAGCCTAGACAAGTTCACCTTGTACAGGCGGAGCCGTACCAGCAGCAGCAGCCCTCTTACCAGGCACCACCATCTCCAGACTTACAGATGGTGGTATATCAGCCGGATCAGCCTCTGGATGTACTCCCACCCACCCCTTACGATGCAGAGCCGTTGATGGATGTCAACGGGATTTGGTATGACC
Organism: Ottelia alismoides; assembly: GCA_037367405.1. Lineage (NCBI taxonomy): Eukaryota > Viridiplantae > Streptophyta > Magnoliopsida > Alismatales > Hydrocharitaceae > Ottelia > Ottelia alismoides. The sequence continues at coordinate 216,176 of JAZKJV010001014.1, read as the reverse complement.
GTCCTCAACCTGGAATCCGACGAGACCATCCCGGATTCAGGTGGGGGAATGGGGGTAACCAACCCCAGCAGCAGCCAGTCGGTCAGGGAGGGCAGTACTCCCAGCAGAGAGATCACCAGCAGCACCCAGCACACCAGCCATCATCATTCGTATCTCGTCCCTATCAGCAGCAGGGACAGAATTGGAGACGTGAGCAGCAGGCTCACCCGCAGCAGCATCCATCCTCTTACCCCTCTCAGCCACAGCAGCACCATGTCCAGCAGCCTCATTACCAGAGAGGCAACCCGTCGGGCTCCCATGAGAGCCCCGCCATGGATGATATAGCCCGCCTCTTCACAGAGCAGCAGGCTACATTTAGACGGGAGATGGACGAGTTCCGCCAGGAGATGCGGGACCTGATGAGAGGGAAGGCCGCCATCCCTGCACAGATCGAGCCTAACCCGAATAATTTGAAGAGGAAATCTGAGCAGGTAGTTCACACTGAGCCTACCACTTCTAGTGACTCATTTGAGTTTACCTCGTCGGATTTATTTGATGCTGATTTTGTCACACTTAGGAGCGGTAGAAGACCAGCAGGAGGCGCCTCATCTGAGCGACCACACGAGGATTCATCTAGAGCGCCAGATGAGGAAGAGGAGAGCGGTACTGAAGCCGCACATCCTGATGAGGGTGGTACTGATGCCACCCGAGATGCTGATTTACCCGGCGGTACTGAGGCCGCCATCTCACCACATCGAGGAGGTGGTACTGATGCCACCAGCAGAGCCGAGCCAGCCAGAGGTGGTACTGAGGCCACCAATATTCATTTTGATAGACATGTTGTTTTCCTCGAATAAATGTATCTCGGAACTCTGATTTGAATAAAGGAAAAGGTTTAGTTTACTCTGATCCCACTGTTGTGAATGATGTTATTGAGGATCCAGTCATTGAATCATCTAGACCTATTCCTAGTCCTTCATCTGAGAAGGACCCTGTGATCCCCTTTCCTAGAGCCCTTGAGTTGGGGAAGGGGAAGAAAAAAGAAAAAGATCCAAAAAAGAGAGAGCAGGAGGAGTTCAGCCAGAGCATGATAGACCGATTTCACATCCAGCTGACCCTCAATGAGGCTTTGCAGCACATCCCTCTTCTTCAGCGGTCCTTGAGAGACAGAACCACCGTCAGGAGGAAGAAGAGGGGTAAGACCGCAGAAATTCATGTGCTAACAAAAGCCACGTGTTACGCGATCCAGAACCATCTGCCGACTAAGAGGCCAGATTTAGGGGCCCCGTATGTCAGATGTCAGATTAGTGAGCAGAGGTTCGACCGCACTCTATTAGATAGCGGATCGTCTATCAACCTTCTTCCGGCAGCCCTTCTCCACCACTTAGAGTTGGTCACTCTTGTACAGAGCAGGACATACCTTCAGTTTGCTGATCGGTCTGTCAAGAGGCCAAAGGGGTTGTTGCGAGACGTTGTCGTCACGATTCAGGGTTTGCAATTCCCCGTGGACTTCGTAGTGCTGGACATGGAGACCCCTGACTCGTTGACCGATTCCCCCATCATCCTCGGTCGCCCATTCTTGGCCACAGCCAAGGCGGTGACTGATCATGATAGCGGGAAGGTGTACTTTCGCGTCCAGGGCGAGAGTATACAAATAGAGACGGTTAAGGACCACAGAGCCAGATCCAGATCCCGCTCACATAGGCAGTACAGATTCAGAGCAGCTGACAAAGACATCCACCAGGACTGTGATTTTGTGATCACAGATGATGAGGCAGCTTGGGCAGATCCTGTAGCACAGACCATCCTCTCATATTCAGATTCGGCTGATGCAGAGATGATAGTAGAGGATAGTCTGGAGAGCACGGCCCTGGTACAGGATACTATTGAGTCAGCAGAGTTGGATCTTGATCGCGACACGATTTTCAGTGATGGTGGTACTGAGGCCACCCTGCTCTATGGTGGTGCTGATGCCACCTTGTTCTCCAGTGGTACTGATGCCACTGAGTCTGATATAGATCCCTCGGATTCAGAGTCTGATTGGGCAGATTGTAATGATCAGATGCCAGATCTGGATCCACCTGAGCCTATAGATGAGGAGGAGGTAGAGGCAGAGCAGATCAGAGACAATGTAGAGGACCCGCCTTCTCCAGATCCAGTTTGTGAGAGTTCTTTATCATTTTCCCAAGCAAATATGGCAGAATTGTCTGCATACACACATCTTCTTCAGAAGCCAGATTTGCCAGCACCCAGCTGTCCAGAGCTAAAGCGCCTCCCTACTTCGCTGAAGTATAGATTCCTTGCGGGAGAGTCTGAGATGTACCCAGTCATCATCTCTGCTGATCTGACTGAAGAGCAAGAATCCGTCTGATGGAGGTTCTTGAAAAGAACCGCAAGGCAATTGGATGGAGCGTAGCTGATCTCCACGGGATCAGTCCCTCGTTGTGCTCCCACCATATCTATCTCGAGGAAGGGGCAAAGCCGTCGCGTGAGTTCCAGCGACGACTAAACCCCAACCTAAGAGAGGTTGTCATGAAGGAAATATCAAAATGGTGGAGTGCAGATTTTATTTATCCCATTTCCGACTCCAAGTGGGTGAGCCCCTTGCATGTGGTACCCAAGAAGACGGGCATCACGACTGTGATCAGTGAGTCGGGAGAGGAGATCGCTACACGAGTACCCACCTCTTGGCGGGTCTGTGTTGACTACAGGAGACTCAACAGGCCACCAAGAAGGACCATTTCCCCCTGCCCTTTATTGATCAGATCATTGAGAGACTGGCAGGAAAGAGCCATTATTGCTTCTTAGATGGGTACTCAGGCTACAACCAGGTAGCCATCGCTCCTGAGGATCAGGAGAAGACCACCTTTACCTGTCCTTCGGTACTTACGCCTTTCGACGCATGCCATTCGGGCTATGTAACGCCCCTGCGACTTTTCAGAGATGCATGCTGTCAATCTTTTCGGACATGGTAGGGGAGTGCTTGGAGGTCTTCATGGACGACTTCTCGGTTTACGGTGACGGTTTCGATTCCTGTCTTGACTGCCTAGACCGAGTGCTTCAGCGATGTATTGCTACGCGGTTGGTTCTATCTTGGGAGAGAGATCACTTCATGGTGACTCAAGGGACGGTGCTTGGCCACATCATCTCCAACAGAGGCATGGAGGTTGATCCAGCCAGGTCGATGTCATTAGAAAACTCACACCGCCGTCCAATCTGAAGCAGTTACGGTCATTTCTGGGGCACGTTGGTTTTTACAGGAGATTCATTCATGATTTCAGCAAGATTGCCCGACCGTTGACTGATCTCTTGACGAAAGACACCGAGTTCCTTGTTGATGACAAGTGTCTTTCGTCCTTTGAAACTCTCCAGCAATGTGTTATTGAGGCTCCTGTCCTTCAGCCACCCGATTGGTCTCTCCCCATTCGAGATCATGACGGACGCCTCTGATTTTGCCGTAGGGGCCGTGCTAGGACAGAGGAGGGATGGAGTACCATTTGCGATACACTATGCTAGCCGCACATGGATTCCGCCCAGCGGAATTATACAGTCACAGAGAAGGAGATGCTAGCAGTAGTGTTTGCCCTAGATAAATTCAGATCATATATCATTGGATCCCGAGTGACCTTGTACACAGACCACACCGCCATCAGGTACCTCATGTCAAAGAAGGATGCCAGGCCAGACTTACTAGATGGATCCTTCTACTCCAGGAGTTCGACATTGAGATCAAGGATAAGCCTGGAGTCAAGAATGTGGTGGCGGACCATTTATCCCGATTAGAGCAGCCTGAGGAGACAGAGCAGATTGATCCGATCAAAGATACCTTCCCAGATGAGGCGATCCTTGCTATCGCCTCACTCCCATGGTACGCCGATATTGTGAACTTTCTCGTTGCTGGGAAAGTCCCACAAGATTGGCCCAAGCAGAAAATTGAGACCTTCCTTGCGAAGGTCAAATCCTACCAATGGGAGGATCCCATCCTTTACCACGAAGGAGGGGATAGCATCTGGCGTCGGTGTATTCCTCAGGAGGAACATCATAGTGTCCTCACTTACTGCCACAAGCTTGAGGCAGGAGGACATCATTCTGGGAGGAGAACGGCACAGAAAGTGCTCCAATCCGGCTTGTGGTGGCCTACACTCTTCAAGGACTCTGATGAGTTCGTGAAGAGGTGTACTGACTGTCAGAGGATGGGCACTTGTGGACAGCGTGATATGATGCCGATGCAGCCCATTCACTTCTGTGAGGTTTTTGACGCATGGGGCATCGATTTCATGGGTCCATTCCCTAAGAGTCAGGGATTTGAGTACATTCTGTTGGCCGTAGATTATGTTAGTCGTTGGGTTGAGGCCATCCCCGCCCGAGCCGCAGATGCAAAGACAGTTTGCAGATTTTTGAAGAAGAACATCATCACGCGGTTCGGGGTTCCACGAGTTCTTATTTCTGATGGGGGATCTCACTTCATCAACGACCAAGTGAAGGCACTTGCTAGAGAGTTCGGCATAGACCATCGTGTTGCCACACCATATCATCCACAGACGAATGGTCTAGCTGAAGTGTCGAATAGGGAGATCAAGAATATTTTGCAGAAAGTCGTCCGCCCTTACCGAAAGAATTGGTCACAGCTTTTGGACTCGGTCTTGTGGGCATATCGGACGTCTTTCAAGACTCCATTGGGTACATCTCCCTTTCGCCTCGTTTATGGCAAGCCATGCCATCTACCAGTTGAGCTGAGGCACAAGTCACTCTGGGCAGTTACAGACATATTGATGGATCCAAATGGTATAGGAGACCAGAGGAGGGCAGAGTTAGCCGCCTTGGAAGAGCTTAGAGATGCAGCTTTCTCAAACAGCCTACATTATAAGGAGAGAGTCAAAGAGTGGCATGATTCTCATATCAGCCACAAGCATTTTGAGATTGGACAGAAAGTATGGCTGTTTGATGCAAGGCTTAGATTATTTCCAGGGAAGCTACAGAGCAAATGGAAAGGACCCTATTTGGTCAGAAAGGTACACGATAACGGTAGCATTGATATATCTGAGTTATCTTCTGAGAGTACCTTCCGAGTGAACGGCCAGCGACTCAAACCATTTCTAGATCATGAGCCGCGGGACGTTATTATTGCCGCTATTCATTTTGCGTGAGATGTGGTCTTTTGACTCACATCTTTTACATCTCACGCCTGATTTTCACTGTTCCTCCGCCTGTATAGATCCAGTTGTCCATATCATTCTATTCTTTAGTCCCACATCCCGTCTCTCATCTTATGATTATGCTATACTTAGGGTGTACTTTACCCTAAGTATAGGGGGGATGTCGGACCTGCGAGTATTCTTTTCATTCTTTCTGCTCTTGTTTTTGCTGCCTATACTTAGGGATATTTTACCCTAAGTATAGGGGGGGCAGATTCTGTATATTCTTCACTCGGCTTTCCCTTCATGTACAGCTTTCTATACTTAGGATTAGTTAATCCTAAGTATAGGGGGAAACCACCGAGTTCCTCTCGTTCTATTCATTTATTCGTTCCTGTACTTAGCCATTCCTTTTCACTCCCCTTTTACTAAGCACGAGTTATGTCTTCTTCATCGCTCTTGATCACTCTGAGGACATCGTTCGAGCTAAGTATAGGGGGGGTGTGTATATATTTCATATATACTTTAGCCATAACTCGTACTTTGTGTGAGTGTGTTAATAAATAAAATGGCTAAAAATCACAAAAATTAAAAATTTTCATGTACATAAATCTCTTTTATTCTTGCACATACATAGCTAGTGTACAAAGTATTTTTGTAAAAATGATTTCAAAAATCTTTTGTGTAAAACTTGTGTAAATATTTTGTATCAAAATTATGTATATAGTACAAAATTTTTCAAAATGTTTTGAAAATCAAAAGTTTGCAAAAATCTTGTGTAAATGTGTGTAAATATCTTTTTGCAAAACCTGCACTTCATGCATCATTCATTCATGATTTCAAAACATTTGTCAAAATTTTTTGCATGATTGTAAAATATTTGTAAATAGCATCTTTTGTACATATCTGTATATAGTTTTTCCTGGATGAGAGTTGACATTTAAACTGAGCCTGGAATTAAATTGAGAAATGGAGCTTGAAAAAGATCTTAATTCACTTAACTTCAAGAGGAACCTTGTAGGATTTAGGTTTAAGGCTTTTCAGGTCCATAAGGACTTAATTCTTTGAGTCCACTAGGCTATGAGCATATGTCATCTTGATGAGCCTAAGTAGAGCACTTAACAACACACGCATGACTCTCAGAGACAATGGCTTAACTTGCACCTGCACTTTACACATGGCTCTCCATGGATGAGGTGGTGAGGAGGCAGTTTCCTTTGGCTTGGGGTAGCATATGAGGGTAGTACTTCTAGGCGGAACCTCTCTTCTTCTTATAGTGAAGGAAGTGCACCTCAACTTGGTCTAGTGGTGTTGAAAGCTAAAGACAGAAGCTGTGGGTTGCAATAAAGCTTCAAAAGAGGGATAGTCTACTGGCTCAAGAGGAAATTTCTTATATATGCTGCACCATGTAGATATGTTGTACAGAAGTTGTTGAAAAAAAAAATAAAAAAAAAATAAAAAAAAAATAAAAAATGCAAAAATGCAAAAAGAACTCCAAAAAAGTGGTGGGTCGGATTGAAAATTTAATAACCCCACCGGAGTGTAAAGATCTCATGAAGCTTGCAGCAGGAGACTTAGCTACACTGGCTAGGCTTCCAAAACTCTATACTTCTATCCCCTCTCCTTGAGCCGGTTGCACTTGAACTTAGAAGGGAATACCCCGCTTCTCGAGGAAAGAGTTGCTAGACCGAGGCATTAGAGTTACCAGGTTGAGGGAGGTTGTTTCTTTGTTACTTCTGAGGTGGGGAGCCACATATCACTTACACCGCAAGGAAAGATTCATGGTCATTAGAGTTTGTGTATGTAGACTTGTTCTGATCTGGTTTATTGAGGAGTCTTGCCCATAGATTGGTGGAACTTGGAGGCTGTTGAGTTTTAGGCTTAAGTCCGAATAAGGTTCCGACACATTAATAATCCAAAGATCTGATCGAGCTCCATATTTCAAGTTAATGAAGGAAAGTTTAATAAGTCAACTTTGATCCATATACATCCTCTTTTTCTTTTTCTTTTCTTTCTTTTTCACTTCTTTTTCAAATAAGTGTTTGCTAAGGGACTAGCAAAGTTAAAGCATAGGGGGTGATGAATACCCATTCATCACTCTTTATTCTATTATTTTAGCTACAAAAACCTTTGCAAATACATGTAGATATGTGTAAATATCAATAATTACCAAAAGCATGCATTGTGTAAAAACCTTTAATTAGCATGTTTTTGTGCACAAAATAAAAGAATAAAGAGCAAAAAGAAAAAGAGGGAAATATTTAGAATAAATATTGAGCAACCTAACCCAAGGGAGGGCTCAGCATGGGCCTGACCGCATAAAAGCCAAGTAGAGAGAGATAGGGGCTCACACTTGTTTATATTTGTAAATAAATTAAACTATATATTTTCCTCACCCAAAAAGAAGCTTGTACATATTGTATGTATATTCTATTAAAAACAAAATAAAAAGATAAAAAAATCAAAAAGTCAAAAAGACCCTTTCACCATGTGTATAAACCACACTCTTGCATTTATTTAACCCTAAAAATAAATTCATTTATTTTCTAAACTTTTTGTAAATATTCTAAATTACCTTTTGTAAATAAAATAAATAAAAAGAAACAACACAAAAATCAAATAAAAATTACAAAATTGAAAATACAAAAATACATTGTATTTATACCATGTATATTAATGTATATATTTATTTATTTCACCCTTGTATATAAGTAATAAAAATAAAATAAAAATATTCTTTTATTCCATATTTTATGTTGTAAATAAATAAAATACAAAATGGGCATAAAAACACATAAAAATAACAAATAAAAAAATCAAAAATAAAAATCCATATAGTGTACATATACCTATATATAGAGCTAACCTATTTTTATTTCCAAAAATTAAATAAAAATCACCAAAAAATAGAAAAAAATAAAAGAAAAATATTTCATGTTTTAAGTTTTTCCTAATTCGACCTATTTCTACCCTAAAAAAATAAAACAAAAATCGCCTACACGTGGCCGCTCCTGATTGGGCCACGGGGGAATGTTGACCCCAGTCAACTCCCCCGCGCCTCCTTCCTTTTCTGGCCAACGCGCGCCGCGCCCTTCTTCCCCGATTTATCCACGCGCGTCCAGCCTGTCTTCCACTCAACCCCCGCGCCCATATTCTTCGCCGCACATCCCTCTCCCTCGCCGGATCCTCCGCCATCAAATCAAAGCTTTCCTTCGCCGTCCTCACGCAACCCTAATCGCCCCGGTCACATTATAAAACCATCATCTCCGCCGCCCTCGCGCCGCATCTTTGGACCTTCTCCTTCTTCCCCGTGACCTCCATTGGCCTCGCAAGAGTGACAGCAAGCCGTTGCCTTTGTAGCAGTGAGGCGAGAAGGCGTATCCTCTGATCCGGCGTAACCTCGCCGTCCTTGCTCCGCCGCCGCGTCGAGCATCGAGCTTCAGGCCTTGACGCCCTTCGAAGCTACGACCCGGAGATAGCCCATCTCCAGCCCAGTCTACTTCAGCCATCAGGTAGCCGTAGTTCTTTTTAATTTAGCTTAATTTCCGATTACGCCCAAATCATCGCTCCGACGTACATCTTCGATTCCGGCCACTCCGATCACCTATCTTCCATTCCGACCCGATCAGCACCTTCGCAACCTCCTCACGCACATTCTTCACCCCTTCACTCAACCCAGATCGCACAGGATCTGGGATTCGAGCTCCCTCGCCGTCGCTTCGCCGGAGCTCGTTCGCCACGCACCACCGTCCACCTTCACGCCACCTAACCGGGTCGAGGCACTTTGCCCTCGACCCGCGAAGCTTCTTGACCATTTTGCAGGTCCAAAGGGGGCGTCTGAGCCTCCTTCCCAGTTCAGCCAGGAGCTTCGAGCCATAGGCCTCGCCGGAGCCCCTCCAGGGCTCGGTTGGACCCTTGGCCACCACCAGCAGCTGCGCAACCTCACGCCGGAGCTTCTCCGACCTTCAGGCGCAGCTGAGGAGGGCGGATACACCTTCACGAGGCCGGCGAAGTTCGCCGGCCACCAGTTCTTCGAGGACCCTCCAGAGCCGTCCGATGCACCCTCTGCTCCAGATCTGATCGTGACCGTTCATCTGAGGAGGAGCAGCGACCGTTGATCCATTTGAGGATCGCATCTGGACCATTGATAGCAGAGGAGAGAGGTGCCAGCGTTTCATACGTCCGATCATACACGTGGACCTCTCCCCACCGTTGATCAGAGCCGAAGAGGAGAAGAGAGAAGAGGCGCCGCCATCCAGACCGTTCGATCATACACGTGGCGCCTATCCGACCGTCGGCTATTAATAAAGGGGTAAATATCATAGGGCCCCCTCTGTTTGTCGTATTTCATTTTAGTCCTGTAATTTTTAATTCACGTTGTTTATTTTGTGGGTTATTTGCATTAAGGACCTCGCGCTTTATTTTAATTGCAATTATACCCCTGCCAGTAGAGATACACGTGCTTTGGCACGTGTTTTGTTGGGTTATTTGCGATGTATGCCCTGCAGTTCTGGTTGTTATTTATTGAATAAAAGGTTTTGTTTATTTGCATATATGCCCCTGTGAGCATTGATTATACGCATGTGCGAATTATTTTGGGAAAATTGCAAATAAGCCCCTGGACTTTTGATACGAGTTATCAATAGGTCCTTGGAACTTATTTTTATTACATTTAGGTCCCTGTGTGCCCCAGACACGTGCTTGGCACGTGACTTCTTGGGTATTTTGCACCAGGACCCCAGAACTTTTGGGTATTTGCACTTAGGTCCCTGTGCACAGTGCCCCCTTGTTCTTTTTGAATAAAATATCAAACGACCTCCAAATCCAATGAAATTTTGACACATGGTTCCTGCCATGGTGTAGGAATTTCTATGATTTTTGGGGACATTTTTGATTGCATTTATTATTTTTAAAAATTCAAAAACCCCTATTTTCGCCACTGTTTGACTTTAAAAAATACCAAAAAAATATAAAAACTCCACCAAAAATTCTAAAAAAATTAGGACTTGTTGTTTACTTGCTGTTTGATTTTCTAGCCAAGTTTGGCTATTTTTCATCACATAAAAACCTTAAAAATTGAAAAACCCCTAAAAACTCATAAAAATTGTAATAAATAAATTAAAAATCCAAAAACAATAATTAGGGTGCCTAAATTTTCCTTATTCTTTCTAGAATATAGGAAAAATACCTTTAGGGCTTTTTGAGATCCAAAATTATTTTATTTTTGGGTCTTAAGCCTTGCTGGACAGTTCCCTATTTTTCTTGCATTGTTTGATTTTTAATAATTAATTTACACATTAGAAAAATTCCAAAAATTCACCAAAAACAGTAAAAAATATAAAAAACATAAAAACCATTTTTCCATAATTTTTGCATCCTTTGTGTGTCTTGTATAAATTGTTGAAGTCCAGTGTTTGTTCATTTTTTCTCAATTTCTTATCTTTTAAAAAATCAAAAAAATTACAAAAACAAATAAAAACCATAAAAAGACTCTTTTGGATTCTTGACTACATCGTAGGCTTCTTAAGCCAATCTGTGCTCCTTGTGTTCGACCCTGGGAGCTATACCAGGTTAATCCTATAGCAGGACCACTTCTATCTTGTGTTTTGATTGATTGATCTCTTTGTGAGTGGTTTATTTTCTTGATTTACTCAGCCCGAGTGATTGAGGTCGCAACGACCTAGCATTTATTTTACACCTTTACCTTAGTCATTTGGGCGGTGATCACTAGTACAGAGATGATGTGGGTGAGAGCTGTTATTACTGACCTAATTGTTTAGGTGCCTCTTCCCATGCACCTCCATTGTGACAACAAAGTTGCTCTCTTCGTTGCAAACAACTCAGTCTTCCATGATAGGACCAAACACATCGAGGTGAACTGTCACCATACTTGTGACATGATACAGAAGGGTCTCATATCCACCACTCATGTCAGCTCTGGAAATCAGACAACAGATGTACTTACCAAGGCGCTAGCCAGAGGGCCTTACCAGAGATGTTGCTCCAAGTTGAGCATGGTAGATATCTACGCTCTAGCATGAGGAGGGTGTTGAGATATTTTCTATATTTTATCCCTTTTATGTATTTTCTATTATTTCTGTCTTTGTTATGTAATTTATCTAACGGACCTCTCCTCTATATAAGAGAACCCTAAGGCCTCATGAGAATGCAATTCATTATTTCCCCTCAACACCATCGTGTCGTCGCACGTGTTTGGTGAAAAGATCGAGATATGGTAGCATGCTTGAAGAAGATTGGAACTTGACACTGAGTGTTGGAGCCACTTCTTCTCAAGCGGATTTTTTTGGAATAACCCATGGGTTTGTCACTGCCAATCTGAAAGTAAGGTGTAGGAAGCCCCCCTCCCTCTTGTGTTGTTATTCACCTTGCGCATGAACCCGATCCAGGGTTTTGAAGAGAGCTATGTCGATTTGAGGTACGGCCTACAGAGATGGCATCGCCTAGTATGGTTGCAGCACCGCTGGCACCGTTAGAAGGTGAGTTGGGGATGTACGACATCTTTCCTGGAGGCATGGGAAGCGAGGCTTTGTAGATCTCGAATCGCAGCAGCCAGAATTGTTCTTCAAGAAAATAATGAACGAAATAACATTGGCAAAATGAATCTCAAAAATCATCGAACAAACCAAGAACGATTCACTCTGATACTGTGTTGAAAATAAAGAATGCGGAAGAGGAATCAGAAAAAGAAATAAAATATAAGCATCTTGGATTTTACGAGGAACCCTACTCAGTAAGGAGCGAGATAAAACCAGTGGAGAAGGCCTCAAAGGATTGGATCTTCTGAATTTCACAATGAAGGCAGGGAGTGTGGGGTCCTTATATACCCCTACAGACAGACCGAGTCCCACAAATAGCAGATGTGGAACTTAACATGAGTGGGGATAATTAGATCTTGTAGAGTTAATGGGTTATTTCTTTATATTTATTAAATCGTGTAAACTCTACGGGGCATCCACGTAAGTTTCTCTTTTCGCCTCTCTAGGGTTTTACGTTATTTCATTCTCTCATTATTCTCCTCATGGTATTAGAGCAATAGTCCTAAACTGATGTTCTGACGTAACTCCCACCGCCACCGCCAGCCAAGCCTTCGTGCGGGCCCTCCCCTCTCCTTAGGGTCCCGTGCAGGGCACCTCTAGCCGTCATGTAGTACTATAGCACCCTCCACGCCCCCGTGTAAGGTTGCAGCACTGAACACCCCATAGGCTCATTCAAGCCCTAGCATGTGGGTGTTGCTATATTGCATCGCTGCTAAGGGCCTCACTTGGCCCTCCAAGGCTGCCGCATGGCCACTAGGACCCTCTAGCGGTCCCACCAAAGCCCCTTCAGGCCCTTCGACTCCCTGCGCACCACTGATGGTGAGCTTCCAGACCTCACGCCACTGCTGGGTTGCCGCCTCCAGTGCTTCCAGCAACGTCATTCAGATCTCCTTGACACAACCAGATCGTTGCCCAAGAGCTGCCAGGCCTCCCTAAACCTACCGCACGGCTTCCGGGTACCACCAGCACCTACAACGGTTGATTCCAAGGCAAATCCAGCCCTTATTTGTTGCTGTCAGGCCAATTCCAATCCTCATTTCCTACGTCAAGGGTGATTCTAGCCCTCATTTGATGTTGCCAAAACGATTCCTATCCCTATCGAGTATTGAATTCTTTGCTCTAGTCACCTATATGCTTGATTGAATGAATAACTCTACTTCTTGAACTATCTATCAGACCAAGATGGCATCGATTTTTACCGAGACCAAATTTCTGGACAACACCTTCTATAATGACACAGAGAACTTTTACTAAACTCAAGGGCACAAAGAGTTACGTGCTCTGGTCTCAGGCCTTCAAGATGCTCATCGACAATCAAGGGACTTCTATCACTCGTCTGATGAAGGTGCAGCAGAATTCTACTCCCAAGGCAACTATACCACGCATCTAACTACTACCTCAAATACTATAGCCAACTCTGCTTAATTCTCGGCACCCGCATCACCGCATGGATCATTGACTCAGGTGCATCTACCCGCTTCAGTCTTATGACCGCTTCTCAACCCTCTTCCATGATGAAGTCGATCAGGGTGGCCAATGATGCTCATTCTCCTATTACCATTGTTGGAACTATGGAGTTCTCCTCCAAGCCCAGGCTCTGAGGCATTCACTGCGCACCTGATTTTCCTCTGAACATATTGTCAGTTCATAAGCTATGTGTTGAATTGAACTGTCATGTGATTTTTGATGATTTTTATTGCTATTTTCAGGACATCAGGATAATGTGGATTTTTGGTGGGGGCATGAGAAGAACAACCTTTATTACCTTGATATCCATGTTGACTCGACCTTTGTAGGTGTTATCTCCATGTCAGATGATCCATTCCTATGGCGTTTGCGGCTAGGACACCCATCTGCCAAAGCTCTTTCCCAAACGTTTCCCGTATTGTCAACTCTGAAACCTTTTGAATGTGAAGCCTACCAGTTCGGCAACCACCATCGGGTTTCTTTTCCACGTAGGACTAAGCCATGTCGATCATTACCTTTCTCTTTAAACTATTGTGATATTTGAGGATCTTATCTTATTCGTACTATTGTTAGTCATAGATACTTTGTTGTCTTTGTAAATGATTACAACAGGTCTTCTTGGGTTTATTTGATCCAGGAACAGTCTGAAATTAATAAGATTGTCAAGTCTTTCTTTCAGCTTATTAAAACATCTATCAATATATGTATTCAAACTAAAATGACTAGCAATGCTCTTGAGTCCACCCAATAGGAATTGGTATCTTTTTTTGCTACTCAAGGGACCCTCACCAGATCTCATGTCAGCATACCTTACAGTAGAATGGGGTAGCGGAAAGGAAGCTTCGCCACCTTTTGGACATTGCGTGTACATTTCTTACCTACATGAAGGTTCCCAAAACCCATTGGGGGATGGCGTTCTTAATGCTATGTACCTCATCAATAAGGTTTCATCATCAGTCCCCACGAAATAACTCCTTTCTCACTCTTGTATCCTAACGATGAACCTTTTTTATGCAAACGAGGGGGAAATATTCCGAAGGTATCCGCCCCATATATATATTAATAAGATAAAATAATAAACCTTACAACTGTCGGGTCTTAAGTAGAGATCTAGCAAAAAGAGTTACATTATCAACATAAAACCTATCCGACCAGAAAATAATCTTGTTATGTGGCATCCAAATTGCCCAAATGGCGGCAATAGGGTGCAAGAGCTCCTCCATGGGTCAGAATTGGTGGGCCAGCAGTAACATCTAAAACCCAGTGTAGGAGATATCAACCCGCTAGACATTCACAGCGGCCCAAACTTCATGGGTGCAGGTGCAAAAGTAGAAGAGGTGGTCCAGGTCCTCATTGTCATTCCCGCACAAGGAGCAAACTGTGCCATCCCCCTGGACCAGCATCGGTCTTCTGACCTTGGTCAGAATCTGTTCCCCCCTGCGTTTCACTTCCATTGAGGATTTTGGTTGCATTGTTTTCGTATACAATTTTCAAAATGCAGATAAATTGTCGCCTCGTGCAATCAAATGTGTTTTCCTTGGATATTCTCATACCCAAAAGGGGTACATGTGCTACAATCCTACAGGTCATCGTTACTATATATGTTGAAGTCACCTTTTTTTGAACAAACTAGCTAATTTACTCAGTTTGTTAGTGGCATTCCCTTGGAGCTTCCACCACCGTCCATTGTCTACGGAAAAAAAGATATCGCACAGTCTGACCCTGTCCCCTTACATGTTCCATATATGCATGATGATGTACCCTCTTCGCGGAGATAAAAACAGCTTTTACAAGCTAATGCTTGTTTAAAAATAGAAAATTAAGGAGGCAGCAGCCTAGCTAGATTTGTATTAGTAACATAGCATTTGTTGTGCTGGAAGCAGTAAATTCTACTTTACTCCTTGCTTTCATCGTGACTAGTCAATAATATGCTTAGTACATATTGAATGGCGATATATGGTATCATGTCGACAATTTCTTGAAATTGACAGATTAGATCGAGTACGAAAATGGCAGCTTTGTCAATATTATATCATGTATTTGGAAAAGAGGAAGAAGCAGTAGAAGTGTAATATCTTGGGATCTGAAAGTGACTTATTCAAGAATATTACAAAAAACAAGCAGAATCCAATTCACTAAAATCAAGTTGTAGAAGTTTAAGATTAATGATTCAAGAAAATCCCAATATATTTTATGCTAAATTAAAGAAAATGAAACTTTGACATTGGTGAGCAATAGGAATATCATCGACCATAATACGGAAAATCAAAGCTTGATCCTTAATATGGCGTGGACATTAATGTAGTATAGAAATTATATTACAGTTCACATATTATCAACAACACACATTATGACAAACCTGTTATTACAACATCATGAATTCCACTCCCATGAATCAGACTTATGTAACGCCCTCCCGGCCGCTCTCTGCCCCTTCCATAAGATGGTAATGCATTGATCAATGGCCAATTCGATGTGTCCTGAGCAATCAGCAATCATTCATGTAGATGATTATTTATAACATAATGAAGGAAAGGAATGATAAGGTGTTACTGTACCAAATGAAATACATGAAAAAGCTCAGACATTGCAATGAAAATGCATAGATCATTCTAGAAGTAACGGGTGAATTTTTTATGTTATATAGGTCAATGGGTCGTGGATGAGGATCAGTTACCTCTATGGGATTATATATGTCACTTGTCCCCTCTTTTTCACATGGTAAGAGGATCAATTAACTTTGTATGACTATATATGTAACTCGTCCCCCTTTTTTGGTAAAGGTTGAGATTCGATTATCTTTTTGTGCCATATTTACCATGTTAACTGTTGGGAGAAAATAATGAATTACTCGTTCTCCCACATAAAGACCACCTCATAATCTTCTCAATTCTGCTCCAAATCCCCAGAGACAGCAATCCAGACGACATAAAGAAAACATGAATGGTAGCCAGTATCGCCCTCACTAAAACCAGACGGCCATCATGCGAGAGTAGGGAACCCTTCCAGCCTGCAAGCTTTCTCTCCAGCTTCTCCACGATATGGAGCCAATCGTAAAGATGGACACAACCATAGCCCGAAGGTAGGCCAAGATAGTAAATAGGCAACGTATTATGAGGGCAACCAGCTCCGCACTACACATCTCCACTTCCTCAACAGGCAACCCAAACGAAACAATGACGGATTTCTCACTGTTGATCTTGAGCCCTAATAACTCACCATAGATTTCCAACGTAATAGTCATTTCTCTCAACTCTTCCACGCCTCTCAATAAAGAAGATGATTTTGACTCAAAAAAAATAAAGAAGATGATATCATCTGCATACTAAAAGACAGGACTAGAAAATGTCGCTCAAAGCATATCATGTCAAAAGCCCATGAGAAACCACATGGTTGACCACGCGGAGGAGCACATCTGTTACTAAAACAAAGAGGAGAGGAACAAGTAGACAACCCTCGCCTTACCCCTCGCTGTGGCTGGAAGACCCGCCCTCAGAGCAACCATTAACCAAAATGAGTACGCGGCAGTGGTGACACACATATGCATCCACGAGATCCATTGATAAAAAAATCCTCTTCTGGCCTATATAGACCATAGAAAACGCCAGTCTACACTATCATAGGCCTTAGAGAAATCAACTTTCCACATAACATCATGTACATGCCTTCGTTGCCAGTCAGCCATAATATCTGAGGCCATCACCAGGCTGTCACCATCTATCTACCAGAAATGAATGCTGACTACAGAGGGGAGACAACGATATCTAGGACCTCACTATGTCTTTCGACAAGCACCTTAGCAACAATCAGATATATAGCATTCGAGAGGGAAAAGGGTCTGAAATCTTTAGCTCTCTATGCAACCTCTCTCTTAGGTAAAAAGGAAGATGAGAGCTATATTCAACATGTCAAACCCTGCATTACCATGGCTAAACTCCTCCAACACCACAAAAACATCATCTCCCACAACCTTCCAAAACTCACTGTAAAAGAAACAGGAAAACCGTCGAGTCTCGATGCCCCCTCACCGTCTAATTCAGAAATGGCCCACTTCACATCTTCTCTCGTGAAAGGTTTAGTCAACCAAGCCCCTTTCTCATATAAGATTCATGGCACACCAAGACCCGCCCACCTCCAAACTCGTGGCTCTACCATATCGCGAAAACAACTCACCAAGGCTCTCCATATCTCCTTTTCTCCCTCCACCCTTAAATCTCCCACCACCAATGCTTGAATCATATTACGCCTCCTCCTTCCACTGGTCATTGCATAGAAAAACTTTGTATTTGCATCACCTTCCTTTATCTATCTCTACATGGATCTTTGTTTCCACTCTACCTTCTTGTCCTCTACTATGACCGACCTTAACAACTCCCCTCTCTCCTTGAACTCCTCCTCTGTCAAAATTCCTCCTTATCCAACCTCGCAATCTTGGCATCCACCCCCGCCCTAGTGGCTCTCCTCGTCTCACGTGCCCACGCTTGAACTTGCAGAGTCTCTTATGCTACAACTTCATCATAATGTGTTTAAGAAGCTAGATATTACACTATCTTGTATGCAATGATCATAAGCAAATGACACATGAATGCACTAATGGTTGGTATATTCCTTTTAGATACATAAAAGACCCATGGATTCAAATTCAAGCAATCATACACCATTCAAATTCAAGTACGAAAAACAACCAAAATGTTGAGATGCCTTGAATTCATACGATATGTTATGTCGAACCTAGTAGAAAAACGATGGTTATGCACCCCCTCTATCGCATTATCCCTATAAGATGGGGGTTTCGCTACGTGATCAACAAGCCTAGGGGTTTAAGAGGGAGTAGGTGCGCCCCCCCCCTCCCATGTAAGTGTGGGGACAAAGCCCCCAATCGAAAATGTTATTAGTGTTTCCTTTTTTATTTTAGTATACGGATCCGTCTGCATCCAAGATCCATTGTATTGTTGGTGCTATATAAACTTCCTAGGGTTAGGGTTATTTGTATCCCTTGTATTTTCTTCTTCTCTATAAATAGTGAAACCGATAAACGTTGCCCAAAGACGTAGCCAAGTTATGAGTGAACCTTATTATCGTGTGATCGTGTTTTGCTTGATTGATCATGTTTATGTGCATTTGCTTTCGCCACTCACAACACAAAAGTAATCTGAATCTCATTTTAGTTCAAAACAATACTACTTTGATTTTTTTACCATTACAATTCTTTTACGCGTAATAGATTGAATACGGAGCAGATATTTTGAAATCAGACAATGAAAACTTTTCCATTCGATCCTTTTTCCGTTCAAAGGACAAGCTTTAAACCCCTTAACCGTAAACTAAATAAAATTTATACTCAAAATCGAATCCAGTATCGTGAAACTTTCAACAGTCATAGTACTAAGCATCTAAGAACATGACCTCAAATTTCGTCGAAATTCGATTGAATTTTGATTTCGACGGTCGAAATTTCAACAATATTGGGGACCATAAATAGAAATCCTGACCGAACAAAATTTCAGTCGAATTTCAATAGAAGTTTGACTTAAATTTTGTTTCCATTGGTCACTGATAAAGTGACTGAAACTGACATTTAGGGTCCCGTCTAGGAAGCTATAAAGTTCTCACAAACAAGTGCATGAACATTCTCAGTAACAAAGAATATCTACAACCGAAATTCGCTTTGTTTCAATATGAAACCCCAACAACCATGAGGAATGAGTTAACCTAACTTTCGATTGCTTATGCTCTAATCCATTTTAATCGAAAATCAATTCTAATGATTGACGATTCTTGAAACAATCAAATTCCGCTAGCATACTAGGAATGCATAGAATACGCTTGTGACCGTATGAAATCCTAAATTGAATTTTTAAATAATCAATTAGATTATTACTCATACTCCTTGAATTGAGTCCACTAACTCCATCAATCTGCGAATTCGACTTTTAGGAAGCAATCGATTTGTCAATCCAAGTCTCTAGGCTTTCAAGAAGTGAAGAACAAGCAGAATGCAACAAATTTGAACCAATAAAAGCCAAACATATTTTAAAATTTACAAGTATTTTCTTTGGTGTTGATAACGCAAACGTGGTATTATATGAAAGCTTTGACCTTTAGAGTTTTAATGATAGTAACACTATGTGGGTATATAGTTTTAGTGATACATTTAGGTCTACTCGTGACTTTTGGTTTGGGGCTTGACAAATTAAGTTACTTCAATTGAAATGTCCATAATGCCAGTTTAACGTTCAATGTCCATAACAATTCCACACGAACTATAGTTAATACAAAATAATTTTATTGGGTTACACTCATCAAACTAATCCAATGACAATATGCAATGCAGAATTTGGCATTACTTATGCAATCAATGTGGACAACAAGTTCATGCATGTGCCTATTGATGTGCATACGAAGGTTGTGAAATGCATTGTTTACTGCAGAGAAAGAATATCAGGAAAAGTTTCATTTTAACTATGAGTGCTAAGCTCAAGCTCAAAGGCTATACATATGCAGATTTTTTTAATGCGCTTGTACAGTTATACTAGATGATCCATCACTGCATATTACATGTATTTGGGGAGCAATCTGCAAATTTGAAGAAAAAAGCAGTTGATGTATGCAAGGTCGATGTGTTAAGTTGAGAGCATATTATCACAATAGGAGTTGCAGAGATGACATTTATAGCATACAACAATAAATCTCGAATTACCTATGAGATTATTATGTGACAACAAGATTGCAATCAATTTGTTAATAATCGTGCCATGCATTATGGAATGACCAATTTGAGATCAATTCTCATTTCATAAGAGAAAGGATTGTGCTAATATGCCTTGAATCCTAAGCATTTTGTTGGGTTGGATTGATGATGTGTTTGATCTTAGTCCAAAAAATCTTGCAATTGCATCAAATGTGCTCATGAACATTTGATGACTTTCTTATATTGTCTCAGTAAGATAATAATTTACTTACAATATGAACATCTCCTTGATTTTAAGTAGATAAACAAAGGCATCTCTCGAAAAATCAACAAATGTAATTAAGTGACCGTAACCATTTAATTAAGTGACTATAACCATTAAGAAATGTAACAGTGGGCATTCCCCCAAAACATCATAGTGGACCAACTCAACCATTAGTTAGTTAATTTTTTTGAAGGATAAATAATACAAGTATGGTTAGCCAATAATCTGACAGGCTAAACTCTCAATATCTGAGCCTTCCAATGACAAGAGAGATAGCTCTTTAAGCAGACTAAAAGTAAGACGATCCAAGTGCTTGTGTCATTGCATGGCATGCTGACAAGTAGTTTTTGCAGTCCTACTACCAAGAATTGAATTAATTAAATCAACAACTCCCACCAGAATTTGATACAAATCAATCGCAATCCTCTTCCATGTCACTCATTCATGCAATATATAATGAATAGCACAGAAAAGTAGTTCTCGTATCAATTCTTTGGTTATCTTTCTACATGATTGGAGATTAAGATGCATGTCAGGAATATGACGAGCATTATGGATAAGGAATTTATCTACGAGGCAAATACGTAATTTCCATACCACCATAAAATAAAATCTGTTCCTAAGGGAAACCTTGTCCTTACCAAAGACAAGTGTATAAGCTCTAAAGGGCTTTGGATCACATGCATGTGGTCAACAATTATCAACTTTTATCCTCTACAATACCTTAATCATTGCATTTCTTCCGAGTTGCAGCAACAAGATCGTTGTTGGTTAATGCGAGCCTCGTTTAAGTCTTTCTCGCCGGTACTTATCTTGCTAAGATAAGCATGAAGTCTCTGAATTTGGGATCTAATTCCTGTCTCCTTCAGCTTATTCAGTTACATTAACACACATTCTTGGTTTTGAGATCGTATTTTCCTCGAGATGACTTCTTCTCTGCGTACAATTTTTAGTATGACTCAATTGAATGCCCAAGCCTTTGGCAATAAGTGCACTTCCTGGTTTGATTCCTACTATTGTTGGCCTCATGAATCACGAGCATGAATCATTTTTCGCATCATCAATGATGTTCATCATCATAATCCTTCATAGTTTGACATCTTCAATCTAGCAATAAACTTAATCAATGCTTGAGATGACCCTAGAATTGAGAATCCAACTCCTGACATTCTTAAATTTAGAATTAAAGCCTTTAAGGAAGATGAAGGTCATATTCTTCCATTATGTGTTCCAATATAGTAGGTTTTAACAGAGCGCCAGCTAATGAAGACTAAACCTCCCGAGTAAGTTGATAGGTCAGCATCATTTTCTGTCTCTAGCCACACATATTCTCGAAGATTATCCACATGTCTGTGACAGCCTTCCTCATTAGAAAGAGGTTGGATATCATTGAATACATCATTTATAATCCAACTCTTCAACTGAATATCCTCAAAATACCATAGTTCCCGTGAGATATCCCTGTCATCAGATCAGACTTGCTCTTGACCCCTTGATGTAATCAACTTTACCTCCCCTAACATTAGAAATTTTAATGACAGTAATCCTGATAAAGAAATTATCCTTGATCGAATTTAAGATTGTTATCTAAATCGTATGACTCAGCATCCTCATACTGTCATACATCCTTTAATATCAACTCTCTCCTCTGACAATCACAAACATGGGATGAAATTAAAGATTAATCAAGAGATGGAGAGTAATTGATCAAGTTCCACACAAAGAGAGGGTTGATCCATCGCCCAAAAGGAAGTGATCAATCAATCTCAATAGCAAAAGATAATCAACCATAGGTAAAGGGACAATTGCTCACATTCAATATAGGTCCAGGCAAGCTGACCATTATTATCTTAGTGATCGGCCATAACACAGCCTATCATACGCCCAAACAATCAACTTGAATCAGTTGATCGATCAAATCATCATGACTGATCGATCACGGTGAAAACAAGATGTTTCCTAGAACACAACATAAACACCTTGATCCTTGACAAGAACAAAACAACCTCCAAGTCAGATCACTAAAACAACCTCCAAGTTAGGCTTCAAGACGAAGATCATCCCTTTTGTGGGGACCTCGACGCAAGAGTGGAAGTCGTGAACCATGCGAAATTAAAGAGTACGGATACCTTCAATGTGTTAAATATTGTTAATACACAGAAAGCATCCACTAAGATGCATAATCCATGATCAAAAAGGCTTTGTACCAATCGGAATTTAAAGAAAAACAGGCACACCATAAGAACATAGTGATTTACATGGAAAATCCTTTTCAAGGGAAGGGAAAAATATGGGATGCAGGGAACCCCTAACATTTACTGGAAGTTATGATTGTCTCCATTTTCTTAGGTAATGAAAAGGAGGGACGAGTTTATCCTACAAGATTAATGGATCCTCACCCCTGATTCATTAACCCTTATAACAAAGACCACTCAATGCAACCAAAGAGAGGGAGGGATCCGTGAGGAAGGAGAAGAATAAAATTTGATGCAAGAAAACAATATGAGAAATCTCTCTCCTAGAGAATGTCGAGTTATACTCCCATGCCTTGTCTAACATAATGACACATACAATATAGAGCATAGTCCTCATTATCATAACCTTACATTATCGAGCACAATACTAAAACAATATGAGAAATCTCTCTCCTGGAGAATAACAAGTTATACTCCCATGCCTTGTCTAACATAGTGACACATACAAATATAGAGCATAGTCCTCACTATCAAAACCGTACATTATCGAGCACGGTACTCAAACAATATGAGAAATCTCTCTCTTGGAGAATATCGAGTTATACTCACATGCCTTGTCTAATATAGTGACACATACAAATAAAGAGCATAGTCCTCATTATCATAACCTTACATTATCAAGCACAGTACTAATTGGATCCATAATTGGATTCAAGAATTCATAATGAGATAACCACAATATTATTATGATTATTCACCCAATCACAATCAAGTCATGAGCATCCAAGGCATGATCAACAAAGAACAATCGGCAGATCAATACCTACCATAACTGGATAACATGCAAAATTAGTTCTGGAGTGTATATGGTTAAGTACAATAAACTATTTTCAATCCTTTGACCGAACACGGTTCTTGACAAAAACTTGAGAGCACACACTCCCTTTTAGCAAAAAAAACAAACAAACAAACTTAGGAACACAGAGAAAAGGAAAGTTGCACATGTAACATCGACAGCTCTACCATACCTGCTACACATGTAAAATAATGGCATGCCAAGAGCAAGTGGCATGTTAGACATCTGCAGGCACTCCCACATGTATGGAAGCAAGCGACTTAAATATGCCAGTAAGGTTGTCAAAAAAGCTATCCAAGTATGTCACGCAGCTCAACCAAATCAAACTACCCACAATTCCAAGGCCCACTGACATACCACCGTAGTCCCCATAAGACAAGAATGCATACTCCACATTGCTTGCCAATGAACGACACAACATTCAAAATTGCAACCATAAATCACCAAATAAGCACGGCACAAAATAAATTAAATCACAGCGCCATTAACTTCACCAATTACCTGGGAGGCCTTAATCACAGCGTCCTTGACAAGAAACAAGGTCATGTGACTTGTAAGATTGAAGCTCCCCGTCAGCCAAACCCCTGCAGGCACATGCAGGAGCACACCACTACCATTCCCATGCTCCTTCATATGTTCAATAGCACTTCTAAACGCCTCAGTGTTGAGTGTCTTCCCATCACCGACCCCTCCAAAGTCTGCAATCGACACCATCGCTGCTCGCTCCTTCAAGTGCACAGCATTTGAGCATGTGACCTCACCCCATCCGCATTGCACATGCCAAGCCCAGATAAGCGCAATGAGCCACCAAGATCCCATCTTTCACAAACTTTAAGGCACCGACGCCGCTTTGATCGGTGGGTCGTGAGAGATACTAGATAGGTCGAGCAGAACGGTCCAAGTAGAGGGTTTCCGGAGGAACCCAACAAGGAGAAGCACAAAGATGGGATCTTTTTGCTTAGATTAGGTTTCTATGCACGAAAGAAAACGTACCCATGTGGTGGAATTGTTTATTTGTCGGATTGGAAGGGAAAGATTATGAGTAACAGACAGAAAGACATAACATGACAATGGGTTAAAGGGAAAAAATAGCAGAATACAAGAAAAGAAGAGAGATTTGGAGGAGAAAAGAAGAGGAGGACAAGAAAGAAGAGGGAATGTTTGATAAAGGTGGGGGGACAACAGGAGCAGAGGAGCGTGAAGAGCGTGGAATGAGAGTGATCACATTCAAAACCATCTTTGGGACCTTTTGAAGCTTTCCCTGTTACTATCAATATTTTATGCATCAGGCGGAGTTCCTTTGTTGTTTGACAAGATCGAGCCGTCGCTGTATTGGTGGGGTCGATCCCAACGTCTCGCGCATCCCATTAAACGCGTACGTGGCATTGATCATCTAGAAAAACTACAATTTATTTACTTAATATTATTTTTTTTAGTTTTTCTAATAGTAAGTCCGGTAGAAATAATAATTTTTTTAATATAAAACTATTAGTTGAACTTTAGGATCGGTTTGGTAACTGGGTTGGGTTGAGTTGAGGTACCCTTGAGAATAGTAAAATGTGTGAAGGGTTGAAAGGGTTAGAATGAGGGGTATATCGGTGTGCAATGTTCAGAAAAGCGGCCGAGTAAGCCGCATACTCGTACTCGGGGACCTTGCTGCTCCAAGTATGATTAAACGGCCATGTATGCGGGTTGACCCGCATACTCGATCGAGTATACGCCCTATGCGACCGCATACTCGGCCGCTTTTCTGATAGAACTTTTTTTATTTAATTTAAAATCAAATAATTCACCCGCATAATAGCATAAAACCGCATACTCCCCGCATAAAACCGCATACTCTTCCGCACAAAATCGCATACTCCCTGCATACTCTCCCGACTGAGGATATTAACATAATATTAAATATTAATTTATATTTTTAATAATAAAAAATACCAAACCGCATACTCCCCGCATACCCTCCCGCATACAGCATACTCTCTATGCAGTGACCCCTCCGACCGAATATCGCATAGCGCCTTCCTAAACATTGTCGGTGTACACCGGTGTACACCAGCAACCAAACTGGCCCTTAGGCTTGAGTTTTGATGCTCAATCAAAGAATCCTTGAGCTCCTTGTAAAGTTTGAGATCTAGGGGTAGTGATGTAGTAGGAGGCATCTCTAAACTATTATTCGATAGAAATACCCCTAAGGTTTACAAGCATAGTTCTTAACACTCCCTTTCAAGATGTAGCATATATATCAATCATTCTCAACATGTTGCATCATCTTCCGAACGGTGTGCGGACGAGTGGTTTTGTGAACATATTTGCAGTCTGTAGAAGGTACGATGTGAGTACAAAGTAGCCTTCTCTGTATCAAATCTCTAGTATAGTGGCAGTCAACTTCTACGCGTTTAGTGCATTCGTGGAGCATTGGCTTGCCGGCTATGTGCATAGCTGATTGATTGTCGCATACGACCTCCATGATGTTGATGGGAGTGATACGAAGATATGTTGTATTAGCCCATGCGTTAATAATAATAATAATAATAATAATAATAATAATAATAATAATAAATGGAGTAGTACGTTGCGATGGCATTCTGCATGGAAGGGTTGGGTATTAAAATAAACGGGTGTGTATGTAAAGCGTACGAGATATTTGCTGGGAAGCTTTCAACGGCATGAAAACATCTCCGCATACTCTCTTCTAGTTTGCTTGAAATAGATCGAGACTGTTGAGATCTCACATCGCAAGCCAAGAGAGATGGTGAGAATGAACGGGGGAGAGTAAATAGAGATAGAGAGAGAACGAGAGAAATATATTTAGAGAGAGAAATATATTTAGAGAGAGAAATATATGTGTATAGAGAGAGACATTGAATGTCACATTTGATCCGACAAAAATCAGGGCAAGCAAACATGGTTAGCAATGGATTTGAGTGATGTAGTATAGTCATCAACATAAACAGATTGTTCATGCTGTTGAGATATGTGCGAACCCGTCCTGTTTGGTTGCAGGGTTGGGCAGGGTTGGCCCAACCCTGATTACTATTCACAAAGGCACTTTCTCCTCACAGATTACTATTCACCCATCCCAACCCAACCCAACCCAACCCAATTCAACCCAGCAACCAAACAGGTCCGTAGGATTCATGTGATGGTCTTTCACATCAGGGACATATCTTAAATTTCATGCTTGCAATCTAAATGCATTTCCCATGTTTTCACCCTCGCATACTGATTTATTAGTACATTGAATGTCTTATTGCAGCCTTGCTAAAGTTATATAAGTACCATGCCCACGTACGATTTATGGAATTCCATGACAATAGGTTGAGCATAAAAAATGATAAAGATTAATGATTTTCTTTGTCGATGAAGGTACTTTGATGAAACAATCTAATAAATCCATTTATTCCAAATGGGTTTTCCTTGCGCCTTTTATAGATTTAACAATGTCATCTGTCGTAGATCTTACCGATTATAATGATGATTCATACAATAAATGGTTCCGCAAATATTTTGATTAGTTATTGGTTAATCGTGTGTTGTCCACTAATTAAGGTTTATAAGGCATCATGACAATATTATATATAAGGATGTCAATTTAAATATCTCGTATTAATACTAAGCAATTATGCCGTACCCTACATATACGAATATATACTGTGTAATACAATTCCTTATTAACATGTTGCAAGCCGTGCGAATGTTATTTATGATCTCGATGTTGTGTTATATTATTTTTTATCTGACAAATGTACATGATATTGCATCTTAAAATTTAAACACTTCTTTGTAATAAAATATTTAAGTATTCTTCAACAATAAAATTTAAAGATATCAAGACATGAAAGTTGACAATAAATATTGGAACTGAAATGTTCTGGTAGACCACTATTTCATGTAAAAAGAAATGGTATTAAAAGAATCGGAGTTTTCTTAACATGAATAATTGCATCATAACATCAAACGGAGCTACCGATAGGAGCCACTTCTAAAGTCTGTTTATCAGGGGTGTCGAGTTAGTAAAACCTAATGGAAAGTCCACAATTAGCTCAACTGATGTCATCATATTTTGTGTAGTGATTGACTGATAGCTTGCACCAGCGGTAAAAGCTACCAAAGTTGTTTAATGATTTCCGAATTAAGCTAAATCTAGCCAACGAATAAATTATGTGATTATGTGAAAGCTATATGCTTAAGTGAATTGCTCGTGCGAAAGCTAAGTGATTATGTAAAGGTTAAGTGTATATGTATGAAGCAATTATGTGGGAGTTAGTGCATATGTGAAAATAAAGATCTTATATAAGTGTATATGTAAAATATGGTTTTTATACGATATGAATATACTTTTCATGCATGATAATAGTTATGAGTAAGTTTATATGACGAATACAAATCTCATTTCTATATATTGAGATAAGGGTGATTGTGAGAATTGCTAATGATAAGTGTGTAGATGTAAGTACTTACATGAGATCTGATCTTTTATGTTAACTCACATGATAAATTTTTGTGAGAATGAGTGTGGAAATTCATGAACATCCTTTTCCTGATCAATGGGAAATATTGATAATTATTCAGAAATGCAAAGTAGGAGTAACAACTTTTATGGACAATGTATGGAAATATTATTCAGAAATGCAAAGTAGGAATAACTAAAAAATTCTTTTGTTATGATTATATATCTTGTAAATGAAATTGTTTGATGCAGCTTAATGGAGATTTGATTTCTATGGTCATCGGTGTGACCTCAACTCAGCACATACTGGATGTTAGGCTCATCTTATATATGTGTTTTTAATATAAGTTAAGGTGAAAACAAATTTAATTGCAGTTTAAGGATTGTTGCGGGTTGCAATGGAAAATATCGTTGTGTCCAATAGAATAAGAGATTTCGAGTATGTATTAGAGATGCATCTTTTTTACGGATGAAGAAAATAATGGATCGTTACTGTTATTGTGATATCATTGATGTTCAAGAGTAACACTCGGATCTGCGTGGCATTTGGTACACTTACTGGTCACCCAGGATTCAGGTCGTTACATATGTGAATATGGATTGAATCCATACTAATTCTACTAAAGCATGAGCCCACAACCCTATATTCATTCTCAACGCTTGAGTTAGAGACCACTGCTTTGTTCCTTGCTTCTCCAAGTAACAAGACTTCATGCCATGTAAGTGCGGAAACTTGTAGTAGACTTTTTATCTATCGTGTACCCCCCATAATCTACATCTAAATATAGCATGATATTGAAGTTGTTGCCTTTGATGAATAAAAGACCTCTTCCTAGAGAAGACTTGATGTACCTTAGAACTGTCATACATGCACGAAAGTGAACTGAAGTAGGAGAGTCCATGAACTGGCTCAATTTTTCGACAACATGAGATAAATCTGGTCAAGTGAGGGTAAGATACAATGACTTGCCCACTAATTGCATGTATCGATCAATGGCATCCATATCACTTGACTCGTAGATGCATCCCTTAGGATCCATGGGCATCTTTGTTGGCTTAGATCCTAGCATTCTTGTTTCCTGAAGCAGGTCGCGTGACATACTACTGTTGAGACATGACTAACCCTCACTTGGATTTTGCTATTTCAATCCCAGGAAGTATCGCATTGGCCCCATGTCTTTGACTACAAATTGTTCTGCTAGTTGTGCATTCACCTTTAGAACACCATCAGGGTCATTTCCCATGAGAATGATGTCATCTACATAGATAAGCATAACCATAGTTCCTTTTCCATTCTTTCATGTCAATAAAGAATGGTCCACAAAGATCGAATGAGGCACACATTTCCTAATACTTCTAATAATTTTGAAACAAGGCACATGGGCTCTGTTTGAGTCCATATATGCCTTGCATAGTAGGCAATGACACTCCCCTCTTGAACCACGGAGGTTGTTGCATGTATACAATCTCCTGTACACATAATTGATGTAATGGCCATTCTAATTGTACTGCTACTGCCATAAGGATATGTACACAGGATAGACGAGCAACTATAGAGGATTCTTCTCATTCACGTTCACTCGTCCAAATGCACGATTCTACTATTGTTGATGGAGGCTAGTTCCTTAGATGCGTTATTTTGTTGTTCATATTAAAATTTTTAATAACATTGAATTTGATAACATTTTATAGTTGTATATTAATAAAAAAAGTGAAAATTGTATCTGATTCTACAAAATTCGGATGTGATTTCTATTTTTTAAAATGTCTCATTTTATCCTTAGCTCAAGTTTGAAAATTGTATCTGATTTTCATTTTATCCTTAGCTCAAGTTTGAAAATTGTCTCATTTTATCCTTAGAAAATTGTATCTGATTTTTTATGGTTTGATTAGCTCAAGTTTAACTCAGTAATTTAACTCAAAGCATGGCTAAATTAACTTCTAGGGTTGCGGTATGAGAGTAAGCTTCATGAGCAGTGCTTTTGAAACTAGATCGGCGTGGATCGATCCGATTAATCGGCCACATTTAATTTTTAAATTATTTAAAAATTTTGTTGGTAGTGGAATTGAACCCATGATCTCTGGTTACTTGTTTCACACTTCTAACAAACTACACTAACACAATCTTTTGCATGTATTGGATTTTAGATACAATTATATTAATATCGTGTTATATAACATCTAGTCCAAAATATATATATATATATATATATGATATGTATGATATTTGATGGTGTATAAGAAAAATATTTTATGTATAGTGTGAAATATATACATTATCTAGGTATTATATATTTCAAGTACATTAAGTATATTATATATATATATATATTATTTTCATTACGGTTTGATTAGCCGATTCAACCACTTTTTTTCACCGATCTGGTTAATTCCGATTTTAAATAATGATGACGTCATCATCCGATTGAACGGGTTTGATTACATGGTTCGACTCGATCCGGCCATTTCAACAAGATCTTCGATTTGGTGTCCGGTTCGGTTTCAAAAACCTTGTTCATGAGGTTATGAGCAAATGTGAAGAATACACATGTTGTCGTGTACTTGGCAGAGTTTGTAAGGATCATGATGTAAAATTCCCATATATCAAAGGTATCTGCGATACACGTATTGAATACATGTTCTTTATCCATGGAATCTATACATGGATACGATTTACATGATACAGAATACATGAACGGATACAATTTTATAGTATACAGAATACATGACTGTGACCTGAGTTATTGACTTTAGATCAATGTTGCTTGCACCGATGTCCCCATCCATCCATCGGATCCAACGGCCGGAGCCCTATTATTCGCTCCGTGGAGAATATCGATATCGTTTCGATATCGTATCGATACGATATTTGGACGATATATCGTCGAAATATCGCCCATATCGACGAGCCTTTGTGAAAAAAATACTTGAAAATCGGGATATATCGCTATATCGATGCCCATATCGATCCCATGTCAATCGGCATGAAGATTTCCATTGCTACCGACCGAGAACATCAAAGCTACATCTGTTTACAGACTACATGCTATTGCAAAAATACCACTTCAGAACTTCGATCAGACCCTCGAGATTACCAATACTGCAAGCGGTTCCATAACAAAGTCAACCCGCCAGTATCTCCCATGTGACATCGGGATCAACGGAAGGAATCCCATCCAGCGAGCACAGCACCAACTCCCCTCCCCCATTCTCCTCCTCTTCCTTCTTTACCCTCTTCCTCCCCTCCTCGCCTTCCTCCTTATCGTGCTAATCTTCGCGTCCACCGCCGGTATCAGACCCCTGAGACTCGCCGGGCACCCCTCTCCACCCCGGCCCCCCAGTGCAGGGAAGTTGAGCCTCGCATACTCCCCTCTCAACCTGTGTGCCGCTCTGTCGTACGCGAACGCCGCCGCCTCCGGCGAGTCGTAGGTCCCCAGCCACAGCCTCACCCTGTTCTGCGGGAGGCGTATCTCCGCCACCCACTTCCCCCAGTGCCTCTGCCTCACCCCCCTGTAGAGCTTCTTCTCGGGGAGGGGGCCGCTCCAGTATGGGGAAGGGGACTTCTTGGAGGTACCCATCTCGGGTTTGAGCTTCCTGAGGAGCTCTGCTTGGCGAAGGTAGACGGAGGAGCCGAGGGAGCGGTGGTGAGGGACGATTGGAGGGGGGTCTGGGATGTAGGAGAAGATGGAGTCGAGGGTGTTGGAGCGGGAGAGTAGGACGTGGGAGAGGTTTGAGGTGCTGTACCCTGGGAATGGTGGAGGGTCCTTGGTGGTGGAATCCATAGTGTGGCGGGTGTTGAGCTCTGCTGCTGCTCTCTGCTTGTTCTGCTCCGAGGGAGGGGATGGCACTTTATAAGGGAAGAAGAGAGGAGGGATGGGTGATGAGTACACGAGTTTGGGGAGGGGGCTGCACTTGATGGCTGGTCGGGGATGGAGAAGGGAAGAATAGGACTTTAATACTAACCTCATAATTTTGATGATTCTAATAACTCTCTTTATTAATGGGATATTTACACCTATAACTCCTAATTAATTTCATAATTACATTCATAATTCTGCGGCGGTATCATCAAACATTTTGCATTTTAGACACTTTAAATTCCTATTATTTGTGAATGATCAATCCCCTTCTTCCTCCGCCTAGGCAAACCTACTTGATCTCTTCCTCCTCCAGCCCACGCAACCCTCCTTCCCCCCCCCCCCCCTCTTCCTCCCCTTCCTTACCTTCACCGACCACCTCCTCCCCCCTTCATCCTCTGGCACCCCTACATCGGCGCAGCCATCGTTATCGCCTGGGGGTCGAGGGTGTGGATGTTATTCCCCGTCGACAGCACCTTCGGGTTTCTTATGGGGTCCCCGCCAGGCCCTGGCTCTACGTACTTGCCCTCCAAAGCCTATTTCAAGCTACCCAGCTCATTGTCCTCCTCCACCAATTTCTGGCAGGCGCCCAAAAACTCGAACTGAGTCTTGAGTTTCTCCCGGTCAGCTCTTAGGAACTTGGTCTAGGACAGGTACTGCACCTACAGTTCCACAATCCCGAACCCAAGGATCGAGCTCAGCTTGTCAGCCACATCCACCATCTGCCCCTTCTAGTTCATCGTCTTTTTTTACTTTTGGTTAATCCTAGTCGTCAA
The DNA here is from genome assembly GCA_037367405.1 of Ottelia alismoides. Taxonomy (NCBI): domain Eukaryota; kingdom Viridiplantae; phylum Streptophyta; class Magnoliopsida; order Alismatales; family Hydrocharitaceae; genus Ottelia; species Ottelia alismoides. Next base: position 183,945 of record JAZKJV010001014.1, on the reverse strand, counting down.
ATCGTAGATTGATTAGATTAACTCATTCATCTAGTTGACTTAATAAATTAAAGTAACTGAGGATTATGGGTGTAGGACGATGCACTTATTCAGGATCCTGGGCGTAATTCACGATTACGCGGAGTTATGAATGTAATTACAAAATTACTTAGAGTTATGGGTGTAAATGTCTCTTTATTAATAAAAAAGATGTGTACATGAAATTCAAAATGAAGGATTAGTCCTTACCAGAGATGGCCAACATGACCTTAGAAAAGAAAAGTAGAGAGATGGCCAACATGGCCTCGAAAAAAGAGAAATGACCTACATTGCCTTAAAAGTGAAAACAGATAATGAAAAGGAAAATAACTTAATAAAGGAAATGGAAAAAGTTCTTGATGTAAGGGGAATGGAAACGAGTCCCCATCTACTTTTACTTGGTGTTTAATAAAATTTCTTGATATCCAAGTCCAAGCGCTCCAAATACGCATTATTTTGGTTCCCTCTTGTCAACTTTCTCTTAAACTCATCTTTTTCCATCCAACCTATGCATAAGATAGCAAACATCTTTGTATCACCAAGCTCTCTTAAAGAATCACATGCTCTGACCACCCAATCATCACCAACCTAGGTATTTGCATGTATTAATTTCTTTTTGTTGACTTCTTGAATCCCACAACATTAGAAGATTCCGTTTGGTTCTTGCCTACTTCTGTGATTTCAGAATCAGAGGAGGAGGGATAGTCATCAACAAATTCAAAATCATTTACCCTCTCACCTCATTATTTCCTTAACAAGTAAAAACCACCCATCCAGTCTTTAACAACTTTTGTTTTTTTCTCGAAGAAATCATCATAGATATATTCTCTTTTCACATTGAAATTTGAATTAAAACCTTCTAAAAGAAAATTATCAACACACAGTTTCTTTCTCAGGAAAAAACTACTTTCATTCTGAACAATGAGATGCACTTTCTCCTCTTCCATTTCCTTATCCAAGCATCTTCAACATGTTATCAGCTATATTTTCTATAATATCAGAGGCCACCTTATTTATGATTCCATCAGCTGCACTAATCAGATGCTCTCTCACTGTTGGTATGCAGCATCCTGTAAAGGATCCTGCATATTCTGCACTTGTGGGTCGGTTTGCTCTTTTTCAACCTCTTGCTGTTGCTTCTAAAAACTGTTGCTGCAATTGTGCACCTGAAATTACTCTACATGTGGCACTATATTTTGGGGATTTGGGGTTGTTATAGACTCAATTTGTTGAAAACTTGAAATCATCCATTGCATAAGTCATCACAAAGTCTTTCTCTTCCTCAAATCTCATAAGAGCACCAAGGAAGATCTCTTCAGAGTGAGTAAATCTGGATTTGATGAAATTTATAAACTCCAAGAAATCAGCCCTGGAGTTTTGAAATCTATCAACAATGCTAAGTAAAATGGATCTAATGAGATCTAGGGACAAACAATATAAGATGAATGCATGTATTTTTTCAATCAGTTTCTTATAATGCGTGTTAAACCAATTAAGTGCTCCAAAATGAAAATGCAATGCACTTTAGAAGCAACACACAAGTACACAATACCAAATTAATCTCCTAAAAATGAGCTTTAAATTATACAATCCAATTCATTATGCATAGAGTCCTTAATATATCAAATAAAGATTTTAGAATCCTCTTAGCTACTCAACACATGTATTTAATACCTTCTGGTTCATTTGAAAGATGCTTCGCACTTAATAAAAAAACTACTAATATGAAATCATCTAATGAATCCCCTGATTAAGTTCTAATTGTTCAACACAAATCAGAGTCTAAATGGTGCATTTGTTGAAGGTAAAATGAATTAAAGTGACTCAAATTATGGTATCACAAGCCCTAACCTTCTCTACTTTTTATTTTGACACATGCATATCATAACAGAGAATTAAATAAGTCATATAAAAGAGCGTGAAAAGACCTTTAAAAAAACAATTTCATTAGGAATGTTAATAAAGTATGATTGTGAAATATATAAAATTGGCCTTATATGCAAAGTCTCGCGAGGGAATAGTTTTTCAGAAAAGAAGTTCATTCATCCATAAAAAAATCAATCAAATATCAATATATAGTTTTGTAGTAGAAGGGGATACATAGATCTTAAGCCATATGAACCAAAAAAATAAGAATAAAAACATGGAATTGAATTTACAAGGGAAAAAAAAGGAATAAAACCACCTTATGCACAGAAGTAAATATTTCTTTACAATATTATCGACCCTCACATGTCATAAGTTTTTTATCCACAATAGATAAAGAATGTACGAGTGATGAACATGGAATTTTGACAAGAGAGTCGATCACCTGTCGGTGGGGAGTTATCATTAGAGAGGATCCTCTGTTGTGGGGCCGAAATGCAGCAGATTCTACAGCAGCCGTGTGCGTTGCTCGATCACGCACGATCGAGCGGTTCGCACGATTTGTACTTTTCGTGAGCTCGTATCATGCAAAATCGTGTGAACTGCTCGATCAAGATCGAACGGTTCACACCATCACAACATGGACAACACCACGGCAGACGATCCGCCTCCGAGTTATCATCTCTATGCAATTAATTCACCATGAACGTACGGAATCGTTCCCCTTTGATTCTGGAATCCTGATGACAAGGGAATCGAAGACCATGCACGTATGGAATTCAATGCTGCCATATTTTTAGAATAGCTTCAACAAGTGCATGCATTAGAGATCGGGCACGTCCCCCTCTCGATCCCATCACACACATATATATCTATATAGATAGATGGTGCCATCATCTGGACTTTAATTCCCCCAAATCTCTCCTGCTGCAACCTTGTGGTTGGGTTCTAACCTGTTCTTCTAATGGTTAAATATGCAGCCCCTCAACTTCTTCTGTCATCTAACAAGCAAGGTGATCAACTTATCACATTGAGTACAACCCTACCGTCACACTCGTTCCGATGGTCATTGCCCCACATGATTTCAGCCAATGGCTAGATGCCGACAAGACGAGTCGGTGATGAGAAAAATCACGTCATTCATGCATCCCTGATGTGTGTAATGGCGTAAATGAAGAAGAAGATGATGGGCTAGATAGTGAACCAAAGTCGCGGGGCTGTTCGGGTCACGGGGTAAACTCCTGTGGAGTTTACCCTACCCCCTTCACCCACTCCCCTCTCTCTCCTGCGTGGGGCCCACTTTATTCTTTTTTTAAAAAATTAAATAAATTTACATCATCAATCCTATTAAAAATAATATATTATACCATCATATCATATAGAAATTATAAACTACTCCACTTTTACTCACTTTTCCAAACTTCAATACAATCACATCATAATAACTACTCACTTTTTTCAAACTTCAATACAATCATATCAGAACAAACACACTTCTGACCCACCCCCAGTTTAACCTTCTATCCAAATATCAAAACCCAAAAATGGATTACCCTCTATCAATTTAACCCGCTTTAACCCGCTAATCAAACACACCCTTAGTTATTCTTCACAGGTTATGATTAGGGTTAGGGTTAGTGATGTGAAATAGTAGTCAGTTTTGCATGTTTATGAAGTGTGTCTCCATCTTATATGGTCCGGATTCGAATTCTATAGAGCCCGTTCGGTTGGGGGGTTACCCCCAATTTGGGCGGGTTATTCCTTAAACTCTACATTCCTAATCCACTAGTGGGACCCACTCCCTTCCCATAAAAAATATATATCATCTAAAATCATAAAATACCCAACTTCTACTCAATATTTCAAACTTCAATACAATCACATCATAACAACTATCCACTTTTTCAAATTTTAATACATTCATACCATAATAACTACCAACTTTTTCAAATTTCAATACAATCACATCACACAAACCCTCCCAACCCTTAACCTACCAACCAAACACACTAACACATAAACATGTTATCCTCCCTCGGATAACCCACCAACCAAACGCACCCATAGGGTACGTTCCGGACCTCCGAAATTACCGGGTCTACTATAAAAAAAAGATGTACGTGCTCGTTTACTATTAATTCCCATTGAGTGCTTAATTATGTCTTGTATCTTAATTAATCAAAAAAATATTAGCAGGTTATTCTATTCACTTACATATCATGGATTGACAACGTAAATTTTTTTGTAAACTAACGATGTAATCGAAACAATGGAAACGTTTCAAAGCAAATACTTATAGATGGCTGAATCTACGTGACGTTTTGTATCAACTAGTATTAAAGGTCGTCAGTTGGATAAACTTTTGACTTTGATAATTTGTTTAATATTCGTTACCGGGGTTATGGAATCTTAGGATGGGAGATTAAGCTCGTGGACAGAGACAACAAAGGGAACCCATGCTTGAACAAGTGCCCATCATGTGGTACCACTGCATATATAACTATCACCCTGGACTTTGTTGCCCCGAATCTTATCTCCATTCCCTTCTAGCCCTAATGATCATTGTTAATTACGATTATTAGTGCTTGATTATCGCATGGGTCATCGCCCTTAATATATATGTTCGATGCCCATGCTGCAATGAGCTTAGGTCAAATTATCGTAAGAACATAGCACATAATGACATACGACGATGGATAGCGAAGTTGGTGACAGTAAAAAAAATGACCCATGTGTGCTTCGTATTTTATATTTTTTTATTTTTTTTACTATGGGAATGAAGACGTGTTTCTATATAAAAAGGGTCTAATAGGGCGTCGTATCATTCATAGATCATTGTTAACTCATCCAATGCTATAGTTCGTCAATAATATAGGCAAGCTTGATAATAAATCGATTTTTATGTTTTGAATTATTAAGATGAATAATGTAGGTTATTGATCAAGATTTTTTTAGTAAAGTGAGGGTGACATCCTGAGTTGGGAGTCACCGCAAAAACTATTACTAGAAAAGAGGTGGCGTACATTACCTGGACGCCAAAAAACGATAAAGAGAGTTACAATAGGCGAGCATATTCTCTGGGGGAAATTTTCATTTTTGAAAATAAGATTATTCATCCCACCTCAAATGGCCCAAAGGACCGTAAAAGGCAAGGTGCAGTCATCCGATGAATTGCCCCCACCGACCTTACCGATGTCCAGAAATTAGCAGCCCCTCCTGGCAAAATCCAAGACACCCCAACCTCCTTCCGAACCCGCTCTGATGTCAGGCAATTGAAAACAAATGTTTTGCATCTTCAACTTGATCTCTGAACATGTCACACTGTGTATCTTGAATGCCAAACAACCTTCTCCTCCTTGCTTTATCGCATAATCTTCCTCTCAGACACCAAAAGAAGACCTTAACTCTGCACGAGATCTTGCTAGCCCAATTGATCTTCATATCCTGGTACAGGTCTGGATTCAGGTCGACTGTGGTCCCCTTGAAATTCGTGTACGCTTTCTTCGTTGAGAATCAACCACCTTCCCACTCAAATGATCCCTGCCCTGAGTGATGCAGCCTAGCGACGACAGTATGCATTCTGGCAAGCTCCTCCAAATGCTAATATGAGAGGATAGATACGAACCGAGGATCACAAGAACCCGAAGCCCCAGCTTGCACAAAGGAGCACTCCTTCATCGTCACCAACGCAAAAAGCCTCAAGAACTGACTGCTAAGAAGCCCGACCCCCATCCAATCAGCTCATCAGAATCGAAACCCCTCCCCATCTACAACTTTCAATTGCAGTCACGGAGCCAACAAGGGCAAAACTTCACGCACGTCATCCCACAAAAGGGGACTCGAATCAAAATCTCCCTGACACCAGCGAGCGCTTCGTACAGCTCACGCAAAAGTCTGGCCGCCAATCTGTTTGAATCACCTCAGATCTGAATGAGCCACTTTGACACACCATTGTTCATACACGCCACATCACCTCCCCCGAAGCCTTCCTCGCTTCGTGGATGCGTCAGCTCTTTCCAACCCATTAAGTGCACCGCATGTCTTTGTTGTTTCGTGTCAGACCATAAAAATCTCCTCATCATGGCTTTAATTTTCTTTTGCACTCCCACCGACATCAGCCTAGTAGAGAAAATAAGATAGAATTGGTCGAGAGCACATGCTTCAGTAGGATCAACCTTCCCCCCATGAGAGGGTAACTGCCTTCCAACTAGCTGACCTCTGCTCAAATCTTTTAAGAACCATGTCCCAATCTAACTTCTTGAGCTTTCCCACCAACAAGGAAAGTCCCAAATACAAAATCGACAACTCACAAAGTGGACAACCCAACATTTCCGTCAATCTACCATCTTCATCCTCCTCCATCCCAAAAGGAATCACCATCGACTTTTGCTTATTGATCATAAGGCTCGAAAGACTATTGAAGACATCCACAATCTACGCTGCCCTTCTACTCATATCCTCTGAGCCGTCCAAGAAGATCATCGTATCATCTGCATATTGCAAGAGTGGCACGGAGATGTTCCCAAAACAGATCCCCCCTCACATCAGCCCTCGTCTCTTGCTCGCATGAATAGAACCAACAAAGCATCCACCATCAGGATAAATAACATTGGCGCCAAGGGACTACCCTGCTGAATACCCCTCTAAGGTTGGAAGAAACCCCCTTCAAGCCTCCCTTTCACCAAGACCGAATAAGAGGAGGTCATGACGCATCTCTTCATCCAAGAAATCCATGTTCTGGAAAATCACGATGCTGTAAAGAGCCCACAGAAAACTCCAGTCTACACAGTCATAAGCTTTCGCATTGTCAATCTTCTACATCGCCCTTTTCTTCTTCATGATGATCAAGATGAAGTTGGATATACACATCAACTACTACACATACATTAATACAATCAAGATTTTGATTTGAATTTCACATCAACTACTACACATACATTAATACAATCAAGATTTTGATTTGGATTTCACAAAAAAAGAGATAAGATTCAAAGCACATCAGAGTAATTGGTTCAACTTATTGAAGCATTATTAATTATCTCCATCTCATTCTAGAAAGTTAGTATATATCTTCTCTGCAGTTTCACATCTCTAATTCAGAGGATGGAGAATATCCTTATATGAATTTTACTTGAAAAGGATAATAACGTATCCAACATTTTAGGTATCTTATCTTGCCCTTTGATACGACATGAATCAAATATATTGCATATATTACTCCATTTTATATGTGATAGCTCAAGTGACCTTAATTTCAAGCCTATCCATGTGAATTGTTTATTCTTTTTCTTTCTTATTTATCTGAATAAGGTTGATTGGAGTGGTCTTTCGGCAATCGAGGTTCAATTAATCGATAACACATATCATTGCTCTTCCAATCCCAATACATAATAAGCATCATATCATGAAACTATAAAAAGACTCTCCGTGAAGAAGATGGCATGCATAAATTCGAATAATTTAAGTATCAAGTGCAATATCTCTAAGGTTATATTTATAACAATATTGTTATAAAAATACACCGCAAAACTATCTATTTCTTGTAATATACAACGAATTAAATACTCTTTGCGAATTTAAAGAATGAAGCAACGAATCATAATCTTTACTATAAATTTAAAAATGTAAGATTTGTCTACAAACATTTCTAGACAGTCATTTTTTTACGGTCGCAGAACTGTTGAAATCAACCATGTCTGGATGGAGGTCGTATGCGTCTCTGTTTTGCACGGAATTTGATTGACATAATATAGAGATATAATGATGAATTTCCATGAAAGAAATTTTAAAAAAATAAAAAATTGGGGAAATAGGAGGAGCTAAGTTAGCTCCCCTTAGGGGGTAGCCCCATTTTACCCTATATATAAGGGGTAGAATTGGGCTACCCCAACGGGAAGCCAAGTTAGCTTCCCCCATTTTTTCTAACTTTCTTCGGGTATTTATTTCAAACCACCAGATGATTTTAGATCATATAATATCAACATGTTCTCATTAAAAATTCAACTCATTCGAGATTCTTATCCCATCCATCAAACCTATCAATTTTAACGACCTCAGAATTGTTGAAATATTCGACACCTTCCAGACGGACGGGTTAGAAATGCATATTTTCCATGAAATATGAATCATACATTCACCTTCTTAATCTAAGTTGATTAATCTCCCAACGTGTTTTAAACAAATACCATAAAAAAGTTTTAAAAAATTAGGCGAGGAAGCTAACTTTGCTCTTCATAGGGGTGGCCTCATTTTACCCATGTGTATGTTTATGTAAACATACTTATGTATGTACACACATACATTATGTATATATCTATGTTGGTGTGTGTGCATGGGCGCGCGCACCATGAGTGTGTATATGTGTGCGTACTAACACAATCACACATGTAGACAAACACAAATAAATGTATGTGTATATTTAGTGTGTGTACCTCCGAGCACGTGTGAATCGATGTTATGTATCTGTACATGTGGGTGTTTATGTCTATGTATGCGTTTGAATATGTATGCATTTGTTTATATGCGTGTTTATGCGTATTTATGTGTGTGTGCGCGCACATGTGCATCACATGCATTCATTCATGCACATGCATGTATATACATGGATTATATTTATATTGATTGTTGTTACAGACACGGTCTTGAGTCGAAGTTGTATGCGGTAATGTCAATATTGTTAAAACATTTGCATTCTTTTCTCATAGGCAGATAGTTAAGCTATTTGTTAGATTTACGTTGATTCAAGTTAATTTTTTTTGCTGAATTTCTTTTTATGTTATGGTATTAACTATAAATTCCATATTTGTTCCATTTCCGATACATCAGCCAACGATTAACAGCGATGACATCTGTTCAAGTTGATATGTATATGTATGGGTTGATGTCAAATTACTAATCAACGATTATCAGTGTCAAATAATTGCAGGTTTAGGTACAAATAATTATCGTTAATTATGCGAGTTAATATCTAAAAAAGAAGCGAGTTATGTACTCTCACGTGAAGTTGATGGCCATATTATATATATACACTACTACAGAATTTACATTTATGGATGTTATGAAACGTCTACCTATGTTCTTTCTAACGTCGGAAGACCACTATTCTGACGTTTGAAAACGTCCAAACCAAACGTCTGGCTAGCCTTGTCGGGACAGGTTTTAAAAGACGTTTTAAAAGAACATCGGTACATCCATATCTTCGCAGACGTTTAATAACGTCTTCAAAAAATTTGCTTTGTGGACGGTTATCTAGAACGTCTATAAATCGAGTTGTTATACAGATGTTAGTAAACGACTGCGTAGAATCAATTTAACGTCTATAGTTGTTGATCCAAATCATGTTTTATGGTCGTTATTTTTAAATCCATCCATCAATAAATTATAAAAGCAGTCGTTAAATAACATACATGTATAAAAGGGCATAAGCACAATCAATAAAATGAAAAATTCAATATGCACAATCCATCCACCATATTCAGAACAAGTTATGCATTCAAATATGAGAATAAAGTCGAGTATCATCACGACTACAAGAAACTCTGAATTTTTATTAATTGCCTCTTTTATTCTTCTATCGGTATCAAATCCCTCAATTTCGACGAAGCTCTATATCAAAAACAACAGCTTTGCAAAATTATAATAATAAAATATTTAAAAGAAACACAAGGTCAATTACACACCTTGATTCGATCATATGCACCCCGAAGATCTGCATCTGTTAAGGCTCTGAAGTCTGCAACCAATGGGACATCCTCTCTTGCCACTATCCCACAAATCAATTGTAGATCTTTTGCTTGCTTGGCATCCAAAGGTCTACCTTCTTCTAAGTCTATATGGATAATCCGCTTATGTCCCGTAGCTTCCTCATACTTGGCCAATATGATACCTCTTGACTTTCCCCTACGTCGTGCTGTATTTAATATAACAAAGTCATGAAATAATTTAACTATCATAATGATAAAAAATAAATTCTTCACCTTTCTTTTGGGAAGTAGGTGGTCCTTTATCTGAGTGCAGTGGAGTAGACATTATAGGCACATGAAAATGCTCGGATGTTGTTGCAGGTGTCAGTGGTGCTTGAGATTGACTACGAACAATGGGTTCTGTTTGACTACTCTTATGTTTATCTTTCTTTTGCCTCTTCCCGAATATGAACGGTGAAGACATGGTTAAAACCTATAATAAAAAATATCTACAGTTTAATTACGCCGACCTAAATAAATAATTAATGACAAAAAAAAGTCTACAATTTACAGGAAAACAATATAAACCAATGTAGGTAGGTGATTAGCCACATGGGATGCTTCAAACCTTACAGCACCAGTAACAAGTACAGTTCTTAGCTTGTAGTATGTCATTTAAATACTCCTTCCCAAAATGTTAATTTCCAACACCCCATTTTCAAACAATCACAACCTCCTAATTTCCAACGCCCCATTTTCAAACAATCACAACCTGACAATTTCTACACCCATAATCCAAACATTCGTATATAGAATTGGCCAAATAAAACGAACAACGTGAGAATCTGAATCCAAATATTTTCAAGGCATCAAAAATGCAAGAAATGCTAAAAACGGGAAGGTCAAACACCCGTCAGATCTGTAATCAAATGAAAAAAACGCAGATCTATAAATAACAACAGAAAGAAAGCATGAAGAAAAAGAGATAGCAACCGCCTCCTGAACAAACATAAAATCACAAAACAAATGGAAGCCACCAAAAAATCCAATATGTACCAAAGAGGCGAGCAGATACCGAATGTCGTTTTCAGACTACGAAGGAAGACGAATGGTCGGAGATGCAGCGAGCATGGGGTGGAGAAAGGCCAACTTCAGACTGGAGGCTCAAAACGGGAGAGGATCTCACGGGAATGAAGAGGAATGTAGAATAGGAGAAGCGTCGTTTGGGTTTTAGGGTTCGATGAAAACATGTGGCAACATTGGCGGGAAAGTCGAAAATCTGGTCGTTATTATAAAAACGTCTTCAAAAATGTCTCTATATAGATGTTATCAATATGTGGTGGATGTTAAAAAATAACGTCGGTAAAAAAATTGTATTTGGTGGATGTTAATAAATAACGTCTACTAAGAACATAATCTATGTGGACGTTCGTAGCGCTTGAACGTCGGCCTAAGTTATGTTTGTTGTAGTGATACGTGCATGGGTTGCCGTCTCTACGCCCATGATAAAAGTGTTACTTCAATACCCATATGCTGGACTTGTGAAAACTTATATTTCTTGTTGAAATAATTATCCTGATAGCAACGTTTCAATCGTAATAATTTCTTTAATTGGAATGGGAGAGCGAAAATCCAGCATGGATGACAGAGCATGGCCAATAACGTGTGATGTTAGCAGCCATTTGTTAGACCGTTACGAGAATAATGACCTTCAATGGTCATGAATACAAAGATAATGGCCATGAATAAGATGATATGAATATCAAAACGTCTATTATAATTGTAGAGACGTTACAGAATCTTTGGGCAGTAATTGGGGGCGTACAGGTCACTGCAAGGCCCTATATATGGGTGTTCTTCCCATGGAGAAAAACACAAGAAAAGAACTCGAGTGAGTCCTGGGAGCCCCCAAAATTCTTACCCGAAATTTTGTTCTTCAAATGGTATCAGAGCAAGGATCTTGACGACGCGTTCTCTGTCAAGAATCACGTCGACACAACTTCGTCCTTTGCTTGCATCCAGATCTTCGATCACGACGGGTACGCCTTGTTGTGCACTTCCAGTCACGACGTATACGCACATCTTTTCCGTCGAGCATCCTGTCCGTGATCTCCGTTAAACTCTCTCTCATCATCCTTCTCCACGCAATTGTTGCTTTACTTGACGTGAAATCAGAAAGGCAAGAAAGGTATATATATATTTTTTAAACATTTCAATTTAGTTCACTGCCTTATATAGCTTGATTCGTTCATTTTTCGGCTAATATACGATTGTTACTTTTTTGGGAGGGACGTCATTTGCAAAACCGTGTTTTTTGTGTGGCTATCTTCCATCTATTTTTTTTCGCCGTGTTTCACTCTTTCTTAAAATATCCCTGCTTAGTATAGTCGTTTTTTTTATTACGAGTCTAGTTTTGGCAAAGTTCCTTTTTTTTAAAAAAAAACAAATCCAAGTGCATCGTGAATCTGTGATTGGTTTTTAACCTCACTCGTTTAATTTTTTTTTTGCCATTATCACCACAGGTGTTTCCTTAAATTAGAGGGTACACGTTTTTTTTCTTATCTTGATTTCTTGTCGTATAATTTTTTTTGGAAATTCCTTTGATTAGTGTCGCATAATCTTTTTTTTTGCTTTTCAAAAAAAAAACAAAAAAATTAACATAATTTGTGAGAAAGATATTTTTTTTCTGCCATTTTTTGGTATCTTCTATTCGTTATTAACAACCTGTCTATAATTTCCACAGTGTTTTTTTTTGCACCGTGGTTTTTGGCCAATTCCTTATAGTAAAGTTTTATATTGCAATCAACTTAGTTTAGCCTTATTATTTTTTTTTGCCAAACTCTTTAAAAAAAATTACGTTACTCTTTCTCTGTAAACTAAGTTTAACCCAAGATTTTTTTTTGAGTTTTCTAATTGTGGATTTGTTCTTAACACGTCAACTTTTTTATAAAGTTTTTTTTCAAATCCAACCCAGATTCTATTTGCGAGATTGATAGATTAAAAAAAAATTGTGTTTGGTAATTACTGTGTATCCATTTATTGTTTCATATTCTGTAGTTTCACAAAAGGATATTGCCGTTTTCAATTGATTGTTATTAATCCGATTATTGATAGATTATCATTAATCTGATTACCATTAATCTGATTATCATAACCAATCCAGATTCTTGCAATTACTGCAATTGCTGCATATTATTAATCCTTTTCTGTAATATTGTATTACATCGCCGTTTATTTTCTTAGCAATTGTATTCTTTAAACTGTGTCCGTTTCTTCATATTTAAAGTTTCCTTTCGAGGTTTTATTTATAACATTGTTTAGTTCTTTTTTTTTGTGTGTGACGTGGAATCAAGTTTTTGCTTTTACTTTTGATATCATTTATCCTCTCCTTTTTATGCAATTTGCTTAAACCCGTCACAATCAAAATTTACTCTCATACGTTTTTTTTAACATTTATTTTTTTAACCTTTCACAATAAAAAAATGTACCTACTCATCTCATCCACCTTCGTCTACCTTCTCGTCTCTCTATTCTTCTACTTCTCGTCTATTTCTTCTCTTAAATTCAGAAAAATGGTCGGAAAATTAGTTGCAACTGAACTTGTGAAATTAGAGCATCTTAATGGTACAAACTACGAGATGTGGAGCCGTAGAGTTCGCTATGGTCTTATGCATGATAATATTCATTCCGTGATCGATAAGCCCGCTCCCGAATTGCCTGAGAATCCTACTGTTGAACAGATGAGGACACACGAGCAATGGGAAAAAATGGATAACCGGGCAAGAAGCTTCATGTTAATTCACATGGAGGATAACTTGATTCGGGTTTTTGAAACCCAAGAAAATGCTTTTAAGCTTTGGAATGCCGTGAAAGAAAAATACCACTCTAAGTCAGAGGTGAGTATTCAACTTTTATTGCATAAATATAATTCCCTCAAAATGAAGGAATCTGAAAACGTAATCGATCACGTGAATACAATGATTGTCATGGCAAAAGACTTAGCGGCAGCAGGATCAGAAATTCCTGATAGATTACAAGTGGCAACTATTCTCAATAGTTTGCCATCCTCCTTTGATGTAGCAGCAACATCTCTTAGGTTGAGTGGTACCATTAAGAATGTCTCTGACCTTCCTGCTCAGTTAGCGATGGAACAAGACTTGGCCAATCAGAGAAAAAAGACAGAGGTCTTCGATGTTGAACCTGAAGATGAAGCAAATGCGGTGCAAAGCAAGAAGCGATGTGGACCCTCCAAAGCTGTATTCAAAGGAAAACGCAGCAAAGTACCGCGAGGCTCATGCTATGGCTGCGGGAGTTTTGGTCATTTTAAGGCCAACTGCCCAAAGTGAAAGAATGCGAGTGTCTCCAAAGGACAAGAACGCAAAAATCAGCATAAGCCAGAATTTGCGGCAGTGGTAGAATGTAACTCTGCGGTGACAGAGTGCGAAGGATGGTGGATTGACTCCGGTGCAACCCGCCATATTTCGAAAACCAAGGAGGGCCTGGTGGATTTCAAGGAACTTCAAAAGGGAGAACAGAGAATTTACATGGGGAATAACACCTACCTTGATGTTGAAGGTGTTGGAACATACAAACTGGATCTAGGAAGTAGCATAATGATCTTGAATGATGTACTGTATGCTCCTGGAATCCGTCGGAACCTCGTCTCTGTCCCCGTACTACTGAAAAAGAAGTTTGAAGTCCGCTTCTACAACAATCGTGTTACCATCGGCAAAGATCGAAAAATTTTTGCCATGGGAAAATTTGTACCAGGCGATGATTTGTTTTGTCTGAACGTCACTTATGAATCAATGAAAGAAAGTTCTGATCATTCCTTGTGTTGCTTGTCAATGTATGATCTTTGGCATATGCGGTTAGGACACCCGGGAAATTCAAAAATGGATCAGTTAGTTAAGATGAATCTAATACCTAATATGACAGGAGCAAGAACATTGCCCTGTGAACATTGTTTGACCGGTAAAATGACAAGGAAACCTTTCTTTGAAGGTACAAGGTCAAAAGAACTGTTAGGATTGATCCATTCTGACATTTGCGGTCCTTTGAGTGTGAGTACACACAGTAACAAGGAATATTTCATAACTTTTATTGATGACTATTCCAAGTATACCTACATTTATCTCTTAAGTAGAAAAGCTGAAGCTTTTGAAATGTTCAAGAGATATAGAATGGAAGTGGAGAAGAAATTGGGAAGGCCAATTAAAACACTTAGAACTGACAGAGGTGGTGAATTCAACTCAAATGAATTCAAAGATTACTGTATTCGGGAAGGCATTAGTAGACAAACTACAATGCCTTATACACCACAATAGAATGGTGTAGCAGAAAGGAAGAATAGGACCTTAATGAATGCAGTAAGGTGCATGCTATCACACTCATGTCTCTCTAAGAGATTTTGGGGAGAAGCTGTGTTGACAGCCAATTACATATTGAATCGGATTCCCACCAAATCTGTGGTTTCAACTCCATACGAAGTATGGAATGGTAGAAAACCAGAATTGAGTCATCTTCGGAAATGGGGATGCACTGCACATGTCTTGATTCCAAGTCAGCTTAGAGACAAGCTTGAGTTTAAGACATTGAAGTGTAGATTCATTGGATATTCTGAAAAATCCAAAGGGTATAGGTTCTTTCATGATACTCAAGGTCTCATTGAAAGTCGTGATGCTACCTTTCTTGAAAACCAAGATGAAAAGGAGCATGAAATAGAGGAAACAGAACCTCTAATTATCTTAGAAGATAATGAAAATGATATACAAGCGAGACAAGAAATATTGGATGACATACCTCATCCGGAGATGGAACATGAACCTATAGTAAATATAGAACCTTTGGAGGAAGTGGGTGGACCCACACAACCCACGGGTATAATCGGCAACAAGAGACCCAGGACACAACCTGCATGGATGGAAGATTATTATCTGTACGGATGCGAGGTTTCGTGTTACACCGTAGATGAGGATATAGAGGATTGTACAGATCCTATTTCTTTTAATGAAGCAATGGCTTCTAACGAGTCGGAATCATGGACGGCCGCCATGAGGGATGAATTGGACTCAATTGAGCGAAACGGTGTTTGGGAACTATGTGATTTGCCAGAAGGTAGGCAATCCATAGGGTGCAAGTGGGTATTCAAAAGGAAGTATCGCATTGACGGTACCATTGATAAATACAAAGCTAGATTAGTTGCCAAAGGTTATACCCAGAAAGCTGGAATAGATTTCCAAGAAACCTACTCTCCGGTAGCCAAATTCGCATCTATAAGGATGATTTTGGCAATAGTCGCATATATGGATTTAGAATTATTTCAAATGGATGCGAAGACTGCTTTTCTCAATGGAGAATTGAGAGAAGACATTTATATGCGACAATCTGAAGGTTTTCAGGTAGAAGGAAAGGAGAAAAAGGTGTACAAATTGAAAAAGTCACTATATGGCTTGAAACAGTCTTCACGACAGTGGTATCTAAAATTTCATGATACTGTTATCAAATTCGGATTTTTTGCGAATAAGTTGGATAATTGTGTGTATGTCAAGAAAAGTGGGAGCAAGTTTGTTATAATGTCACTATACGTTGATGACATTTTGCTGGCTGGAAATGACATGCTAATGCTCAATGAAATAAAAGAAAAATTGAGGAATGAATTTGAGATGAAGGACATGGGCGAAGCATCCTATATTCTTGGTATCCAAATAACTAGAGATAGAGGCTCAAGGAGCTTGAGCCTAAGTCAAGAAAAATACTTGCATACAATTTTGAAGAGGTTTGGAATGCAAAATAGCACTCCAGCCCCTACACCACTTGTGATGGGAAAAAGACTTAGTAAAAGTCAGAGTCCCGGAAAGGGGCAGAAACCCCTTGATATTCCATATGCACAAGCAGTAGGAAGTTTGATGTATGCAATGATGTGTACAAGACCTGATTTGGCTTTTCCTGTAAGCCTGGTAAGCAGATATCAAAGTAATCCCGGAACGGCACATTGGGAAGCCATAAAGAGGATTATGAGATACTTAAAAGGTACTGTACAATTAAAACTAATTTATCAGGCTGATTCACTTGAGGTGGTTGGATACTCCGATGCAGATTTCGGAGGAGATGTTGATGATAGAAAATCTACATCAGGTTACCTTTTCATGTTTGGTGGAGCGGCTATTTCTTGGGGTAGCAAAAAAAACAAACATGTGTTTCTAGACATACACAAGAAGCCGAGTATATTGCATGTAGCATGGCCACCACTCATGCAGTTTGGATCAGACGCTTTCTTGAGAACTTAAGTCTCGAATTGGTTAAAGAACCAATTGAAATATTTTGTGATAATCAAGCTGCAATAAGTTTGATTAACAGTGGAGCAAATAGTTCCAAGGGAAAGCATATTGAGATCCATTATCACTATATTCAAGATATAGTGGCTAAACAAGAAATCAAGGTAACATATATACCTACCAGTGATATGTTAGCTGATTCTTTTACTAAAGGAATTGCAGTTGGAACATACATTAAACATGTTGGTTTAATGGGACTCAGGAATGATTGAGTCAAAATTGGAGGTGTCATGAATAATGGACCTCAAGTAAACATCTCTAAGAAGATATACACTTCTCGAATAGTGGGAGTGTGGAATATCATGACCATTTTTGGTCAAGTGGGAGATGTTAGACCGTTACGAGAATAATGACCTTCAATGGTCATGAATACAAAGATAATGGCCATGAATAAGATGATATGAATATCAAAACGTCTATTATAATTGTAGAGACGTTACAGAATCTTTGGGCAGTAATTGGGGGCGTACAGGTCACTGCAAGGCCCTATATATGGGTGTTCTTCCCATGGAGAAAAACACAAGAAAAGAACTCGAGTGAGTCCTGGGAGCCCCCAAAATTCTTACCCGAAATTTTGTTCTTCACCATTTACATCATCTAATATCCGAACAAATGACTTGAGGACAAGACGTGGTCGTTTATCTTACGCATAGGAAAGACGGACCGCACGAGCTGCTCGATCTTGATCGAGCGGTGAATTCGCATGGTACAGGTCCACAAATATTGTGAATTCATGCGAACCGCTCCATCAACATCGAGCAGCTCGCATGGTTACTGCAGAAATTACAGTATTGCAAAGGATCCTCTCGTTAGGAAAGACACCACTCCCTATATTTCGTAGAATTGGTTTGCCGTCTAAAAGAGATTGACTGTACGTCTTGTTTGAATTCTTATATTCATGGTATGGAATTGAAATTCGATGCACATTTTAACATGACTTGATTATCTAGATCCTGACATTAAGGTTGCAGTACGACTGCGACATATAGGATTTCATCAACAATCCAAGCAAATCGAATATTATTGGAATGTTTTGACATATTGTTAGAAGTAATAAGCCTTTCACAATCGGTAATTATATTATGGAAACGGCGAAGCTTAATTTGCATATATTTCGTGTGTGAGATCTTATGGCGCATCTTTATTATATGAAAATTGATGTGATAAAGCCTTTATCGTTTTACTTCCTGTTTAAAGAAAGATATAAAATTCAAGTTTATAGCTTTGAATAATCACATAAATTCAATCCAGTTAAAAAAATGCAGACCTGATTTCTTCTTCTTATTTTCTTGAAGATCGAATCAAGTCCAAGGTTATGTCAAATGTGGTACCAAAAGAAAGGGTTTGGGAACTGGATAATCACATCCTTGTATTAATAACATGAATTTATGATAACTTTTTGGATCAGCAAGATTTATTTTGAATGTACTACAGATTATTCCAACAATACTCAATCACGCATAGATAAAAATCCGATCATTACAAGAATTCATTGAATAATACAAGAGCCATGTATTTGACATACAATAAAATATTAAGCAAATCCAAACTCAGAGAAAAAATAAATCATAAGCAGCAAATACACAAGAAGGAGATTGAGATCAGAAGATATCATCGCGACTTTATCGGTGCATTTGACGTTGATAGTCCTCGAAAATACCTCACAGAACAAGAGACAAGAGAATGTTAATGTAACACTCATACCCCTAAATATACACAAGAATGTTGAATTATTAGTTGTCTTATGTCAATTTTCTTGTAGTGTTAGAAAGTGAACATCGATTTTCTAATATCGCATTTACATTAGATTTCAGATCCTATTAAATTAAAAATTGAACCTTCAGTTGCTTTTAAGTCCTAAAAATTTAGAATTTAATAATTTTCTCATTTTACGTTTTTTAACCAAAAATTTCATATAAGGCTTATACCAAGTACCCCTAATTTCTATACCCTAATTTCTATAATTGTTTATCTTATAGTGCCTTGTATTTTTCATAAATTTTCGTCTATCTTTGTTGGATTTTATATTAAAAAGTTCTTGGGCTATATTTTAACAAATCAGGTTTATAGAAAAATAGCATACGTAACCCTTAAGTGGGTTACTATTTTGCGATGATTGCGTGGCAATGGAATGTTTGATTAGTTTCTATTTGGAGTACGTTGAGAATATTGATCACCATACGAAGGACAGAGTTATATAATAATAATAATAATAATAAAGGGACCTTGCCTAGTATAATATTTTAGTTTAAAATTTATTCAAAATAAAGCCTTTTATATATGTTGAAAAGGGAAGTTATAAAAACAGGACTCTGAAAGTGAATGGAGAGAACTCATGCATATATCTTCGATGTATCTTATGCTTTTATTAGAAGAAGATGCATAAATGATAATAATAATAATAATAATAATAATAATAATAATAAATGGAGACATCGTTCCCCATCCATCCATTAATTAAGAGAAGGGGCCAATCTCTCTATACACATCTATCTTATCTATCATCAAAAACCATAACACGCATTTAAGGTCGTTTGAAAGCTATCAATTGGTAGTGCCATATGACTCTTTTGTATCATTGATTGTTGCCCTCCCGACATGCAATATGGACTAGTGTTCCACTGCTTCACCTGTTGCAATCCGTCAATCTACAACTGATCACTCGACGAAGGACGACACGGAATTACGAGCAAATAATCAAGAGAGTATGACGAGCTTCGATGTTTTCGCATTGAGGTACGTAACATGATACAGACATTCGAGACATTGAAAGGACCGATACAAGTTCAAATCTTCCTAATTGTGTGATGTGCCTGCGATGTTAATTAGCATGCAACTCCTTTATGCTTTCTCTCTCTCTCTCTCTAGATCGGTCGAGTGATTTCTTGGTTCAAAAGAAGAAAAAGAAAGACGATCCCACTAATCATGTTGGGACACGGGTCGGTATCGTCTCCTCTCATATACTGGTTATTAGGATATGACCCGCTGGTATCATCTCCGCATGGATACCGGTCATATAGGACACAAATCACCTGAATATGGATGTGGGCGCGCAATCATCCACCACCACAAAAACACGTGAAGAAAAGAACAATCATATATAATAGTGGTCGGTCACTTATCACAACCATCCGAGAAGAAAGATCACTATAAATTAGATAGACTACAACTTTCTCTATTCGCTCGTTGTCTTCCTCTATTCTCCCCCCTCCCCCGGTCTCTCGAGGTTATATTGTTCTTGTTGGTGGTGTTGATGCATAGCCTCCACCCTCATCTATATATAACCCAGTTACAACCACATAGTTATATTCACAATATGACTATAAATAGAATACAACTCAACGATTATTAAGATTAGGAGTCTCCTCATTAAGATTCATGGTCCTAATATGACTCTAATAATAAAAAAAACATAGATTAAAGTAGGCTAAGAGAATACGAAAGAAATCAACGTGTGGTAGATATTTGGATGTTTGCTCACCTAACAATATAGAATATCACTCTTTTGATAAGAGATAAAAGATCATCTGACAATAGTAATATTTGTGGTTATATATTTAACATTGGAATATATGACAACAAATATTCAAATTATTCATTGGCACATATTAGTTTTACTGAATCGATTTTTAAATTTGATAATTATTAGAATAAATTTCTACGAATAAGTCGATAGAAAAAAAAACCGTCGTAATAATAAGCTTTAGCAATGTATATAATATTTGTCGCAAATTACAAGAACACAATAGCATCTAAAAATGTGACAAGGATATTCAAAATTATCTATTATCATAGGTCAATTTTATTGCAGTGAATATATTTTTTTAACGAAAATGGTAATATTGACCCAACAAATATGCTGTATGTAATTCAAGATTTCATTAAACAGTATATATCATGTGTTAAATAAGAACAATATCGACATATATCTCATCATATAGTGTTTATCAAAACCTTGAATGATGGAGACTGAATCCGTTTGGTCAGTTTTGCCATTTTCCTAAAAAAGAGAATGGCGTTAGAAGCTGTTAAATGCCAAAATTCAGATCTAAAATATTAAGATTTTTACATGAATAATTTATTTCATATACCCCAAAGCTTTATATATCCTTTCGTATAACTTATCATTGATTTAACATCAAACGTATTTTTTGGAAGAAAATTACAACATTTATTAATTAACGCAATAAAATTAGGCTCATAACTGTTGGGAAGGCGTTGAATATTCCAATTTATTTTACCAGAGATAGGCCGCTACACATTTGGAGGCCCAATCTCCATAGGCCCCACTAAAAGCCCATTTCGTTTTTAAAGGGAAATTTAATTTGTACAATAAAACCGATTTCCTAAAATTTCCACAATCAGTGTACGTATTCAATATTCATGACCAGTTGTCTAAGATCCTTCTAATGCATCATTTAATTGTACTTTCTCACGTCTTTCCTGATTACAATCAAATTATATTAATCATATATTGCGATCATTGCAACAGAATGCTCGTTCATATATCTTACGTAGTTAAATATATAACAAGTTGTATATATTCGTTACTTTCTGTAAATTGTCAACGAATATTGTATTCATCACTATGTTCATTGCAATGAATAATGTAGTAACGGTTATTCGTTGACTACTTCTCATAAGCGTCGTTAAAATTAGCAATTATTGATATAAATTTCAATAAATAACTCGATAGAAAATTCACTGTTATACGAACTTTTAAAGATCAATGTGATATTTATTGTTAAGTATAAGAACGGAAGATAATTTGGTAACAATTACGTATTCGTTACTATATGTTAACATTCGAAGAAATGACAATGGATATTCAAATTATTCATTGCCCTAAGTCATTTTTGTTGTGGTGGATGTTAAATATATGCACTACAACAAAGAGGTCTACAGTGACAGCATGTTGTCTGTTGTAAATTATAAAAATGATATTATTTGTTGCTAATTTATTAATTTTTAGTTAGCAATAAGTATCTTATTCATTGTTATATCATTAAAGATGATCCGTATAGCAATGTTTATCCAATATAATTTCTCAAAATGTTAACTAATCATCGTTAAATTTTGAATTTAAAAAATTAGCGATGATTAAAAAAAATGAAAATAGAAGTGGATAAGCATTGCAATTTACATCATCGCTGGAAATATCATAATACATAGGGATTTTTACATCCATAATCCTCGGTAATTTTGTAATTACAATCATACCCCTGCATAATCGTGAATTACACGAGAAACCCTGAGTAATGCTTAAACTTTACATGACATAACCTTATGACAAGTTCTGTTTCGAATCTCCGTGAACTTAGACAGAAAAAGTCAGATGTGGACAATTTTGTCCTTCGAACATTTTATATTTACAATTATGTCCCCCCTATCTACTGGACGCCCTCCCCCCGCCTTCATCGTGCTCACATCCATCGAAGTCCTCCCTCTGCCATCGCCTCCGCCGTAGCCGCGTCCATCGAGTGTCCCTACGCGACACTTCTCCAGCTCGACCACCTCTGTTGTGGAAGCCCTCCTCCGCCTCCTGCATGGTCCCCACCCCACACGGGCGTCGACAACCCCGCCTCCTGCAAGGTCCATGTCCCCCGCATGCAAGCTCCCCATCCCCACCCCTCCCCGCGTGTCGACCTTTGCAGCACCCATTCAACCTCCTCCATCCCCCCTGCATGCACATCAACAAGATCCCCCTCCCCAACCCCCTCCACGCTCGACGACCACCCCTTCAAGCTCCCCCCCACCCCCCACCGCGCGTTGACCCGCCCTCCGCCATGCGTCGTCCTCGTCCCCTGTAAGGTAAACACCCCCCTGCGTGTCGATCACGCCTCCTGCAAGGTCCCTGCCCACCCTGCCTCCTGTAAGGTCTCTGTCTCCCGCCTGGAAACCCCACCTTCAAGCTCCTCATCCCTCCTCGTACGTGCCTCGACCACGCCGATTGCAAGCTCTCCTCCCCTAGCCAGCAGGCCCTCATCGACCCCCTCCGTCCTCCCACAAGCCAGCAAGCCCCCGTCGCTATCACGACTCGCCCCGCTAGTCGGGACGAGTGCGACATAAAACTATCTGATCATCTTAACCATAATTTAGCATTTCTATGAAAATCCGATAGCAATTCCTCTATTTTATGGACTCCCAAAATCTACCCTATACCTGAAACAATTCATATAAAATTTTTGCATAAAATTCTCCTTTCAATTCACCATCACAACCACCCAAGTCATAATCCACATTCACATCACCAAACACATTTACATTGTTCCTTATGTACAACCATCATCTATTGTCAAAGTTCATATACAACTCTATCCACTTCAAAAAAAACACCCATTCTTCTTAGATGCTAACTACTTACCTGAGGTACCAAAATTTATCGCACTATCATCAAAAATGGAGTGAAGAAACCAACTATCAGCAAAAACTTAATTCCTTTTCTCGCGTCCTTTACAACTCCTCAGGTGTGTCTGTAAATAATTTTTAATAACAGAGGGTTGAGTCTAAACTCAAAATGAGTTTAGACCCAGCGAGTGGATCTCAAGCACTTTGGTAAGACTGGCTGGTTGAAAATAAAATGTAATGCTATAATAGGGCAATTTCATAAAATGAAGCTTTGCAAAATAATAATGTTGTACAGAAATTGAAATATCAAACTGGCAAACTGAAACTAATTTACTATCTTACTGTTGAGAATCTAGTGGAAATGAAAATTTTCTATTTTCTAACTTTTATAATAACAACATTTTGGCTAACGTACTATACCCATGAACACTGAAACAAACTGAGTCATATGCGTAGACAGCCCCAAAGGCGAAAGAACACCCTGCATACAGCTCAAAGTCACTGTGTATACAGAATGCGGACTCAAAGTCCTCTGAATCGTATCTGACGGTTGCCATATCTGACGGCAAGTTTCAGGGTCATATCTGATGATGTCACCATATCTGATGGCTAGTTCATGACCATGTCTGAGAGCTACTGTGGTGACCATTATTTTTGACATATTTTCTGATCCAAATTAATATAATTGTAAGCTGAGAAATTTAAGCTATCTAAATCTTATTCTTGTATTGAACTTATCTGCGTGTACCTAAAATTTGTGTAATATGATAGCAATATAACTGAATGAAAACATTTATCTATATACAACCCTATCAATATAAAGTCATAAAAAAACAAGCTTTTTCAATCACACATTAAGCTTGAATAACAAGCCCAAATTACTAAGCTACCATGATATTGGATAAAAATAAAACTTATTTTATCATCGAACTACATTATACATGTGTAATTGTATAATCAAAATGCATCAAAACTATAATACTGCAATGTATCTGTGACAATATGGGTTATATATTAAGATAGACTTGATACCACTCATCTGCATTTCTCACCTATCTGTATGTTTGAAAGGACATCCATGTATGCACGTTTCTATCCATGTATGCACTTTTCTTTACAACATTTAAAATATAAGTTGGTTATGTATTGAACATTGAAATCTATATGGGCATGCAGATGTACCTAAGATATCATTTTCTGCATGTTATTTTACTACCGATTTTCTTTTTTTTTCACTTTCCCTCTAATATTCGTATATATATTGGAATTCTGCACACATTATTAACCAATTCCAATGGAATTTGCAATACTAAAAATTGATGATTATTTTATTTTAGTATATGTAAAAGTTGTCATATCTACATAGTTTGAAAAGAATTAGGGGATACACAAATTTCTATCTATAACCTTTCTTATTATGCTAAAGAAATTTAAAGGACCAGCAACTCTATAGAGGTTCTCATACATACGAAAAAAACTAAATACCCATGTAAAATCATACAACTCCAACTTGCTTAAAATTACATATACACTTCATCTCTTAGTCGGTTCTCTCTGTCTGGTTGACTATCGTGATTCAACTATCCCTCTCTCCAATTTTAAGAAAGATGGAAAAAGACATGAATTATTTCCATGTTCACAGTATTTACACGTATGGAGAATAAATTTGACAAAAAAAACTAAAAGACAAACCTTACACCATATGTATCGCAGCTCTCTCTATCTCTGCTCTCTCTTCCTCTTTCCATGTTTCTTCAGTACCTAACACATGCTTATCTCTTCAGTGCACTCTTCTCTCAAAACTACACGTATCCCCTCTATGTGGCTTTTGGTCAAATTTATTGGCCATGCAACATTTACCAAAAGAACCCCCTCATTACTTTGCATATTTAATATTAGGACGTATTTATCTAGTAATATATAAAGCATACTTGTACTATCATTAGTGGCAACGTATTGTATCTATACACAAACCCCATAGATATTTTATTTCTTAATTATCTTAAGACTATATTAAAATTATTTTGGATCTCCTTAAGATTTTGCATACCCAAGTAGCTATATGTAGGGGGTATCGAGAGAGATCTATTAAGCTAACATCTTCTCCACACATGTGATCTAGATGCCAACTGATATCTAAATGATCCTTGACTCTTTTTCTTTCTAAAAAATGATATACTATTGATTATTATATTTTTTAACAGTAATAGACATCATATTTTTATATGATAAATAAAATCTTAATTTGGTATCCAAAATTATACAACATGATTGTAATTACTTTGTATGATGCTACAATTTAGAGGGGGATAACTAATCTTATCTTTGGAATTGTATGGCATTACAGTCGCCCCCACCCATGTCGTATGCATGTTCCCTGCCTGCAAGCTCCCGTCGACCTCCCTACTCCGAGTCGCCTCCCTCCACCATCAAAGCCCTCATACCTGCAAGCTTTCGTGACCCGCCACCATCGTCAAAGCTCCTGTCGATCCCCTCAGCCATCATCCAAGCAGCAACACCCCCCTCCTAAAAAATGGAGAGCCACACCCAAAGGTGCTGGATTTTTCACTTTATCCTTTTTTATTAATCCCAACTGTTGGAGCGCATATTGGTTAGATTAATTCAACATCCGGTTGAGTTAATAAATAAAACTAACGGAAGGTTATGGGTGTAAAAAGGAGCATTTATTCAGGGTTTCTGATGTAATTCTTGATTATACGGAGTTATGACTGTAATTATCAATTACTCAAGATTGTGGGTGTAAAAATCCCTATCCCAAAACGATGATATCACATCAAACCATAAAATAACACCCTTTAAAAAAAAGAAAAGAAATTGGCATCAGAAGAACACTAAGGGTGTTTTTGGATAGATGGTTATGTGGGGTGGGTAATTTATTTTTGTGTTTTGGAGCTTGGATAGAGGTTTTGTTATAACACAATTGCATTGAAGTTTGAAAAGTGAGTATTGTTGTGATTTGATTATATTAGAGTTTAGAAAAAAGAGTAGAAGTTGAGTATTTTATAAATTTTAGATGATAAGATGGTATACTATATTATTTTTTATTTGATGAAAGAGAAATGAATTATTCGATGTATTAAATAAGAGAATGTGGTCTTTTAGAGGGTCCCACGAGAGAGGTAATGATGTTGATTTTTGGAGGAAAACCTCCAAAAGAGGGGGTTAACCCTCAACTCAAACGCAACCTAAGGGTCTGTTTTGTTGCCAGGATACTTCGAGGTACCTTGGCATACCCCAGCTCCACCCATGCATTTCCTGATCGGGATTACTTGCATGGACCATATAATTTCTTCGGTATAATATTTTTTACTATGTTCAAATAAACAAATTAGCATAAAAAATATATTAGATCTTTTAAAAAGTTAATATAACACATAATCAATGTCACATCACATCACATTTATCATTCGAACTCTCTCAACCATCCAAACAACTAATATTCACAGGAGGATACACCAACTCAACCCAATCCAATCCAATTACCAAACAGGTCCTAAGAGCTCGTTTGATTGCCAGGTTATCTCCAGGTAATCTGGAATACCTCCTGCTCTACCTCTGCATTACTGTGTTAGAAGTGGTTGTATTTCTTTACTATAATATTTTTAACTACATTCAAACAAAAAAGTTAATATAAATACATATTATAATAATTTAAAAAGTAATATAACTTATAATTAATGTGACACCGCATCACATTTGTCGATCCAACTCTCTTCGATCTTCCTAAGTATCTAAGTATCTGAGAGGTTACTTCAACCCAACACAATCAGATTTTCAAACTAACCCCAGTGTGCCGCAAAGGAAATTAGTACAACACATGGAGTGAAGTCGACATAGAGATCGAGAGAGAAACCATAGACACACTGCAGTCCTCTATAAATGCAATTCCATCCATCCATAACCGTCGCTTTCCCCCCCTCGTCATTCACCCGCACCACCTTCGCCTTCTGTCCTGAGGTACGCCTCCTCTTCGCGATTATACACACCGTGAGTTTTTCCTCTAGCTTTCGATACATGAGACCGAGAGTTGTTTGCTCGTTTTCTGCCCTTTCCTGTCGAAACATCGATCTCTCGGGACCCCTCGACGCTCTTCCCGAAGATCCCGATGATTGCAAATACCACCAAATATTTTATCTGATAAACTAGTTTAATAAGAAATTCTGTTAGAGTAGCATATTAGTTGTATGGACTCCACAATTTCTTTGTCATAATATTCTTAACCACATTCAAATAAAAAAATTAACATAAACCCATCTTACAATCATTAAAAAAAATAATACAACCCATAATTAACATGACATCACATTAAATTTATCATTCCAACCTTTTTAGTATCCAAACTACACATAACAACCTTCCTAACCGTCCAAACTACACATAAGAAGTCACTCCAACTGAACACAATGCAATTACCAAACTGGCCCTAAAAAGTGCCGCAAAAGGACAGTAAATCCGAATTTTCCATTAAATACGAAATTTCCCGCCACAGAACAACAGAGTCGGTAAAGTTTGAAAGAGGGAGATCGAGAGAGAACCGCACGCACAGCAGTCCTCTATAAATGCAACTCCATCCCATCCATGGCCGCCTCTCTCCCCCCCTTCGACGTTCACGCACACCGCCTTCGCCTTCCGTCCCGCGGTGCGCCTCCCCTTCGCGATCATCTCAAGATATTGATGGTTCTTCCTCCTCCAAGGATGTATCGCGTCTCGAAATCTCCATGTAAAGTAACGAATGCCCCCAAAAAGGTATCGCCGATTTGGTATCTGTAAAACTGTAATCGTTGCCTGAAATCGGGATTGATTCGAGCCAGATGCAATTCTGTAGGAGTGTATGGGACGCGCGAATCCGGTGAAGCTCCCGTCTCAGTGTTCGCAGGAGGCACATGGTGATCGACAGATCAAACAGGGCACCGAGCCTCCAAACGCAGACGCCAGGACGGCACTCGTCTCGATCAGTGACAACCGGGAGGTTTCGGCAGGGGATATTGAGCTTGTAAGATACAGCGGGTTGATGTTTTTTTACTTGACATACAGTCAGATTATCTTATGGAACTAACCGTGCAAATCGATTTATGCTGATTTCATAGACTGTATTTATTTCGAAGGATGTCTGTAATTGGTATCATATATGTTCCACGATGTTGGATTTTTTGTGAATTATATTTATATTTTTTTTAAAAGTAAGATATATTCAAGTATTTTATTTATTTTGAATTCATTATATTTATTTTTTGATTAATTACAATATAAACTACACTTGTTCCAAATTTGTATCAAATCAAAAATATAAAATACCTAATTCTATACTTTTTTATCAATAATAAGAAATAATAATATTTATGAACAAAAATACACCGATTAAGAATATATGTGCATTTGATCACTTTACTTGATAATAAATAGGTCCAATGAATAATATATGAGACTTGACAATAAACGATTTTTTTTTAAATTTTTATTTTTTTTAGATTGCGGATTAAACCACGTATATGTATAAGTGATAATAAGATTGGATGAAACATCACTTCATTCTATAGTCCGATTCTAAAAAAATAGATAACCAATGAGATTAGGGTAGGTGTTCATTATAAGTTGATCGATTAAAGAAATTATCCAATATAGGTTGATTTGAGGTAAAATTTTATATCAAGAGGTATTTTATCTATTGGTAGAAGTTATTGAATATTTTCTAAAGAAATGAGAGGGGCATATGCGAGTTTTACCCTCAAAAAATCCAAATGAGGCATTGTAATTATGAAATATTATGATTATTTTTAGCTTAAAAAATCCATAGGGAAAACATTACATATACATATACTATGTAATCTCAAATTTTATTAGTATGCAATCTCAAATTTTAGGGGGGGGGGGGCGCTTGCCTCTACTTGCCCCCCCCCCCCCCTAGATGCGTCCTTGCTTGTACGCACATGGTAATGTTAATGTAGACCGATTTCGTATGTTTGCCCCGCAGTCAGAAGAAAATTTTAGTTCGATATATCATTTAAACGTTTTCTTAAACCGCAGGTGCTAAACCTGATTGGAAGCTGCTTGCAGATGTACATGAATCAAGGAGAAGTGGTTACCACGCTTATGAAAAGAGCTAGAATAGATCATGGATTCACAACTCTAGGTAGATGCTCATTATTCTTATTCACAGAATTAATGTACTGTTTCTAGTGCATCTTTGTTATAATACGATCTCGTTTATTCTCCAACAACTCAGTATGGCAGAAGCTGGAAGAGGAGAATCCAGACTTCTTCAGAGCGTACTACATCAGAGTGAAGCTGAAGGAGCAGATCATCTTGTTCAACCATTTGCTTGAACACCAGCTTCATCTAATGAACTTGAACTATCAAGCTCAAGTGCTTCATGTTCAAAACAGAATGCACCCAATGTCTGGTAAGTTTTCTTAAATACAATGAAGTTTAAATGCTTCCTTTGACTATTTATATTTTTAGTAAACTGATACATCTTTATGATACTTCAATTGGATTTTGAATCTCAAAATCTAATTAGTGGAGGTCCGAAAATTCCTCTTTATATTTGTTGTTTAATATAAATGAGATAAAGATGCTAATTTTGAACACTCAGTGCCTTCACTCTATCTTTGTTCAATGGTGTTCATATATCCGATTTCTTGAGAATGTACATATCTTGACTTTTCAAAGGTTGCAATCATTCATCCCAATGAACTTCTTGATCTTTAGATTGTGTGACATCACCTCTTCCTTGTTTCAAATGAACCTGAGAGATCTTTGATATCTGTTTGTTGTATGTAGTGAAAATAAACTCGGATCAATCAAGCAAACAAATAAGCATGAAATAACCATTACCGTCAAGGATGGTCGCTCATTACCATGCATAATTTTAAGGTTCTGTGGGAAGCTAATGAATCAGGGCGAGTAAACAACAGAGCTTTGCAGCATCGAAAATATCAGAAGATTATAAAATTTATGTGATTTGTGATGGAAAAGCGTCATCCACTCCATGGGAGAAGAAAGTTAATTAATAGTAATGTGGTTTCTATCATATATAGAAACACTGCGTATTCCATAAATACCTTACATACTATAACGTAAGATTAATCCTCACTTATGCTTCTTTCTAGTTTCTCTTTAAAGGAAAATCGTTTTCAATATCAACGTCTTATTTTGATGGTTAATAAGATGTTCATATATATCATCACTGTTCATCGATGGTTTCTTTGTGATGCAGCCACCAATTTGCCTATCGACTATCCAGTTATGCACCATCAGCCGATGCCAACTTCTGATCAGCATCATGTAGAATCCATGAACCATGATATGTCGAGCTGCCACGTTGTCAACGACATTCCTGCGCCCCACCATTTCCAGCATATTCATGGAAACATAGCAAATGAGTAAGAGAAACATAATTCATCATGAAACATGTTTAGTTGCATTTGTCTTTACCATGTTCTGCCATTTGAACATAATAACTAGCTTGTGTTAGCATTGACATGTGAATTTCTCACATGATGAGTTCCCCTCTAATTAAGATGCTTCAGATTCTATACATAAATTTATATAAATGCTTGTGTGTGTGTTTACTTTGCTAACAGCAACGGCAAGAGGAAGCGTGATGAGCTCTCTGATGTTCCAGATATGGCTATTCCAGCATCGGCTGTATCGAGAGGCCACTTCACTCCATCCGATACATCGGGGATGGACATGGATATGTTAGCACAGCATACACCATTCTCATCTGATGTTGGAGCTGGATCTTCCAAGGACTTGTCTTTGGAGCAGATCTGCTGGGATTTCAGTGTGTCAGATGTACCAACTGATTTAACACCATTGGAAGGTCAGTTACCATTTGGTTTAAGTTTCCTTTTAATGATTCTGAGCAACCGGTCCCTGTTATTTAATACTCACTTTACATGCTTTAACATACGATAATATGACACTTTTTTTATCGTTCTTCATATTTATGAGGGTATTATCTTAGGCATTCATTACATGTTATCTTAAGCATTCATTGATGGCTTTTAAACTTCTAACTAAATATTGTTGTACTCTAGCAGATTTCGATGCGGGGACTTACACGGGCGCACCTTCCCTGGTATCAGATTTTGACCTCTTCCTTGAATCATCTGGGCAGGATGAAATCGGTAAGTTGCTTTTTTCCCCATCTTCTGTAAATCTCTCCAACATTGCGAGGTTCTTCGCTAGAACTGATATAGAGTGCATCATTGACAACACACATACAAAAGTTATTCTGACATTAAGGTCAAACTGAAGTCCAAAACCAACTGTCTTCGTATCTATTTTCTGTACGAAAATAAAAATAAATTCAGTTGCCTTCAGATTTTGTCGTGTAAATTTCCAATTTCTTGACACATCCCATCAATTCGGATCCACGATCTTCACACAGAACAACTATTGCTCATAGAAATGTACTTCTAACGTAGAAGGAAAGAAAACTTCAGATAAATAGGGATTCCGAAGGCCGTTCTGGTTGAGAGACCATTGTTTAAACCAACAAATTAATTACCATTTCGTTATAAAAAAAGGGATTTCCATCATGTAAAAGAAAGGAATGCAACACAAGTTAAATTCTAGAAGATATCGCAATATATACACTCCAAAAGGACCATAATCCGAAGTAAAAAAAATATGTTTGTTGAATTTGTCAGATTTTTTTGTACGTAATACGGTAACAGAATGGATAACAATAAATTTAAATAGTAGCATCCGTGACGAACTTGATTTAGTATAATGGTACAACATATTAATCCAAACATACGCCATAGAAAACTGACCTAACAATCACACAGTGGTCATGCGCAAAACTAACCTTTACAATATCTATGATTTCACTTTAGCTGCCTTCCAATCTAGGCTCAAGAGCTGACTTAACAATCACTTCACTCACTTGATTCGTCTTTATTGATGTCAATAGATTTCTTTCTAAATCTAAATCAATTTACAATATATTCTGAATGTGAGTGAACATGAGAATACAGAGTTCGTGATTGTTGAGATATATTCTATGGTTATATATCTTTTTATCTATATTTCTTTTCCTTGCTCTACTTTATATAATTTGCCCATAGGTCTCTCCCTATATAAGGGAGCCTAGGGCTCGAGGAATAAACAACTTTTTCTATTTTCCCAATATGGTATCAGAGTGACGGTCCTAGACTGGAGCTCTTGTACCGAAACCCTAACCCTAAACCCCACCTCAAGCCTCTCTCACACGCGCCGCCTAGGGCTCTCGTCGCTCGGGCCCCGCGGCCTCCACAACCGCGGGCCCTGCAACCCCGCTGCCAGGCCCTGAAGCCTCACCGCTCGGCCCCGCTGCCTTGGGCCTCCGCTACCACACCTCTTATCTTTAGAGGTGTTGATGTTCCCTTCCTCTAGGTGCTTCCTTCTTCTGTGGCTCTGCCATCTTTCGGCTACACCGCATCTCCGTGTTGATGAGTTTGGTTGCTTGAGTCTACACATGCATCCAAACCTCTTTATATTAGTGTAGACAAAAGTTTATCTAGTCTACAACCCTAGTCTTCTATAGTCATCATTTCAGAAAGCAAGATAGATATCCCCACCACGTGCACCTTCAATGGTCATGCTCTTATTGTGAAGATGGATGGGTCGAACTACGAATTATGGACCATGCAGTTCATGAGCCTAATGAAGTTGATGAGTAAGAAACATATTCTTACCGAGGAAGAGTCGACGGAGAAGACAAGGTTATATGCCTCATGGGAGGTTGATGACGCATATGCTCAGGTCTGTTTGTTTGGTACCTTGATTCGAGACATTGCAAATGATGTCTTGCGTCAGTCCACTGCTAAAGCCATGTGGGATATTCTTGCTGCCACGTATTCACAGGCCAAGAATGAGACAAAAATTGTATAGTTTCAGCATGACATCTTCACTATAAAGCAGATTGGTCGACCCATGCATGCTCGCTACACTGCCTTGTGGGGAATGTTTGAGAAGCTTCATAGCTTCATGCCCCTCACAGCTACTCCAGAGCAAATGAAGACATACATGAATGTCATGATGGTGGGTGTCCTTATAGCCTCTCTAAATTCACAGTGTGAGGCTTCTTCTTCTCAGATTCTGGCAGATGCTACCATTGCTCCATGGAGGGGGTCTTTCGTAGATTGAGCCGGATCAATATCTCAAGTCCTGCTCTAGTCTCAAATCCTTCTGCTATGGTGGCCTCTCGTGGAATAGGTGGTCCTTCTCAATTTCGTGGACGAGGACCACGTGGTACAGGTAGACGTGGTTGTGGACCACCGTGTACTTACGTTCATTGATATGGTTATATGGAAGATACATGCTACTCCAAGCATGACTTCCCCGCATCTGCCCATGCAACAGAATAAATTCAACATCATGGCGCTCCACCTACATCGGATCAGTGGTATAATGAACTAGTGTTTCGATTGTGAGATATCATGCCCCCAACCAGTGCTCTTCCACCTGTTTCAGAGAGCAGCTCGGATATTGCTGCTAATGCAGGAGCTAGTACCTCAGGTAGTGCTCATACCTCTACTTCTCATCATGAATCATGTATCTCGGAATGGATTATAGATTTAGGTGCAACACATCATATATGTAGAGACAAAGAGAAACTCATATTATACATGCAAGTTTCTCCAGGAAAGACAGTGGTCATAGCAGATGAGACTCATTCTCCCATCAATGGACATGGGGAGATTATCTAGACGCCATCTATGCAGTTGCAGAATGTGTTCCGTGCTCCTAATTTCTCAATGAATTTACAGTCGATCAATCAGATTACTAAGGATTTACATTACCGAGCAATATCTGACCCATCATCTCTTGTGTTTCAGGACATTCTTCTGGGTAAAATGATTGGTTGTGGTCTTGAATTGGATGGGCTTTATCGACTGGTCCAAACACCATATGCTGGAGCATCCTCTCATTCTACTGGACCCGTCTCTCCTTACCTATGGCATATGCGCTTTGATCATCTTACACTTTAGAAAATTCATCAAGTCCTTCCCCGATCTCACCTCGCTCGTTGTTTAATTGTGAAGCATGTCAGTTAGGGAAGCACCATCGGTCTGTCTTCCCTAGTCGTCAGAGTTGGAGCAGTAGCTCCCCTTTTGAGTTTTTCCATACTGACATTTGGGGTCCGAGTCGTGTTCCCGATCATCAGGGACACATGTATTTTCTACTTGTTGTGGATGATTTTAATCTTCTGTCTTGGATTTTCTTGTTGAAGAATAAATTGGAAGCGGGCCATGCTATTATGAATTTTATTAAAGAAGTGCAGAATATTTTTTCCACCTCTGTCAAAATTATGAGAACTAATAATGCTCTTGAATTCTGTACCATATGCTATCTCAATTCTTCACATCTCATAGCATTCTTCATCAAATATCTTGTGCTTACACGTCTCCACAAAACGGGGTCGTAGAAAGAAAGCACCCATTTTAGGAGAAATAAAGTAGATTACCCAATTTTCAAATAAATCGGTTGTTTTTGAGAAAAAAATTATTTTCGTAGAATACTGATTTTAAGATAACCTACATTTCTATCTATTGTATAACCAAAGTCACCCATTATTAGAAAAGAAACGGATTTTTTTATATTGGTTAACATTTGTAGATAGAATATTATTCCGTAAATAGGCCTGCAATATAGTATATTTTCGCGAACTCGTTGATAAAAAAACTACTACCACTAATAACAAGAATAATGGTAATCAAAAAAATTAATTGATTGTTATTTAACTACCAACACATGGAATGGGTAGTAACCGGATAGAACGTCGAGTGATTTTTTCTGTAGAGTATGGTATTAAGATAGTTTTCTTTGATCTAGGTGAAAATTGATTTCCGTGGACGAAGAATCCTATAAATATATCCATACAGATTGAGGTATGTACATTAACTTATGTCACATACCATTGTTATTTATACCCCACATTAGATTTTTACCAATTATTAATTGTTTCTTTTATTTAATCTCTTAAAATTCTTTGATTATATTTCCTTAGTAGAACTCTAGATAGTCAGATGATAATTTGATATGTTGTCATAATGCTTGTCTATGGATTCATTATTAAATGATAAAGAGATTGTTGCATTATTGTCTTTTGATATATAGTTTAATTTGCAATTTTGTTTGTCCAAATATTTTTATTGAAAATTAATTATTATTTTTGACCATAATCGTCACTAGTCACATTCCTCGATCACAGACTACCGCTCCCACTACTCATAGCCCCCTCATAGGACACCATTCCGCCACTCATGCACATATCCCTCGCACACCACACGACTGCCACCTCTTACAACAGCAACTCACACCACGACCCTTACTACTAACAACGCCCACTCACAAGCCACTGTTGCCAAGTCCCCACTCAGATGACCACCGTCACCCGAAGGCACCATAACAACCACTCATACACCACCAGCACCCATCATAACATCCACGCACATTCCCACCCTACCACTCACAACCCCCACTCACAAAACACCATTCCTACTTCTCACAACACTGCTCATACACCACCTCCCCCACCATTCTCAAACTACTTGTACTCAACCGCTCCCTCATGCCCCCTCACAACAACCACTCACACGCAGGGCTGCTAATCGAGCTGAATATGTTCGTGATCGTTTAGCATTCGTTCGATAATAATTTGAAAAATGTTCATTCATTATTAAACGATCTGAACATGACCTTGAAATATTAGTTTGATAATCTTAACGAACCAAACTTGAACTTAACATATGTTCGTTTGATAAAGGTTTGAGTTTGATTAGACTTTATTATATATATATATATATATTTGCATACACTTCAAATATTTTGGGGTAAAGAAACTGGGGGGATTTTTAATCCAATTCAACGTCAACCATTTTCTATTTTTATAAATGCTTATCGAACTACCAAACTTTATTATCGAACTGTAGTTTCGAACTTGTTCATTTTAACAAGTTTAACCTTGAGTTTAATAGTTAACAAACTACTACCGAACCAAACCCAGATGTTATTTTCCTCGAATGAACTCGAGCTTGAACTTGTGCTACCAAGCTTATATCGAACCAAACATCACCTCGAACTTTTGAAATTATTGAACTGAACTCGAACATAGGTTTGTCCATTATAGTTGGGTTCGATTAGCAACACTTGTCACACGCCACAACTCCCATTACTCAACAACTCCTTTCACAATCCCATCAACCTCACTACTCACACCCTCCACTCTTCTCTCAAGATGGAATGAACTCATACGGAAAGAAAAGATACAAAAAAGAGTGCATGATTTATATTATTGAAAAAGCTATACCTCCGATTAGTTATAGTTGTAACACCCCACATTTTTTTTTCGGTTTTTCCGAAGTCTTAAAACCTATTCAATATTATACTTAAAAGAAGCGTCTCGTCGCAAGCTTTCCAACGAGTACAAAAACACGTAATTCCGAGTTCGGATGTGGGAGATATGCCTATTTTGGTAAAGAGGGATCATAGATATTGAGGGGATTAATGGTTACGGGATTAGATAAGTTAATTACGAATTAAGGTTATTTTAGGGATCCTAAAACTAGGGTTTTAGTCCTAACCTATATTAAGACCCCCATCCTTCATCTCCCCTCATTCTCACTTCTTTCCAAACCCTAATCCATCATTTTCTTCCTCCACAAGTCATTATCTTATCTATTTTCCCTCTCCTTCTTCAGAGAATCAAGGAGAGAACGGTGCCACCACCATCATCAAAAGCTCTCAAAGCCACGTAGCTTCGCGACAAGAAGAAGACGAGGAGGGCCATCGCAAGGGAAAGGCAACCCTCTCATCGGAGTCGTGATCGGATGATCGAGCACGTGGATCAAAGACGTGCACGAGTATAGGTAATGGATCTTCGGCACTCTCCATTGTTCATTCGTTTGCATATATTGCAATCTTGGAGATTGTTTTAGTTGGGGTAAAATATTTGTTTTCGATCCTAACCCTAAGATCGCCTCTTGCTGTTGGTACATCGTCTAGTGTCTCCATTAAATTAGCTCCTAGTATTTTCGTGCATAAGATGGCTTGATCTTGACTTATTATGTTTCTTAAAACCATAACAACCTACTGTGATAGACGACAATATCGTGATAACTTTATTGCTGTTGTATATTAAAGAGGTGCGTGTGAGTCGATGGGCTCCTTCGACCATGTTTCATACTACTTATGTAGAATTTTTGAATAAGAATATGTTAGTGGGTGATTGGAAACACCAAGGCTGATAACAAGGAAAGAAGGCTCACGGATTTATAATGAGGGTATACCTATGATGCCTTGTACTAATAATTAATGACTAGTTCTTTAAGTGGTATGTAAGGATGACATCAGTACAAATAATATGGGCCAAGTTCTGTCTGGAATATTACATCTTTTGAGTTATGTTGTTTTACGATGCAAACAAGTTATCTATGTAGTGAAACAAATGAAATTCACGTGAAATGGGCAATCTACTCCTTAGTTATCTGTGTACATCTACCTTCTAAATTCATACGTATGTTTCCCTTATGACTCAACACGTGTGGTATAGTGTCACAAGTAGTGGCACCTCTTTTTTTTATTTCTTTTGTCATAAGTTATATTACATGTTGTTGTTTTAATACTATGAAAGAAAAAGATAATGCGTATTAAGAGCATGTCCAACTATTAGAATTCATATTTATTTGAATAGTCCTTTAAACTAGTTTAGTTGTTATTATTTACTATTTTAGGCTAGATCCCCTATATATAGCAACATAATCACGTTGACAACTCGGAACTATACTGTATTTTTCTGTGTATATACAAATCAAGGAGTCTTTCTCTCGTACTTGGAACAACTAAGTCTATTATGGATAATACTATATTTAGCATATACGTCGCACGTATTAAATATGCATGCACCAGTTGCTGTATAACGTGTTATAAGGTTTATGTTTATATACGTATGCGGGTATACATGAACAACACTAGTTTCTGTAATCAAAGGGCATGCATATATATATATATATATATATATATATATATAGAGAGAGAGAGAGAGAGAGAGAGGAAAATGGGGCTGCCCCCTAGGGGGAGCTAACTTAGCTCCCCCCGCCCTATTTTCTTCAATTTTTTTTATTTTTTTGAAAATTTTTTCCGTGAATATTCATCACTATATCCCTATATTATGTCATAAAAATTTCGTGAGAAACAGAGACTCCTACGGCCTCCATCCAGACAGTCATTTTTTTAACGGTAACAGGATTTTTTAAATCGACCCCGTTTGGATGGAGGTCGTACGTCTCTGTTTCGCATGAAATTTGAAGACATAATATATGGATTTAATAATGAATTTACACGGTTTTAGATTTCAAAAAAAATAAAAAAATTTTGTGAAAAAAGGGTGGGGGGAGCTAAGTTAGCTCCCCCTAGGGGGCATACACATTTTACCCATATATATATATATATATATATATATATATATAGGGTCATATGTGGCTGCCCCCAACATGGCTGCCCCCGCCTTATTTGGGCAAAATTTTTTATTTTTTTTTGAAAAATAACACCATTTACATTCATCCCTATATCCCTCCTATATACCATTCGAATTTCGTCAGAAACAGAGACTCCTACGGCCTCCATCCGGACAATAATTTTTTAACGGTAACAGGATTTTTTTAAATCCATACCATCGAGATGGAGGCCGTAGGAGTCTCTGTTTCTGACGAAATTCGAATGGCATGTAGGAGGGATATATGGATGAATATACATGGTTTTATTTTTTTAAAAAAATAAAAAAAAAACGCCGAAAAATGGGGCGGGGGCAGCCATGTTCGCTGCCCGGGGCAGCCCCATTTTTTCCATATAAGTGTGTGTGTGTGTGTGTATATATATATATATATATATAACTCGTTTTGTAATTTCATGCTTTGACCACGTATGACTTTTAATGTAATTCTAAAATATTCAATGGTCGTATTTGGTTATACTTTTCCGTTTCATAAATAAGTATTATGTGATACCCACAAGGAGTATTGTTTACGATAGATACAGAAGTTTTAAGCATCTGTCACATGGAGTGGTGCTCAACATGGAGTGATTGACGAAGGTTCTTGTTTAACAATCCAAATACAAGAAATACCATGTATTGAAGTAGTGTGTGATACTTACGAGTATGTCTCAGTCAAATATTAATGGTAGGAGCGATGATCCGAGGGTCTCCCATAACAATGAGTTGGTGGGTTTCATTGTTGATCTCAATAAAAAGTACTTTTGGTAGGGTATATTAACACATGTAGTGAAAAGAAAATAAATACTACAAGGAGGGTGCACCCCCTTGTGGTCCGACCGAACCGACAATGAGTCAACCCCACTCGAGGGGCATCATAGAGTAGGGGGGTGGTAGGTACTCTGGTGGAATTGAGGTGGATGCACGCGTGCATTGCACCATACGGATCCTTATTGTTGCACTTATTTTGGAGCGAGTGAGACTCCTCCGACAGACTCGATTAATAATAGTTATGACTACTGGGGGCTTGTATGCCCTATCTCGAGTGTCAGAGTACTACTAACTAGACTGACTGAAGGATCGCACTTGCACACAGGTTTAAGGATGCATTTTGAATGAAGTGTTGCAGGCTTCATTCCTAGCGTAGTCTTTCTCCTTTGACGGTCGAGTTCGGATAAATACATGGAATTATGAATTAAGATATGTCAAAGAATTGATTTTGATTGCGTACGTGTTAATGGCCTAGAATATAAGTGATTGTATATTGCTAGATGCTTTTAAAATGTTCTCTCATAAACTTGTTCAGTTACTGCATTTGCATTGCCTGCTTATAATCTCTTGATTTATAATTTACTTTATCCTTACTGGGTCAATTGACTCACAAGTTACATTCTTTGGAAATCCAACAGGAAGTGTATAACAGGAGACGGAGGCTCGCATTTTCGGTGGTGCATCTGTAGGACATTGTTGAGGTCGATGCTTAGTTCTATAGTTTATTTCTCTCTGTTTCATCTATTATGATGTAATGAAGAGACTTTGATTTTTTTTATGTTCATTTTATGTGGACGTTGGTGATAAATGGAAGCTTGGATTTTCTTTCCCATATCTTTATATTTGTATAAATGATATATCATGCAGATTGTTTATGACTATTGTTGGATAAATCTTGAGAATGGATGTTTAAATGCGCTACCGTCGAGGCGGGGCGTTACAGTAGTGCTATCATGGGAGCATTCTATTAGATTAGAAGTATTAGGTTTCACGTTTAAGGTTGTTTGAAAGGTGGCGTGTTAACACCTTTCGAGATGCAAGAAGCAATCAAACTCTTTTATACCAGTTATTATCGGAGAGTTCAGACCTATCATAATACCCAAATTTTCCTTCTGACTAATGCTAGCTACAAATTTAAAACATGTAGCAATTGCCACCCCCACTGCTCACAGACCATTACCCGCACCACACATGCATAGACCACCCTCTCACTCATGCACCACCCATCCCTCGTAGGAACCATTCACATACTACGACCCCCACTACTCATAGTCCCCACTCTCAGGCCACTCTCTACTACTCACAGACCACCACCCCAACCAAAGATTGACCACTCATAAGTCACCATCACCCCTCATAGCAACCACTCAGTGACCACCGCCCCCACTATTCGATAACCACCATCCCCACCACTCACATCCCTCACTCACATATCATTTACCTCCCATCCGAAGTCACCACTTACACACCACTATCACCTCTAACAAAACCCCACCATGCCACCACAACCAATCATATGATTTAAAAAAAATCAAAATAAACAATCCAAAAAAACATTAAAAATGAAATTCTAAAACAAATAATCAAATCAAGATGCATTTTTTAAGTCAAATCAGGATGAAACTGTTGTATTTTGAAAATGTACAATATAACAGGAAGTTGGCACAGTGGAGTTGCACTGAGTGGGCGAGGGATGGGGGCATGTGCATGGGGGGGGGGGGGAGGGGGGGGGGGTGCATCGCAGTGAGAGTCATTGTCGAGAAGGGGAGGCTCATAGATGAGGGCAGTAGCCATGTCGAGTGGGGAAGGTTCGCGGGGAGGAGCGACTGAGTATCATTAGAGGAATACCAAGCCTTAGGAGAGCACGGGGAGGACTTGAAGGGTACCTACTATGGATGAACACCATCAATAACAGCGGAGGTTAGAATGATAGTTTACCACCTGCTAGTATATATTTCTTCCGAAGCTGCGACAATTTATAACAGATGGCTCCAAAAGGGATTGGCGGCGCAGCTTGTTGCCTGTCTCCCAACAGTTTCTTTGTAATATGTCCTGATTTAATAAATGAAGTGGTTCTTGAACCGTAGGGGATGATGTTATGATTTCACTTCTTTAGACGGAAGTGATGGTGATCCTGAGTAGGAGATTTATATGGACAGCATACGGGCTTATAGTATCTCTAAGCGAGGGGAAATATATAAGATTTTTAAAGCGGACTTGATTCGGGATTCCAAATAATGATATTTGATGTATGAGAATACTGTCAAGCTGTATGGCTTTACAGTTCATCAATCCAACAAGTATGTATATTCTGTGACCAAGGATGATACTTCTAAGACCTTATGTCTATGTATCGATCGATGATTTATTATTATTTAAATGAAGTTCGAGGATTGTGAACGAGGTTAACTTACATGGGGAGTAGATTTGAGATAAAGGAAATAGGCATGTCTGACACTATCTTGTATATGAAGTTGATCTGTCCAATAGAAGGGATAACCTTCGCTACATAATGCCGAAAAATGTCTCGAGCTATTAGACTTTTATTTTAATGGTCTGCTGATAATAAAGTATGCCTACCATCCAAAAGACCAAAAGACTAGTGTTCAAATCCCTCCTTATGGGGTAGTCGACAACCAATGTAAAAAATAGCCGGATCTTTCAACACGGATTCGAGCAAAAATCCCTGTAACCGACCTTACTTAAAGTGGGAGAAGGCTTCATCACTTTTTTATTAGAATTTTAGATCTATAATCACGAAATATGATCCATCCAAATCTTTCTATAGGAACAAAAGTGGAGTGCACATATGTTGGTTTAGGTACTTGTAAATTATGAGAATCTTGATGTATCTTGCAAACTAGACTAGCTAGGCATGTTAATTGTTTTTGGACTATCAAGTTTTGAGGTACATACATGGACTCACAACCCATGGGATACACTATAACATATATCCTCCACCTTGGAAGAACACAGTTATATAAGCTAGATAGTTCAATTGATCAAGGACTCTATCAGTTGGAGAAAATTGACATATTTCCATAGTGAATTCGTGAGGTATTATTGATTTGATGAAAGTCCATTTAATCGAAGGAATTTGATTGGGTTGTTCAAAAGAATAAACTATCAAATAGTATTCATTGTTATAAATTCAATAATGGAAGACGATAGATATTAAGTTTTTCGTTGCCTTAAACCAAACATCGATCCTAAGGTTAGGCTACCCAGATACCCGTACCAAATAATCCACAAATCTAGCATCATTCAAGGACATAACTTATTTACAGGTGAATATGCAAACCTAATATCCATACCGCCATAAACACTGAAACATTATTTAGAGCAAAGGAATGATAATACTGATATTACTGCCATCAATAGTACGTTTGGTGTTAACATACATATATATATGTCATTAAATTATCTTCTTTGTTAAATTTAAATGCATATTTTTTGTTACAGTCAACGGAAATTTCGCGAGCAATGCGCCCAGTCCTTGCAGGCAGATCGTCGAGGAGAAGTCCTAGAGAACAGAACATTCTTCTTAATCCAGATTTTGTTTTTCTACTCCTCAAAGAAATTGATGATCATTTTTTACCATCATTTTCTGTAATTCTTTGTATTTAATCTCATAATGCAACTTTAGTTAGATAAACATTCTTAATCAAGGAAACATCTCCACGTGAGTAGAATTTCCCAAGAAAAATCACTAGTTTTTC
The DNA here is from genome assembly GCA_037367405.1 of Ottelia alismoides. Classification (NCBI taxonomy): domain Eukaryota; kingdom Viridiplantae; phylum Streptophyta; class Magnoliopsida; order Alismatales; family Hydrocharitaceae; genus Ottelia; species Ottelia alismoides. The sequence continues at coordinate 140,699 of JAZKJV010001014.1, read as the reverse complement.
CACTCCTGATTTTTTCTAGAAAAAAATCGTTCATGATCTGTAATGTTGCAATAATGTTCATTATTGTTCATTTCATATTTCTTTTCTTTTTTTTGTATATGATAAGAAAAAGGATCGGATGTATTGTAAAATATAGGAATGGATGAAATTAGATTTGGTGATCAGGAACTCAAAAGTATTCTTTTTTTTTCAAGAAAGAGGTGGGTGTATTTTAATGGTTTACATGTTATGCGTTCTTGGTAATCTTTGTATATAAACAAGTAACTTTAAAAAGTTGACATTTTTTCTACATAAAAAAATATCGATTAATATGCCCAAGATTTTAGCATTTTTAAAAAGAATGCAACTAGTCAATGTAAGTTTGGATAACATTATGAATATGTTTGACTCTTTTGATGGACGTTATAGAGTTTGAAGTAACCTATAACAATGTTTCATGTTTTGGTTATTGGACTGTTATTAAGGATTTTTTTTGTGTTCGGATCCTATTGAACTCGTTGACAATCACCCACTGACATTACATTCAAACTTTGTGAATTTTAGATGTAGGATTGTCTTGACTCTTGATGACATTGGCAGAGATGGTGAAAGCCCCCACTACTACAGTAATGTGAATCTTGGATTGGGTTTTGGGTATTACAAGCACACATAGTTTCACTATACACACATCGATATTCAGACTTGTACATGTGTGATTGTCGAGCCGAGGTATTAGGCAAGTGCTTGGGCTAACTTGAGTTGTTGAGTTAGACTATTGGGCCAACAGCTCGGCTCATGTATTTATCGGCCCAAAATTAGGCTAAATGGGCTGAATTTGATGGACCTATTCTCATACTTGTCCCTCTACCTTGAAGACAACTTTGCATATTAGTAAAAAATAAATATTGACGTCTCATGGGTGAAACACTTATGACCTGTTTGATTGCCAGGTTATCCGGAATATCTTGGCATACCCTTAACTCCACCCCTACATTTATGGGTTGGGAATACTTATGTGGGTCATATAATTTTGTTGGTAATAATATTTTTAATCATGTTTAAATAAAAAATTAACATAAAAACATATTATAAATATTAAAAAGTTTATATAATACTAATTGAGGTGACATCACATTACATTTATCATCCCAACCTTCTCCAACCCTTGTAACCATCCTAACACCTACTATTTATAGGAGGTTACCTCAATCAAAGCCAACCTAGTTACCAAACAGGCTCTTATCCTATTTAATGCGACTGGTGGGCTGAGATGCACAAAATGCTGCATGTTTGGTTACCTGGTTACTCCAGGTCCAGGATAACCCGGCATACCTCTTGATCTATCCCTGTATTTATGAGTTGGATTTAGTTGTATAGATTGCATAATTTCTTTGTTATAATATTTTTAACTATGTTCAAATACAAAATTAACATAAAAAATATATTATAATAATTAAAAAGTTAATACAACGTATCATCAATGTCACACATTTAAACATTTATTATTTCAACCCTTCTCACCATCCAAACTGCTACATGCTACTATTTACTTAGGAGATTACTCCAACCAAGCCCAACCTAGTTACCAACTTCTGGTTAAATTGGTAATATAGAAATCACTAAAACAAGACTCGGAAGTATACTAGTCTTAGCTTCAACGTCACGTGAGTTACGGTTGTAGAATTGCCATTTCATGGATTTATTATATAGGGTAAATTACAAAAAAGGGACTGAGCTTTACATGGATTCCTAAATTAGGGACTAATCTTTAGTTTGTAACAAATAGGGGACTAAAGTTTAACTTAACGGTCCGGTCCCCAATGCCATTAATGGACGACTCAATCCATAATTTTACTTGACGAAAATATCCCTCCGACCTCTTCTCCTTCCCTTCGCTATGGCGAAGAGCACCCTCCTCCCTCCCCTCCCCCATGCATGCACCCCGCCTACATCAGCCATAGCACGACGGAGGCGTTGTCGGATGTCGTCCCCACGTGCTCCATCCTCCTCAACATCGTTCCCCTGCACGTCTTGGAGGGCGTCATCCGCAGACATCGTCGAGATGGGTTGCCCTTCCACCGAGACCGTCCTTACCATGCGACAACAGGGGAGGGGCAGCAACTCCATGGCGTTCGGGGTCGAGCTCGTCGCTAGGTAGGTTGTGTCGGTGCTGTTCGCGTCGGAGCCCTCGGCACCCAAGGATGGGTCCCTGGTGGTGTTCAATCTAGACCCTTGTCCATCTCCAATCTCTCCAACATCCACGAGGACATAATGACGAGCATGCAACAGAAGCGTGTCGTCGTCATCCTCCTCCCCTTCCACAAGCAGCAGCACATCGACGACGTGATGGAATCCTTCGGCGTGAACGAGCGGCTGCTCTAGCATGTGCCGTGCAGCGTCGGCATACTTGGCCTCATCGAGTTTCTCGACGACGTCGGTGGTGGCAATGCGGCAATACGATTCGATGCGGACTCTGATGGCACTGCCATGCGAGAAGATCGCAAAGGAGAACGAGGTGCGAGGAGCACGCAACAAAAGTGTGCCGCCGTCATCCTCCTCTCCTTCCACACAGAAGCTCTGTTTGGGCGAGAGGGTAGAATTGGTTAGGGGCATTTTCGTCAAGTAAAATTATGGATTGAGCCATCCATTAACAACATTGGGGACCGGACCGTTAGGTTAAACTTTAGTCCCTTATTTGTTACAAACTGAAGATTAGTCCTTAATTTGGGAATCCATGTAAAGCTCAGTCCTTTTTTTATAATTTACCCTATTATATATGTTAACGGTGGAGGTGGAAATTATCGCGTCTAAAGTATTGCCGGGATTTCACGTGATTGTTTTCACGGTTGCACTCTTTCATCTCTCACTTTTCAAAGAGGCGATGGTACACGTATTGGGAAATCAGGTTTAAAGAGCCGTATCCTCGGCTGTAAAATATTGGGTATCATGAGCCGCTCGATCAAGATCGAGCGATTCACAAGAAATTGAGGTATTTTTGAGCCTTACCGTGTGAACCGCTTGATCTTGGTGCAACGGCTCATGACACCCCTCCGGGCTCCGACCTCTGCGGTATTGCAGAGGATCCGTACTCCAAGTTTAAATGTCAAAATGGTAATAAAAAACCCATCAATCCGACGCAGTATAACATATAATCGACCACAACAGATTCAGATTTGTTTATCGGATCGTATCAAGACACGTAATCTACCAGTGATGTTGTTGTGACCTCTTGCTAATATAGTTACTGTCTATAACAGGCAAGGACGGATCCAAGGGGGGGCATGGAGGGGCACATGCCCCGTTTAAATTTTTGAAGAGAATATAATACATCTTATGGTTCACCTTGGGGTTTTAAATAATCAAATACTCTTCCATGTATATATGTACTCATATTTTTGTATTCTTGGAGATAAAAACTACCATACATGCCTCCTCTTGGATTATTTACTCAAATAACATATCTTAACATTAAGTTATCATCAAATTCCAGTATATTTTATCTGTATCGACTTTTATTAGTAATTTCTTATACAAATAAACATGCAATAGATATTATACGATGATTATCTTATTGTTATTCACATAAATGTAAAGAACCATACAAAATTAATCAACTATTTGTCACACTACAATAGGATGTGTTTATGTGATATTTTTTTTCTAAAAATTGCAAATATATTATATGTTATTATATATAATGACAATATAATTCTTTCAAAAAATATTTTTTTTATTATTGAAAGTAGCGACAAATGTCATGTTTATTTTTATATCAATTGCAATGAACCATATAATGATGCTAATGTATTGTTACTTTTCAAAAAATTGCCTATTCGCTATTTTTTCAATAAAAAGATAATGATGGTTAGGTAAATTTTAGAATAATAATAACAAATAACTGTTGTTATCGCACTGTTGCTAATGATATAACAACATATATGACACCCGTCATTGATTTCAAGTATAAAATATAATTCGACAATATATAATATCGCCATTATATATTAAACAATGGATGATATAGTGACGGATTAATATCACAAGTAATTTATAAAGAAAAAAGGATACAAAATATCATTAAAAAAACATTGACACCCTTGGTCAGATTTATAAAAAAAGGAGTTTGAAATGATTACTAACATTTATATGGAAAAATATATACGACATAATCTACCCTTTTTAGTGTCATCTTTATAAAGTTAGTATTGAAACTGATAAGTAATTTTTTTAGCTTGTGCCCCCTCCTCAAAATTGTTCTGGCTCCGTCCCTGATAACAGGTATAATAATATGGTTGTTCCACAATCTCATATACTCAGCAGCATGGATTTAGGTACAATGCATGGAAGAAGAAGATGCAGAGACATGTTGCAAACAATGGGAACACCTCGTACTTAATTTTACGAATTGATACATGACACAGTATAACGTATACTAGCTTAATATATAATGCAGAAATAAATCATATGGAGGGGAGTTGGATCGCCACATTGGCTGTACAAGGTCTCCACAGTACCTGCAAATCAAAATCGGTATTTGAGGTTTATATTTTTAAGATTTATGTGTATGTTCAAACTATATTGTTTCTTAAGGTTTGTTACTCATGCGCAAGCATCCCTGTATGATTGTACTACATGCGCCGGCTCAATGGTGACACTACAAGAAAAATGAGTTGTGACCACAGAATGTGACTACGGAAACTTGTGGCCACGATAATTCCGTGGCCAGTAGTTTCTCGTAACCACAATATGTGGCCAAAGTCTTTATATAAGAGTTGAGGCCACGATAAGTTCTGCGGTCACTTGTAATGGTCACGGCATATTCGTGGCTAGAGAACTCTCGCGACGAGACTTGTAGCTACGGTTACTGGCCACGACGTGTCGTAGCAGAGTCCAATTCTGTGGCCACAAACCTCATATCCGTGGCTATAGTTCTGTAGCCATAACTTGTTCTCCTTGTAGTGTGATATTAAAATCGGCCCGCCGTTGATGATCAAGGGGATTATCGTGTCATATAGGATTATGATAAACTATCAACATAATATGTATTATCATAAACATTAGGGTATTGTTAATGATCAAGGGGACTATCGTGACCGATGCAACACCGAAAATTAGGGATGCAAACGGTATAAGCGCTAGTAACTATACAAGTAACTATACTAGTATAAGCGCTCCCAAGCTCGTAACTATACTAGTATAAGCGCTCTACCGACTGCATCTGTCCTCAAAGTATACCAATCATGCCAATCCTCAGATGCATATCCACATGCCTCTAAGTCTTTAAAGAATGGAAGGTAAATAAATAAAACTTCGCTTATGGGCTCGTGTGTCCACGTGCAAAATGTTGAATAGTCTCATAGTTTGGCTCCTGAAGAGTACTAAAAAAATGTCCAACTAACTAGCCATGTCATATTTACAGTGGATCCATAAATATATGTTGGGCATCTCTGACATCAAAACCCAAAAGCCTCTCATACGAACTCGGTTAACTAGATAATGTAATTCAGGCCGCATCTCTTTATGAGTGTTGCGTAATCCCAAAAACCGTACTATATATACATGGCTGGTCTTGTAGAAGCCAAAATCTATGAGAGCATGAGATCAGTAAATCTGAATCAAATATAAATCTTGTGAAGTCAAATATAAATCTTGAAATATCTTAAGGGAGCATATAATCAAATAAATCTTGAAATATCTTAAGGGAGCATATAAATATCAATCACCAATAAACTGACTATTGTGAAGAAGTTGCATGATTTAATAATATTGATGGGACAAAGCTGGCGACACATTTAGACGACTTCAACAAATATTTGATTGACATAATACACTAAAAAAGAATATTAGGACAAACCAACCTCTTTTTAAGGATGACAAAGAACTGTTGTTATAAAAAGTGTTCCTTTATCTTCAAATGATCACATTGTGATAATATTGATCCATATCAAGAAGATTATTACATTTAACAAGGTTTACTCATTTCATATTAATGAGTCTCAATGAAGGTTGACAGATGATCTGATAGATGACGAAGGCCAGATAACTGTAACAAAAAGAAAGCAGTCTAGATTAATAGAGATGAGTATTAGTGGTAGATCCAAGTCACACTATTCCTTCAATTGTACCAAGTATGTCTAGGACAATGACAAGATTGTTGATTGTCTATGTATCGAACCGTGGAAGCACGCATAAACAAGATCAATCACGCAAGCACGAAGACACACGGATTTACAATGTTCACATGTAACTAGGCTACACCCTTAAGTGGTGGCGATCAGTTTTCACTATGTGGACAAGAAGGAAATACAGAGGATAGATTGAACCCTATCCCTAAGGGACTTTATAATATTACTACTCTCATACAGATGGATCCTTGAAACAAAGGGATCAATATATCCGAATACAAATAGAACCACTCATAAATAGAACCACAGTGAGAACCAATCTTGTTGGGGTATGATATGACATGAGAGGGTGCATGCGACGATTCTTCAACGTGGATCAGATGGCTAGGATTCAATGTATATCAACAGCCTAAGATAAGAAAAAATAAAGAAGATATATACAAGAAAATGGGAAGGAATGTTCTATGATTTAGATTAGACCTTGAAGATTCCATCATACTATTAGTGGGACACTTGTTAGTATGCTCAAGAAATGAGATGTCATCTTTCCCATGATTGTTAGAATTAGCATGGCAAATCAGTTTAACTAGGAAAAACACCCCGTGCTTCGCTGCGGGCATATAATTGTTTATCTATTTATTGGTGCAGATCTTTGATAGTAATAAGTTAGCTTTTAAATAACTTAGCTCAATGTTTTTATCATAGGATTTACAAAAATTATAAAAAATATAAAATAATGTATTATATATAAATATTAAGATGTTGATTTTTAATACTTCATCAAATGTGTTTCTATTTTATTAGAATGAATGAGTTATTGTTCATTATTTTTTTAAATATGCTAAATTATTCAATTCTCAATAATTATAGAATTTTAGTTCTTACGGGGTCGATACTTGGGCAATTAAGGGGAACATTCTATAAATTGATTGACAACATGTCTTCAAATCTAGTTTGTCCCACAAATTCATGTTCGCATAAAAGGTCATTACTTTCACACACTACCATCACGAAGAACACCTGTTGTTGAAAGCCTTTAAATAATTTCGATACACTGTGAATTTTGCTTCCCATACCGTCCATAAAATATTCACACATTCAACATTATTTAAAAATCTACCATAAATATGTATCTTATTTTTAAAAATTTGCTAAATAAGATATGCTATATTTAAAAATATTTTTATCAATAAAAATTTATTAGAAAGTACATCTTGGACATTAATATTATATAAAAATAATATGAAACATGGATTATTCATGTTATGATAGTTAAAAATACTATAAAAATCATAAAATACATAGTAAAGAAGAAAAAGCTAAAATCTTTTAGTATATTACAGATATTTTCTCATATGAATATAAGAATTACTGTAAGTTACAAAACACTTATTACGTTTACGATTATGATTCATAAAACTCTAAAATACATTTTTTATGAACCGTGAAATAGATCATCAAAAAATTTTGACAGTATTGTTAGAATGCATTTTGATTATAAAAATAAGCGTCCTTATCATAATACACGTTATCATGAAAGTACATGTAATATTCATGTTACTTGTAATATTATGAATTATATAAAAAATACATGGATTATTATGATTCATAATCATTCATTTATTATTGTAAGTTATAAAAATTCATGTATTATGAATTATTTAAAATACATGTATTTAAGATATGTTTCATAATAATATCTATTTTAGCATAAATCAAAATAATAATTCATAAAATATAAGTTCCATTATAATTTATAAAATACTGCACTGGACATATTTAAATATTTATTATCATGATAAATATACATATAAAAACATGGGGTTATAGAGAAAAAAGAGCACAATGAATATTACATACTCTGCTACATATTATGTATATATATAGAAACATGGAGAGAGAGAGAGAAGTCGTGCAGAGAGAACAGTGGGAGGAGAATAAAAGGTGAGGAGAAAAAAAGGAAAAGGATGGCAGAAGAGAAGGGAGGTGGAAATATAAAATCAAAAGATTTAAAATAAAATGAGAGAGCAAAATATCCTAGAAGAATTCATGCGCTATGGACCTATCAATTTCCTCATTTACTATCCATATAGGTCTTTTTTTTAAAAAAAAATTAATGCATATCTTGAAATATGACCTTATTAATCAATAAATGTTGTGCATACTATTCCTATATAAGCTATATGCATGCGATCATTGTAACTATACTAAAATTATAATATTATTCCGTGCATAAAAAAACTAATTGGTCACTACGTAAAAGAAAAATAATCCATATTTTTTAAACTATAAAATATTATGTGTATATCGATCCTATTAAATTACATGCAATCAATCACTATTAGAATGTTAAAATGATAATCTTATTCAATTAAAAAACTTAATGCTTACTATGTACAATTCCATGTGTTCTCAAGTTTATAGTGGTAGACCATTTTTTGCTTTAACATTTTCCAATCGGTATTTGTTGTTGCATTGCAAATTGATATTATAATATATTTGGTATTCTTTAATTAATTTATTTAATGTTTTTTTACATCTTGGAATGTGATTTTCATTTCCTTGTATAAGCGAATGGAATGCAAAAACTACCATTTTTGGTAGATTTCTTATATAAAATAACTGGCCTATGCACTTTGACCTTAATGGTAATCAATTAATAATAAAGGCTATGATAAAACAATACGAGAGCTATACCTCACAGTAGACAAATACGAGGAGAGAGAGAGAGAGAGAGAGGATACAAGAGAGTGTAGCGTGTCCTCATAAGCGAGAGTGAGAGTACATCTCATTGGAAATAGAATCAAATAGAGGGGGTGAGAGAACATGGCAAAGGATAGGCCCGATAGGAGAGTAACACATGTCTTACGACGAGAGAGCTAAAGAGAGCATGAGGAGGGTACCATATGTCAGAAGGAGGAAAAGAGCTTAGCAAAAATCGGCTTTAGTATATAGAAAGATTTGGTGCGTATTAGGTAAGGGCACTAATATAATCAAGATAGTAAGATAAGAGCTTCATCATGCTAAAAGAGCTGCCTTAGTGCAATTATCACATATTTGATGCGAAGATGCCATCTTTGAGAGAAGTTAGACATATGTTTATAAGAAAAAAAGAATGTGATTTTGCTAAGAATTATTATGTTACAAAGACATCATGCTATTATGGAGCATGAGTTCTTTATCTTGAACCGAGGAGCATATTTGGTGATATAAATAAAAAGGATGATAAATGTTGAAAATATATGTATTTTATAATTTTATACATGTAGATTTTTTTATCTCTAATGAGCGCTGCACTTATAAGCCTAAAGTTCTTCACTAAAGTAATTAAGAGAAAGCCCACTTGAGAGAACATTCTAAATATTTCTTCACCTCCCACTAAAATATCTAAATATTTTGGAGAAAATATTTTGGAGAAAAGAAAAATGTGGAGAAAATATCTAAATATTTCTTCATATCCTACCAAAATATCTAGATACGTTCTCTTAAAGGATAAGTATGAAAGAGGATTCTAGATCACTCTTATAAAATATCTCCACCTTCTTGAGGGCCTATAAATACCACCCAAGAGGTCCTCATTTGAAAAAAACAACACAAAAGAAGCATAACACATATAATACCACCACAAGAGTCCTCCTTCAAAGTATTGTAAGTTCTTTCTTATTGTAAACATTGTAAGTCCTCTTCTTATAAAAGTTCAAGTATTGTATGTAAGTTCAAGTTATAATGAAAAGAAGTTTTTGGGTTCACATCTACCATATGTATTGATCTATATTCTCTTCCTTTAATTCGCTTCTTATCCACCACTGATCTTCCGTTACTCTTACAAGTTTGGTATCAGAGCCTCATCATCTTTGTTGAAGTATTTTCCTTTTTTTCTTCACACCATGACATCCTCCTCCAACATACCTTTATTTAGTTACATCCAAAGCTTCATTCTTATCTTTGATAGAGAAAGTTATAATTATTGGATTTTGTTTTTTTATTCCTCAAAGAAATTGATGATCGGTTTTATTCTTCTTTTCTGTAATTCTTTTCATTTGATCTTAGAATACCGCTCAAATTAGATAAATATTCTTAATCCATATTTACGAGAAATCAACGTCAATATGGGGACAACAGTAAATAGAAGGAAATAACCCCATGTGTGTAGTAAAAAAATCACTATTTTTCCCACACCTAATTTTTTCCAGCAAAAAAAACTCGTTCATGATTTGTATTGTTGCAATATTTTTCATTATTATTTATTCCATATTTTTTCATTTTTGTTATATTATAAGGATTAGGCGCATTGTGAAATATAGGAAGAGATAAAAGTATATTTGGTGATAAGGAATTCAAAAGTATTTTTTTCAAGAAAGATATGGGTGTATTTTAATGGTCTACGCGTTATATGTTCTTGGGACTCTTTATATTTAAATAAGTAACTCTAAAAAGTTGACATTTTTCTGCACAAAATGCCGATCAATATATCCAATATTTTAGCATATTTGATAAAGAATGCAACTAGTCAATGTAAGATTTCAATGACATGAATATTTTTGACTCTTTTGATGTATAATATAGTATTTGGAGTAACATGTAGTAATGTTTCAGGTTTTGATCATCAGACAATTATTAGGGAAAATTTGTTGGATTCAGACTCTATTGAACCCATTGACAATCACCAGTGACTCTCATATTCAAACTTTGTGAATTTTAAATGTGAGAGCTCCCATATGATCTACTCAAAGATCCACAAATTCGATGGCAAATTCAACAGTCCTTCGACCATCATCAACAAGCTTGAAGGTATGGAGGATGGTGGCAAGAAGCAAGGGCATGTTATGGTGAAGAGAGGGCAATCAAGATGATCGTTATATTCTATATTTGAACTTGGGAGGATCCTTAAGCAGATCTCACCTATTCACATTTAAGTTTCTCAGCTCAACACCACTTGATCAAAACAGGCATAACTCCCTCCTCCCACATACTTAATTTGAGACATTTCAAATTTGTTGGATTTCTAACGACAATTCACGTCCAAAAAGTTACCATATGCAAAGTCTAGATTAAAATTCAATTTTATATGATTTTTCTAGTGAGTTACATGTGAATATGCAAACCTAATATCCATACCGCCATAAACACTGAAGCATTATTTAGAGCAAAGGAATGGTGATACTGATATCACTACCATCAATAGTACGTTCGGTGTTAATATACATATATTTCATTAAATTATCTTCTTCATTAAATCTAAATGCATATTTTTTTGTTACAGTCAACGGATATTTTGCGAGCAATGCGCCCAGTCCTTGCAGGCAGATCGTCGAGGAGAAGTCCTAGAGAACAGAACATGCTTCTTAATACATATTTTGTTATTTTATTTCTCAAATAAATTGATGATCATTTTTTATCCTCATTTTCTGTAGTTCTTGATACTCTTTGTAAAGAGAAGAGATGGATGTATTTTAATTTACATGTCATATTTTCTTATTACTCTTTGTATATAAATAACTGTAAAAAGTTGATATTTTTTCTGCACAAAATGTTGATTAATATGCCCAAGATTTTATCATATTTTATAAAGAACGTAACTAATCAGTGTAAGTTTCAATGACATTATGAATATCTTTGACTCTTATGATGCACATTATAGAGTTTGAAGTAACCTATAGTAATGTTAAAGAATGCAACTAATTAGTGTAAGTTTTAATTACATTATGAATATCTTTGACTCTTTTGATGCACATTATAGAGTTTGAAGTAACCTATAGTAATGTTTCAGGTTTTGGTCATCGGACTGTTATTAAGGATTATTTTTATGTTCGGATCCTATTGAACCCGTTGACAATCACCCTGACATTACATTCAAACTTTGTAAATTTTAGATGTGAAATTGTGTCTTGATGACGCTGACAGAGATGGTGGAAGCCCTCGCTGCTGGAGTAATGTGAATCTTGGATTGGGTTTTGGGATGTTACAAGCACACATAGTTACACTGTACATGAATAGGTATTCAGGTTAGTACATGTGCTGATTGTTGAGCCGAGGTATCGGGCAAGTGCTTTGGCAAACCTGGGTTAGTGAGCTAGACTTGGGCCAATAGCTCGTCCCATGTATTTAACGACCCAAAATCAGGCTAAATGGGTTGAATTAGATGGACCTATTCTCATACTTGTCCCTCTACCTTGAAACCAAATTCACATATTAGTTAAAATAAATATTGACGTCTCATGGGTGAAACACTTATGACCTGTTTGATTGCCAGGTTATCCGGAATATCTTGGCATACCCTTAACTCCACCCCTACATTTATGGGTTGGGAATACTTATGTGGGTCATATAATTTTGTTGGTAATAATATTTTTAATCATGTTTAAATAAAAATTAGCATAAATACATATTATAAATATTAAAAAGTTTATATAATACTAATTGAGGTGACATCACATTACATTTATCCTTTCAACCTTCTCCAACCCTTATAACCATCCAAACACCTACTATTTATAGGAAGTTACCTCAATCAAAGCCAATCTAGTTACCAAACAGGCTCTTATCCTATTTAATGCGGCTGGTGGAATGAGATGCACAAAATGCTGCATGTTTGGTTACCTGGTTACTCCAGGTCCAGGATAACCCGGCATACCTCTTGATCTATCCCTGTATTTATGAGTTGGATTTAGTTGTATGGAGTGCATAATTTCTTTGTTATAATATTTTTAACTTTGTTCAAATTAAAAAATATTATAATCGTTAATAAGTTAATATAACGCATCATCAATGTCACACATTTAAACATTTATTATTTCAACCCTCCTCACCATCCAAACTGCTACCTGCTACTATTCACATAGGAGATTACTCCAACCAAACCCACCCCAATTACCAACTTCCGGTTAAATTGGTAATATAGAAAACACTAAAACAAGACCAGGAAGTATACTAGTCTTAGCTTCAACGTCGCGTGAGTTACGGTTGTAGAATTGCCATTTCATGGAATTATTATATATGTTAACGGTGGAGGTGGAAATTATCGCGTCTAAAGTATTGCCGAGATTTCACGTGATTGTTTTCACGGTCGCACCCTTTCATCTATCACTTTTTAAAGAGGTGATGCTACACGTAATGGGAAATCAAGTGTAAGGAGTCGTATCCTCAGTTGTAATATATTGGGTACCACGAGCCGCTCGATCAAGATCGAGCGATTCACAAGAAATTAGGGTATTTTTGAGCCTTACCGTGTGAACCGCTCGATCTTGGTCGAACGGCTCATGACACCCCTCCGACCTCTGCAATATTGCAGAGGATCCGTGCTCCAAGTTTAAATGTCAAAATGGTAATAAAAAAGCCCATCAATCCGAGTAGTGTAACATATAATCGGCCACAACAGATTCAGATTTGTTTATCCGATCGTATCATGACACATAATCTACCAGTGATGTTGTTGTGACCTCTTGTTAATATTGTTACTGTCTATAACAGGTAATATGGTTATTCCACAATCTCAGATACTCATCAGCATGGATTTAGGTACAATGCATGGAAGAAGGAGATGCAGAGACATGTTGCAAACGATGGGAACACCTTGTACTTTGTTTTACGAATTGATGCATGACACGGTATAATTAGGGTTGGGTACCGGGCCGGGTCGGGTTTGAGTTGGCCCGGCCCAAGCCCATTTAAGTATATGAGCTAATGGGTCGGGCCTAAGTCCATTTTATTTTCAAAAATTAGGCCTAAGCCCAAACCCGGCCCAAACAAAATGGGTCGGCTTCGTGTCGGGCCGGCCCAATTTAACACATATGTATACCAATATCATGTCTTCCATTCTTCTTGCATTTGTGAGGTTGTTTCTTATGCATGTGTGCATGTTTAAAACTATAAGCATGCTAACTAATTTGTGATTTTAACATTAGTTGTATGTTGGAAATAGAAATGTGATAAAAATATGGCGACTTAAACCACCATTCAATTCACCATTACATATTCTATTGTAGATGCGGGCACTATGACCCAATACAGATTGGTTACTTACAGTTGTACATGCTCTAACACTTGAGGACATAAATTCCATTCTTGCATATTAATGTAATAATCTTGTATATTAATATAATAATATCCTCAATCCACGTTAATGGATATGATTATTAATGTGTCTAAGCATTTATTCTACACTCGAATAAGGATATTAAAGTTAGAACATAGTATTTGGAATGAACATGAATATAATCGATATAATTATACCGTACTAGGTAGGAATATACTTGCTTTAGAATGGGTCGGGCTATCGGGTTAATGGGTTTGAGCCTTCTCAGGTCCAAACCTGACCCGATAATCAATATGGGTTCTTTTTAGGGTCCACGACCCGTCCATTAAATTTCGAGTTCGGGTTTGGGTCGGGTTATACGGGTCGGGTTTTGGGCCGAGTCGGGCCGGCCCAGCCCAATGCCCAACCCTAGGTATAATGTATACTATCTTAATATATAATGCAGAAATAAATCATATGGAGGGGAGTTGGATCGCCAGATTGGCTGTACAACATCTCCACAATACCTGCAAATTAAAATCGGTATTTGAGGTTTATATTTTTAAGATTTATGTGGATGTTCAAACTATATTGTTTCTTAAGGTTTGTTCCTCGATCTGATATCCACAAGTCGCAAGCATCCCTATATGATTGTACAACATGCGCCGGTTCAATGGTGATATTAAAATCGGCCCGCCGTTGATGATCAAGGAGACTATCGTGTCATATAGGATGATGATAAACTATCAACAGAATGTGTATTATCATAAACATTAGGGTATTGTTAATGATCAAGGGGACTATCCTGGCCGATGCAACACCGAAAATTAGGGATTCAAACGGTCGGATACAGATACGGATATATGTATTATCATACCCTTATCCATTTTTTAATACGAATACGGATGCGAATACGGATAGTAAAACTATCTTACCATATCTCTAAAAAAACGGATACGGATGTAAAATGGATACTGATCACACACGAGTAATGTTAGAAATACTCTGTAGAATCGATTTAAATATATAAGAATTGGATGGAAAATACTGGATATTAATTTACTAAACATGTTTGAATCATAAAAATTATGTAAATATGGTAAAAGGATGTAGAGAATTATGTTATATAGGGTTAACAATAAATCTAGACTATATTATATCTCAAAACGGATATACGGATACATATGTTTGCAGATATCAAAACGATATCTATATCCATATCTATTTTAAATTGGATACGGATATAGATGTCAAAATCTGTTACGGTGACGGACGGATATATCCATATCCGTTTGCATCCCTACCCAAAATCCAACGGTGAGAAAGCCACATGCGGATCCCACGTGCCGTTAGACCCCACCCTCGTTTGCCTTGCCTTGTGTGATAACTCCACTCACGTGTGACCATGAGGTCAACAAAATAATAACACCCATAGACCCTTTTGGGTCGTACATAGATATTTCAGAATTAGTCACCGTTGTCATAGGAAGCATGAACCCATCCCGATCAACCTTGCACTGAAGATAGGATGCATGAATTAGGAAAGGCGAGGGATACGTCGGATGGAAAATGGACGACTTAGATACAAGGCCGACTATCCTTGGTCTCCTATCCGAATCGTCCATTTCTCATCCGACGCATCCCCTGCATTGCATTAATTACCACAGTGGGCCTGTTTGGTTGCTGATTTGGATTGGGTTGAGTTACCCCTGTGAATAGTAAACTGTGAGTATGATTGGAAGGGTTGGAAGGAGAGGTACACCGATGTACTCCAACCCAACCCAGCAATCAAACAGGTCATGTTACAGTTTTACGTGAACATCCTCAGTATTGTTCCTTTGTTTCTAATGTTGGGGTTAAGAAGCATCATATTTTTTTAAATAGAAACTCTGAAGCTATTATGTTCTCCTTCAACTCCATCCTCTTCCACGTATATGAGGAGAGGAACTAATGCTTCTTCTTCTTCTTCTTCTTCTTCTTCTTCTCTACTCCATCCAATGGAGGAAACTACTGCATCAACCATAACAAAGGTATGGTGGACTAGCCAAAGGAGTCGAGTCTCAAAATAGATCGGGGACTAGTCCCACAAATCACGTAGAAACCATATAAAACTTCATTTGTGAGTTTGATTGTTCTCTCGTTCCTCGCTACAAATCTTCAATTATGAAGTTTGATTAATGGGTTCAAGCCTCTACAATTCTGCATTATCTATGAGATTATTTTGAAGAATTTAAAAACAGATTTTCTTAAAGATGGAAACGATCATATGTTCATTCAACACAAAATAATCCCAGCTTATTATGGGGTTCTTTCAGCAGAAACACAACAGAAAATAACGCAAAGATACCTTAGATCAACTTCCAAAAAAAAAGAGAAATCCAATTCATATTAGATAAGGCATTTTTGGCAGCTTCAATGAATGCACTGGAAAGATATACAATAAGCATTAGAGCTTCTTTTTTTTCTACAAATTATGGTCAGTTTCTTTTACCACCAAATTAAGGTCAGCTTCTTTTTATCTACAAGAGGGGAAGGGGAGATACAATAATCCCAATAGTAATATCAAATTTAAAAAATCACAAGCCAAAAAAGATAGAAATCACAATGCACACAATGATTTTTATGTGGATACCCAAGTACGTGAAAATCACTACCCATATCTCTATTCTAGAATTTCCCTTCGCTCTCTCGAATAAGCTTGCTTCCACTGTTCCAACGTTACTTTAAATCGAGTGTAGCACAATCTCTTGTACAACATGTACCCTTTTTTAATTATTTCCAAAGAAAGATTTTATTTCTCATAGAGAAAGAGATCCACAACTCAGATAGATGTGTAAAAAATACGGAACAAAAAATAGTTTATCAATAAAAACTGAATCTGCATATAGAACCTTCAACTCAAAATCTGCTCGAGAATGATGATGATCACTATTGAACACATAGAGCTTTGAATTGAAGAGAGTTCGAGAGCAGCAAATCCCAAATAAAGCTCAATACTGCATTTCTTCTCTCTTTTTTGTTTATCCCGACAAGAACCACTAGGGTTCTATTTATGGTCTTGAGCCTCAAAGAGCTGTTGATGAGCAAAAATGGAAATCCAATGATATTACATTAAAAAAAGTTAGAGTTGATCGATCAGGCATTTGGGTTGATCGATCATAATAGAAAAATTGATCATGTCAACAGTGTTGATCGATCATTTGTAAGTGTTAGATGATCATTGAAATGCAATTTAAAATGTGCTCGATCATGGTTAAAAGTTGGTTGATCATGTTAAAAAGGTTGGTCGAACAAATCACAATCAATAGGTAAGGACTGATCGATCAGGATCTGAAATTGATCGATTAGGAGTGATCCATGAGGCTGTCAAGATGTTTGATGGTGTCTATAAATTTATTTTAGGAATTTGATTATTTTTCCTTAGTTTTGCTTACTGATCAAGAATATGAAAAAACTATAATACTAGTTTTCAACATAAATAAAAACTATATAAATCATCCGACTCGACAAAACTTGCAAAAGTATCCCTAGATCTTCTTTACTTATTCTTGACCTCCAAAGTCTTCAAATCTTCTTTATAAATGCATTTTATCTTTTTAGAATTGAGCCTATAGCTTTTTAGAACTGGATGCTCAAAGATTTGTCTTTCAGACATCCTTCTTTACACTTTTCATTATCTCTTTTACCAGAATATCAATCAAACTACAAAACAAGCACACCACAAAATCATTAGAGAAATCTCAAGAGTCTTAATTTATTTTCTTAGAATTTGTCATCACTTCCATCTTATATCTCTTGAATGTTTCAAAAGCCTCTGCCTTTATTTCTAAGATATGGATGTAACATCAAGTAATCATCAATGAATGTTATAAAGATTCCTTATTTTTATATGTATTGGCACTCAGTGGTCCAAATATATTTGAGTGGGACAAACCTAATAGTTAAGTCGACCGACCTTTTGAGAAGGATTTTCTCATCATTTTGCTGGTTAGACAATGTTCACATTGTAATGTCCTTACACGCGTAATCTTAGGTAAAAGTTTTGCTTTGATTATCCGATTCATCTTTGAGTTTCTTGGATGTTATACTCTTCCATACCACAAATTGTAATCATATAAATAAAACAAAGAATACTTTGAAAATACAATCATTAATTAACCGAAACTTATTAAGGGAAGACATTACATGTCATGTTCGTATACAAACTTTTTCCATGGCATATACTTTCTTATTCTTTCATATGGATTCATTCATATTATCAAAACGAACTTCAAAATCATTCTTGAGTAGAATTGGAATAACTACGAGGTTCCATTATATTCCTAGAGCATGTAACACATCTTGAAGTATCATGATACTATCGTTCATGTCAAGCATACATGTCCCAACACCTTGGACATCTGCATCCCATGAAGATCATCTATTCTCCTTTCATGAGCTCTTAAAGTCAATCCACCACTCAATCAATCATCGTCCTTGACAAATGTGTTACACTCAATCGTGAATTCAATATTCTTCTTGCTTTTGTTCTTAGACACTTTAGAATTCCCCGACTTCTTATTGGGGCAATTCACCGTTGAAGTGATCATATTTACCACAATCATAGCCAAAATCTCATGGGTATTTCCTACTTTCCCCTTCTGATTTACTTTCAAGGGTCATAATCATTTTCTTTTATGCATCACATTTGCTTCTTTATCTACCGTGACCTCAAAGATCTCGAATATCGATCTTTACTTGAAGAGATTCTACTCAATTGTCAATTGTGCAAGTAGATTGATTACACTCTTATTGGTATCATACATCCTAAAAGACGTAGCAACCAAGTTAAATGACAATAGGAAACTTTCGAAGATATATATTTTCTATTTGTATCTTCTCTGGAATTGCATAAGTAGTAGTTGTTAAATCCTCAATCATCATGATCAGCTTATTCACGTGCAGTAAAATGCTTTTTGATTCTTTCATTATAAATGAGTTGCACTAGTGTAGAAGAAGATGTACATACACTTTCAATTTGGAGTAATATTCGTTCAATGAAGTTCAGATTTCCTATGATGACTTACATATCTCGAAGATCCTTATCAGATTCAGCTCCATGTGAGTCGGTATAAAACTCCGAACCCTAATATATGATTTCTCCTATTGTTCACATGATATGATTTCCTTCATAGTTGGAGTTTTAGGCAATGTAGGGTCAGGTTTATCTATGATGAAGTGTATTTTATCATGTAGAATGCTAAAGTAGATTTTTACTCTGCATTTTGTATTTAGTACTAGTAAGTTACATAGCGAGAGCGAGGTTTACTATACATACATAACCTCAAATCCCTAAAAAGCCCCTGGTCCGGATGAGTGCATCCCAGAATTTTTCAAAAATTATCGGAGTATACTCAAAGACGACCTCATGGGTATGATTACCATGCTCAACTTACCATGCTCAACTCTCCGAACCTTGATCCCATAGAGTTATGATTCATCAACACTCATTCCGCTTACCCAAGGTTGAGGGTGGTTTGGGCCTTTGCTCTGTGGCCTCTATTCGCAAAGCTATGGTGATTTCTTGGGCTTGGATGATCCTATTTTCCTCCTCTTCCATCTGGGCTCACTTCATGTGGTCCAAGTACTTACGCTTTGATTCTTTCTGGACGGTCTCTCCTTCCTCTTCGGCCTCCCCCTTGTGGAAGCTAATTCTCTCATGCCGCTCCATTCTTTGCGGTGTTGTGGGAGGTGCTTCCCATCCATATGTTTGGCTTCCTTCACCTAGAGGGTTCTCCTTTTCTGCTGCCTTCGACCTGGTCCGCCCTCGGGCTTCCCTTGTCCCTTGAGCCTCGAGGGTATGGGCTAAGGGGCTTGCTCCGAAACACTCCTGCACACTCTATAGGGCCATCCTTAACCTACTGCCCACCACCGATAGTGCAACGTCCCGGGCTTAGGTCTCCGGTCCGTTATCGAGGAAAACTGCCCTTGACAACTTATTGGGTTCGAGCCCAGATGGACCCGTTGACAACCACCCAAAATGCTTAAGCCCAAGTTGACAAGTAGTAATCCCCACCACTTATTAACCACACCCACACTTTGTGAGTTTTCCATGTGGTACTATATTTGAGATTAGGGTGTTACAGATTATACAGTGCAGATGTGGATGCTGGTTTTTGATGTTGGATTGTGGAGCGTGGAACCGTAAGATTATTGTATAATTACGTCATTAACTATGATTAAGGATATTATGATAAGTATAATAAAGAGAAAGGAAAGAAGGGACGTGGATTAAAAAAGGAAGAGTGTTCATCCTCTTTCTCCTACAGTATTTTGATATTAATTAATTAATTACTGTTATAGGAGAGACGTGCTTGAATGGTGGAGAAGGAGAACCACAAAAGTAGTTGCTGAATCTATTGAAATTGTCTGATGTACTGTGAATGCGAGCAAAAAATTTGAGGTTGTGTCATATGTTGCAATTTTCGCCTACCTTTTCGTATATATTTCAAACATTACGATCACGTTGTTCACATGCAGTTAATTAAGTTTACCAACCCAAGAGTACGTGATGTATGTATTTTTTTAGTTCACGGTTGGTTGAAAATCCGAAAAATAATATCGTATAAGCATTCTTATATAGACAGATCGGGGAACCATCTAATATATAAGAACTAAACACATCCGGGAGATGATTATTCCTACTAAAACTGTGGGAAAAAAATGACATGGTCACTCCAGTCTCACATCTTCATTAAGAAAACTTAAGCTTATGATCTCTATTGGTGAACTGGGAAAAGAACTTGGCGAGGGCCGCGAAGAAGCCGGCAAGGCAGTCCAGCATCCAGTACAGCAATGCGAGCAGCCAGTCCTTGAAGCCTCTCTTCGGGGAGTGATTCTGGTCCGCGAGCAGAAGAACGCGGTACACCGCCTCCGCCACGCCGTAGGCCGTAGCTGGATCACTCTCGTCTACCAGCAAGCCATACTCATTGAGGCATGCGATGTCATACGAGCCCGCCGTCTCCGATATGCCCAAATACTTGCATATGTGCACCCGCGCCTCAAGCCGCTCCTCCGTCGTCAGCTGGTCTCCGTGCGTGAGCATTAGCATCGGTTCCTCACCTGCACCGAGTCATCGATAGATGGTTAAGACTACATGCACTTAGAATTGTTAGGATTAGAGTCATATTAGGATTGGGAATCCTAATTAGATTGAACTTCTAATCCTAATAGTAATTGAGTTGAATTCTTTTTATAGTCCTATTAAGAGATATACTAGTGGATCGTGTTCCCATCAATTGATATCAGATTACCAAATTCAAAATCGAGCCTTTGAATTACTCTAAAAGCTGTTTAAATAAAAAACTAGACTTTAATCAAAGTTAAAAATAAGCATAATTCAAAAATATGATCGATCAGTTACCACGCATCAAGGACGAAGTGGCAGAGAAGATCTCCCTAGTAGCATCAAGAGGTTTCATACCGCCGGCCTTGTACGATTTGTAGATCTCGTACATGTTCGCAACCACCATCACGGAGTTCACCTTCCGCTTAGCGTACTTCTGAGACTCTAGACTCAAGCTATCACCGGAAAAGGCTCGACGACATGCCTGTCGGTGACGAACTCCATACCGGATCCAATCCGCCATCTCCTCGAGGTGTTCGCGCATTGAATCGTACTCGAATCCCCTAGTGTCGAACACACAGAAGCCACTTTGCGAGGTCCTCACTACATTGTGTTCCTCCAGGCACTGCATTCTCCCTCCCTTCCCTGTTTCAGATATAAATTAAGGAATTAACCTTTCCCTCCTTTTTCGCCACGGTATAAAGTACAGAGAAAAATGTTTTCGTTTGCTAGTATAAATAAGTAGAAAATCAATTAATATCCTTCCAAGCATCTGATACGTTCCACAGTCTCATTTGGGGAACACGGATCGTCCGTGGTACTGCAGATTCTGCCGTAACCGTTTGAGTTGTTCGATCTTTATCGAGTGGTTTTCATAAATTCTCGTACAGTGTGAATTCGTGCGAACCGCTCGATCAAGATCGAGCTGCCCGCGTAGGATCCTCTCGCCTCATCTGGCAACTAACACTAATTTTTCTTTTGCAAATTAACAACGGAGCCGTGTTCCCAAAGGCACACCAACTATGCTTACGAAAACAGTCATCGATATTTAAAAATAATTGGGAACTAAAAGTCAATGGTCCTATCGTCAAATCACAAGACTATGCTGCAAATCTGTGTATACTTTTCTGAAAAGGACGAAGTGAAATTTCATTTTCACGTTTTAATTATCGATTATATAACAAATGAGACGATTTAAACTTCAAAGGAATGAAAAACATATAGCATGAGAGCTAAACATTGGCCATCATTAGCGTTCATTTCATATCCTTCGCGTGGCAATAATTTGCATTCCCGTTCGAAGGGGTTGGATTGACGGTTAAACCTTAACAGCAATGCTCTAATCAGAAGATGGATGGAAATAGTTATGGAACCACGAAATCTAGGGCGACATTACACCCTGCATTAGTGTTGATTTTGCCTCATTGCACTATAAATCTTCCATCCTACAAATCCAATTCACAGGAAACGGGAAAGGGGGAAGTGATTAATTGAGATTAACAGAGATTAAGAAGCTAATTACCGGCAGCGGAAGGGGAGGTATGAGCGAAAGGGATGAGGCCGGAGCGGCCGAGCACGGAGTACATGAGGTTCACAAGGGAGCTCTTGCCTGACCCTTTTGCCCCCACCAGCATCACGCTAATTACGGCCGGGAGCTCCATCTGGTGCTTCCCCATGCCTCCGGTGGGCACCCAGAGGTCCCCCGGGCGGTAGGCGAGCAGCCTCCGCCGCGCATCGTCCAGGGATTCGGTGCCGAGCAGCGCGAGCCGCTCCATCTCCCGGAGCACCCGAACCCTCGGCTCCATGGTCGGCATGTCGCCGGCACTGGCCGGGTGGAGCTCCGGACCCGGATGGCCCTTCGTGTCGAATTCCGGGGCGGATCTCCACCAGCAGTAGAAGGAGGACTTGGAGGAGTCGTCGGCGCCGTCACCGGTGGAGATGACGGTGGTGAGGACTGCCATCGTGCGGGGATTTGGATCGATCGGGGGGAGAGGGGTGGACTTGCTTTATTGGTTGGGCATCTTTGCATGTGGATTGGAATTTTATATTATTTTAACTATGTGGAGATATTTTAAATCCGGTCCTGTACAAAATGTTATTATGTTGTTTTCTAGAGCATGATTAGTACTAGGGAAGCAAACGGTCGAATACGAATAGTATTCAAATACAGATATAGGTATTACCATATCTTTATCTATTTTTTAATACGAATATAGACGTAGATATAGATATCGATGATATTAAAACTATCTTACCATATTTTTAAAAAACGGATACATATGTAAAACAGATACTGATCGTACACAAGTAATGTTAAAAATACTCTATTAAATCAACTTAAATATATAAGAATTGGATGGAAAACACATGGTATTAATTTACTAAATGTGTTTATGTCATAATAATTATATAAATATGGTAAAAAGAGGTAGAGAATTATATTATATGTGATTAAAAACAAATCTGTGACTATATTTATATACGAAAATGGGTACGAATACAGATACAGATATTTGCGGATATCAAAATAATATCCATATCCTTATTTATCTTAAAATAGATACGGATATGGATATCAAAATCTGTATAAAACGAATACGATGAAAGATCGGATACGGATATATCCATATCCATTTGCATCCCCAATCCGTACCCAAAACATATAGGACAAGGATGCAAAACTACGTGGGGAGGTGGGGTAAATAACAATTGATGTTTTGTCTTTGGAGGTGCGCACGATGTGGGTCAGACGTTGGAAAACGGAAGGGCACCTGCCATGTAGATCTAAGCCTGTTAATTATTAAACCGTAACCCGTTTTTGACTTTCAAACTAATATAATTACCATTCACTCCTAGATTTTGTTTTAGTTTGCAGATAGGTCCAATTTGTGCTTGTACTAGACCCCCCCGCTTTGAAGCTCCGAACCCTCCATCTCGGATGGTCCGACCCAATTCGAGCAATTCGGCCCCGTGGAAATTGGAACAGTCCGATAGTAACTTTTAATTTCTATAGGCCAATTTTAATAGCCTTGATCTAACCAAACATGGCAGCAACTAAACGTGCCTTTTAGTTGGATGTCCTTCGATGTTTTAGAAATTGCCATCGTATCACTCCGTGATATTTATATAATAACGAATCCTATTTTCTATCCCACATTTATTTATTTTTGTTTCTTAAGTTATTTTCTGAAAATAATTGGGTGGATTTAACACATTAAATGACAACATAAAGCCATTCAAATTTCATGTAAATAAGACATTTCTAGCTCGTCTTTCTGTAATGGATCAATTTCAACAATTCCAAAACTGGAATAATTTGACAAGTTTGGTGGATGTGATAAGAGTCTCAAATTGAAAGAAGATTAGGAACGCTTGATTATCATTAAGCAAAATTTTTTCCTTAGCGACCACTAATTGTATTATGTTTAAATCATATTACATTACAAGTCCTCATCGTTGGTTGTGTGAGCTAGTCGTTTATTTGTATTTTCTGTTATATATACATAATTTTGCACATGTACCCTTGCAAAATGTTACAGATGCGTGCTCCCGAGATTATTAAAAAAGAATTGAGATTGTTACCCCACGAACCTTATAAACTTTGTAAATTACCTTCCCGACTTTTGAAACAATGTATTTCCCCACTCGACCATGTAAACTTGTTTACTCTTGCCCCTTGAACCCTGCGGTTAATCCATTTGAAACTTGCAGGGGTTCTTTGGGTAATCTACAGGGTCGGTGTGATAATTACGTTGTGCAAAAGCTCACAAAGGTAATTTAACAAGTTTCTAAGGCTCGTGGGGTAAAAATCCCTAAAGAATTTTGTTGTCTCCTTTTTATTTCTATGCTTTAAGGGGAGATTAAAAAAGCATTCTAAATATGTTATAATATATTTAAAATTAGTAATATTTAACAATAAATTACGTTATAATATATATATATATATATATTTCCAACTTTTCTCAAAAGTATATACCACTTAAATGGTTTGGTGGTAATTCAGTACCACTCCAAAGACCATAGTTCAAATCTCTCCTTCTGAGGGTTGCAATAGACAATCAACAATCATCATTGAAAATAGTCAACATGGATTTGACTAATTGAGCAAGAATCCTTGTATCCAACCTACGAAGAAAGCTTCTTATTTTTTTGCTAAAAAATATGGTAGAGTCTGCACAATTTCTAATAAATCACATAAAATCATGAAGCTTGAACTCTTTAGATGAGGACATTCAAATAAATTACAGTATTTATATCTTTTTTATATTTCAATAAATCGATCGAATAGGAATAAGAGATCGATCTTATTTTAATTATTTTTTATCCACCTTAAAAACTAAATCTCAGCATCATTGCGGTATATTATCGATTCAAAATATAGCATAACACTTTTCAACAATTTCATGCAAAAACATGATTTGTTGAGAATGGATTCCCATTAGATTGAATCGCGGAAAAATATAAAATTGATAAGTGGATTATTGGCCGTATGCCAAACCAAAACAAGTACAATCACTGACAAAATCCAATCACTTAAATTAACCATATATCTCTTGTATTTTCCTTCACATGTATTTTTTTCCTTCTCTCATTTGTACTTCAAGTGCTAAGCTTACAAAAAACCGGTAGAAACTACAAGAAAAAAGAAAAAAATTTGCTTAATTACAACAAATTATAAACTTGGAAAAAAACACAAAGAGAAGCTTCACAACACCATCTCATGATAAAACTCAAAGGAAAAGGTGGAGATACTTTTTTCCCATATGAGGGAGACTCAGAGGGAAGTCGTCGGGACCAGAACAAAATGTCGGAAAGCTTCACAAGACTAACGAGAGGTTAGTTCGTCGACGTGCCATAATATTAAATAATCCATGACATTTGACATGTTAGCTAGTTATTATTGTTATGAACCAAATTTTTCGTAGTGATAGTCATGATCAATGGGTGCTAGCTAACCTCGTGGATTTGGCCAATTGGTCATGTATGTCCTTGAGCATTTTTTTCTTTGGATGGTAGTGCACAATAATTTGATCACAAAAGATAAACTTCATGTGTTTAATTCTAGCATGACCAATCCTTGCTACCTATGTTTGGAAGACTCAAAAGTCACAATTATATATTTTCAAATGGCCCCTATTGGATATCTATCTATCCCTATTGGATACTGTTTGCATGACAACTTGCTGGGAAATTATTTTTATATTTGAGACAGTAATACGAAATGCATCTTATATTGGAAAATAAAATTACTACAATATAATGAGTCTAGAGTCACTGCTTTTACAAAGGACCATCATTATATAGTCCATTGTTAAAAATATTGTGACAATGTTATTCATTGTGAGATGATTTTTTATACTTGAAAATAACAACAAATGTCATATTAGTTACTATATCATAAATGACAATCAATATATAACACTTAGTTGTTGCTATTTTTCAAAATTTTAATTCATACTTATTAATTTTTTAAACCTAAATTTAGCGACGAGCATCCTCACGCAAAAAGAACACACAAAAAAGGGATCTAAAATATCCAGAGAAAAAAGTCAGGGAAAACTTTTGTTTCACATTATTTCCTAGTCCGGGAAATCTGGCGCGGGTGAGCCGTGCCATAAATGGGGTCTGATCCTGACTGACTGACCAGGATCGCTCCCATCTAAACTATATATTCCCTGGAAAGCATACGAGGGCTGCTTGACTGTTGAACGGAATAGGTGATGTCTGACCGCAGCGGCTTTGATCCTTGGCTCTGGGTTCTGAAAATACTTTGAAAATGAGAAAATATCATCTCCGAAAAAAAATTGGTCATCTAGTGTAAATACATATAGTGAAAATTCTTTTTTCTAGAAAATATAAATGACAATTTCTATCTTCAACAATTTACATAGAGCACACATGAGATTTATTTTGATTTAATTGTGTACATTTCCTTTCATTTTGTATTTCCATCTAAAAATTTAAAATAAAAATGACAGAAATAAATCAATTTCTATTTCTAAATTTTGTTTGTATTATGTAAATATATATTATATTTTATCAATAACTTTTGAAATTTTTGAGGCATTTATCTATTTTTAAATTTCAGGACAATTCACTCTAATATTATTAGTTGATGTTTTTACATTTTAATCAACTAACCTTATAAAAAATTGCAAAAATTATAAGAAAATTTATAAAAACAAAGAAAATATTAAAAACACAAAAAGATTTTATTTTATGTTGGTTTACTATATATATGTATATTTATAACTATACTACCTTATATCGAGTATATTGATGAATCCACATTTCATCATCTTTATTCTATCATTTTGGCACCAAAAACCCTAGCAAATGCCTGTAAAATAACCTTAAAATCATCATCTTAGCGTTCATGCATGTGCATCATATTAGTGTATAAAATACTGTAATTAAGGCCAAAATTATAGAATAAATAAAGAAAAGAAAAAGAATAAAATATTGTAAATATTTTATGACCCAAAACCCCGAGACCTATGCATCTTGATGAATAGGTCGACAAGGAATAAAGTAGGGGGAGATAAGGTCCAAAATACAGATAAAACACCTATAATTTTTATTCATTTTGGGACCTATTTTTGGTTCTACTTTTTATACATCAAATAAAGAAACTTTGTACATGAAAGTTGTAGATAATAAAATAAAGAAAAATACAAAATTGATTTCAAACAAAAATACTGTATAGATAAAAAGTTATGGTCTGAATAAAATTCCAGAATTCCAACTTCCCAGACCCGTATCTCACAAACGACAACTCCAAATGCAGCATACTCATCTTTAATTGTATATAGAATAAAATAATCTATCCAATGGTGGTGGTTTCGCTTTTGGCGGAGCTACGGTTTGAAAGTTGACTTTTTGGACCCTCATTGTACAGTGTACCGAATAAAATATTCAATTTATCATTTATTTATTATTTTTGTAATTTTATATTTTTATAATGTTGTAATTATTACTTATAATAATTATGTACATTAAAATAAGAATAAAAACCTAAATAAAAATAAAAATAAAATACTTAAAAATAAAATACATAGGCACCCTACCTTTGTGTATACCTATACTTTTATACTTATAATTTATTTAATATACAAAACATATCAGAAAAATTAAATAAAAATATATTTGTGTAGATAAAAGTATTTTATAATTTTATAAAATAATAAATAAAAATAATAAAAATAAAATACACAAAATAAAAATAAAATACTAAAATACATAGGTAATATACCTATATAGGGGTATAAAGGTAACTTGCAAAAATATAAGTCATAAAAATAAATAAAAATCAGAATAAAATACTACATAAAATTTTAAGCATTTTTTATTTTATGACCATTAATTAATTCGGCCTTATTCTATTTTTAATTGATTTTACAAAATAATTATCAGGGTTTTTCCTGGTTGGTCCACGTGGACCAACCAGGAGGGGTCAACAGTTGACCTCGGTCAACTGGACGCCCTACCCCTGTACCCCGGTTAGAAGTCGATTTTTGAGCCATCTTCTTGGTTTTTTCGCGGCTAGTCCTTGCACCATTTCGTGATGGTTCCTCTTGCAAATCCACACCTCGGTCAATGGTCTACCTCGCCCTATGATTACCTCGGGCCTTGGATCAACGTGATGCTCCAGGCACCTTGATCTTTGGAGCATCTCGGTCAGGGTCAAACCAAATATAACGACCCCCCATTTTTCCTTTTGAATTCGAACACTCTCTGGTCCACCCCTCGCGCCCATTCCTATCCCCAGAGCTTCCTGGAGGTGACAGCTCCACCGCGAAGCCATCAGCCAAGGCAGCCGAGGTCGGAGGTGCTTCCACCACCTCCCGCGAGTACGCCGGTCGAGGTACTTTCTTCCCTCTGGCTCCGGCCATTGAGGGCCCCTTCCCCGTCATTTCTTTCATCTTTTACTCCTGTTAGCCTAAGGATGAAAAACCCTCAAAAAAATTAGAGTTCCATCGACTCGATCGCTCGATCCATCACTGTGGCCGGAGCGCAACTCTGGTCGCTCGTCGCCACCGCGTGTTACACCTCCCCACGACCTTCCAAGGGTCCAGGCAGTTTGCCCTGGACCCTTTGACCATTTTTGCAGGTCAAAGCTGAAGTGAAGACATCTGGAGCTCGAGTTTTGAGCTCGCCGGAGCCAACGAAGCCTCACAGCTCCGCCAGCCCCCAGCGAGCACCACGGCCACCACCGTGGCTTTTTGACGACTCTAGGAGAAAGAGAAGACCGTCTGGAGCTTCCCCCGACCTTTTTGCGAGCCCAAACGCCGCCGGAGCTGGACGGAGGAGCTCGGAGAACTTCGCCTGGCCGGAGCTCCTCCGTGTTCTTCCATCCGCCTTCGCAACCGTTGGATCTTGGAGCGAACCCAGATCGTGCAGCCACCGTCGGATCCTCCCGCGCCTCGATCGTTGATCATCCTCGAAGATCTGATCATAGCCGCCCATCCACGAAGCGACATCGCCGCATCAGAAGCCGACACGTGTTTAAGTGAAGCGCCCCTCGCCGCTGGATCGAGCTTCGTCCCCAACCGTTGGATCGCCGCCACGTGTCACCAGCACCCGCTCCGCCGTCGGATCACGCGTCGAGGGTATTTTGCATCTACACCCTCGCGCATTTTGTATTCATAGTTTAGTCGTTAAACTTTCATCTGCAGTATAATATTTTTGTAATATTTGCAATTAGAACCCTGTCGTTTTCTTATTTGCAACTAGGTCCCCTGCCACGTCACCTCACGTGACCAGTTCACGTGAGGCGTGGGCATTTAGCAAGGGTAAAACTTTGTGGAAATATGCATGTGAGCCCCTGGATGTTTGAAAAATTGCAAATATACCCCTGCCAGGCCTGTTAATTGTTTGGATGCTTGTTGTAATTATTTAAATTATCTTTTTAAGTCCAAAAATTCCACAAAAATAGGGTTTCGTTCCTGGATACATGTATTTTGACGCCCTAATTTTAGTTTTTGATTTTATTTTACTTTCGTATTTATTAAAAATCAAAAACATGGTTTTTGTGCACTGTCTAGCTTAGAAAATGCCAAAAAATATTAAAACACTTCGAAAAATTCCAAAAAATTACCTAGTATCTATTTTAACCTATTTTAGTGTCAGTCCAAAAATCATTAAAAATCTCAAAAGAAAAACACTAAAAATTTAAAAACACTCTAAAACTTAAAAAATATATATATAATCAAAGAAAACTCCAAAAAATACAAACTCAGTTCCTGTTTGTTCTATATTTCATCTTCTTTATTAGAAAATTATTGTTAAAAATTTTGATTGCTGTTTGCTATTTTTAAAATCCATTTTATTCACAGCCAGCACTCATTTCACTGTTTTGCTTTATTTCAGTATTTAAAAATACCAAAAACACCTTGAAAAATCCCCAAAAATCACAAAAACAGTAAAAAAATCCTAAAAATATCAAAAACATTTAATTTCTGAATTTTTGGTTATTTTTGCACATTTTTATAAATACTTTATCTTATCTTTTCTTGCATTGTCCTTATTTTCCAATATTGAAAAAGAAAATAGAAAAATATAAAATATAAAATTATAAAAATCAGAAAATTAAAAATCAAAATACAAAATTAAAAATTAAATTAAAATAAAATAAAATAAAAATTAAAAACCCACAAAAATTGCATTGTTTGCTTGCTTAGTGTAGACACATCACACACATTCACTTACGCACATTTATTTGAACTACCTTGTTTGCTCCATGTGTTCGAACTCTCTGCATACTTGCCCTTTACATCATTTGTGCAGAGTTAAAAATAAATTTTAACTCCACATTATTTCTAATTTCTTGATCTTTAGTGTGGGTTAATTGTTGATTAATTTCAGAGTTGATTGGTTGACACTTCGACTGTGTTCCCGCCTTGTGTGGAACATAAGACCGATCGATTTCTGAGATTATCATATATATACATAGTATTACTATATAATATTTAAATTTATCAATAATATTTATAATATTCGCAATTATAAAAAATACCCTTAAAAAATACAAAGGACGGTACTTAAGGTAATTTTTAGATTTTTTATATATACTATATGTTTATATCTTGTATAGTTATTATCTTATACATATTATCTATATATGCTTAATATATACTTATTACATATTAAAAAAAGAAAACTAAAAATCGGAAAAATATAAAAGGAATATAAAAATTATATATATATATAAACTAAAAATCCAATAAAAGAAAATATTGAAACCCACAAAAATTAAAAATCTCTATAAAACACACAAAAATATTTGTTGAATTTTCTTTTGATTGTCAATTTTTCTGGCCCTGTTGCTCCTTCATGGTTCGATCGTCACTTGCATATTATACATACTAATTTTACAGGGTATAATAAATTTTAGCTCATATACTTATTACTTCAGCATCATTGTGGATTAATTCAAAAGCAAATACAAATAAAGAAAATCATGCAAAGGGTATCAATCTGTCCCATAAAATGGGTAAAAAAAATCAGGCAAGAGAGAGAGAGAGAGAGGAGTTTGTAACTTTTTTTATTCGAATATTAATTTTTCATGAGTTGATATTTTACATTTTTATATTGAACATTTTTATCTTGAGTAGAAGAAGAAACATTGTCGTGAGCCCACACGTGTGGAAACGTACCTTTTAACGAAGACATCGAAAATAATGGTGAAAAAATATGGGATTTAAAAGAATTACACAATGAATAAGTAAGTTAGCACATCTATTTTTGATGTCGTTTTTCAGTTTTATGAACAAATTGTAGACTAAATTCATAGTTTGAAGGATAAACATAGCTAAGAGTGCCATTAAAATATGTTGCAATACAAACATAATTTAATATTTTGCTACCATAATGTGAAAAATTGATAGCATAACATACATTTTATAATAAACAAATTAATGTTTTTAGCATGTATACCATAATCATTTTTATGATTTGTCTAATGATTGTTTATAGAATGTATTGGTATGACTTATGAGGTCCTCAACTAGAAAGGGTATCGATGGTGAACCGACACAAGCACTATTGGTAGAAGAGGCATTTACAATGTTGAACGGACATGAGCATTCAGGTTGTGTATGTTGCATTGGTCATGGTTCTAGCCCTTCCACGTGGTGGTAAGGGGGACACCTCCACTCATGAAGTCGTCAAACTTCGTAGAACAATTGAAATTCTGAAAGATAAACTTTGCACTGTTGAGGAAAAATGATGAATACGATGGAAATGCATCGCTTGGATAAGAAGCATCTTATATTAATGTAGGCAATGGATCAAAAGAGTTATACTCTCACGAGAGTGGTGGCATTGCCGGTGATCATGGCCACTGTAACGATTTCGAGGATGAGTACTACGAAGATGACGATGAGAACTAGTCTAATCACAACTTAATATTGAATACTAATGACACGTAATGATTATTAGGATGTTTTTGGTTTGTTTTGCTATGAAATTCTTTGAATTTTGCTTCATATGCCATCTAATATTGTTGGACAAATGCTTATTGTTGTTGAGAATCTATACAAATGGAAATGGTTGGATGATTGTGGATTTGTTTAGTATTATGATTTATTAGCATATTAAACATGTGGTATAACATTGTTATAATTATTAGGTATTGATTTTTTTAAAATCATGTTATCTTTTGCAATGGTTACAAAATATTGTGTATGTTATTTTATAACATTTCAAAGGTGTTACATTTACAGTCACAACGATTAACATATATCGCACTACATTATGTGTGCCAATAATAAGTGACCATTGCCAACACCTTTATACGTTGCAATTTTAGATGCAACATTGATGCAAACAATGCTAAATCTAACCCAACACTTATGAATCATTTGTAAAATATATCAAATGCAACATTTGCAAAATGTTGCAAAATAAGGAATATTTTTACCACCATTGTAAACGAAGAACAATAGCAATGGTTGCGGAAAATCGTTGCAATAATCAATTGCAAATGCACCTTTTACTATGCTTTTTTGCAACGGTTCAGAAATGTTGAAAATAAGAAAAGATCAAGAAAAGATCACTGCAAAAGCATTTTGCAACTATTTTTCAACCATTGCTACTGACAACTTTTCTTGTAGTAAACTATTCAAGAGCCATAGGTGATTATGGTTTAACAAGTATATCTTATATTTCCCTACACAGTTGTCTAGGGAAATAACTGCATGAAGGTATTCATGCCGTCATCTTTCTAGTGATAGAAGTTGATGGTTTGTGAAGCTCCAAACTAAAGTATCTCTCCGGTAATTAAGCTAAAAAAACATAAATAACGTAATTTACTTTAATTTTGAAATAATTACATGTAAAATGGAAACTAGAGTCCTTAATTCAATATTTATCAATCTAAAATTTCATAGAATTTTAAGCAACAAAAAATGCATACAAAACCTTTTCAGAAAATTTTGAATTTTTTACAGTATAAAATCTTGTAAAAATAAGGGTGTAGGCAAAAAGAATAGGCTTTCCTAGGATGCCTAATGTCACAGGGGTAAATCTCAACTTTGATTTTTGAGACTAACCTATGCGGCGTTAGCTTCGCGCAGCTAACCAGCCTTCCCTTTTGCGTGTAGGATGTACACCAGCACACCAAGCAACCACGCCGCTAGAATACTCGAATACAAGCACTCAAGCACAAGGACACAAGAGCTATTGGCACAAAACCCTTTTGTATTGCAAGAGACTCATTCTGAGTGTGATATCTACAAATGAGCTCTACCCCTCCTTATATAGACAAGCCGAGGGTATGCGAAGGGACATTATTATTACATATACAATGAATAGCCATGACTCTTCGTTTTGTACGGAGACCCTTCGTCTTCCGAGGTGACTCTTCGTGCACGTGGCTCTTCATCTTGCATCCCTTCGGCTTTTGCAACCGACGCCATGTCACCCGCTTCGTAAGCATGCCATGTCATCTGCCTCATCAGCACGCCATGTCATCATACCACGTCATCAGTGGGCCCCACGCTCCTACGTAGGATGTTGCAGCTCGAGCTCCATCAAGTACCGCCGAACACTTGTACTGTCCAAGGGGAACCCGCGGTCTTTGACCTTCGTGCGGTAAAACCCCATCCTTAGCCGTCCGCGAGCTAAGGTGAAGTCCTCCAGAACTTCGTAGTGTGGCCACCGAACCACACGGGCGTGCAATACCCATATTGCACGCTATTCCCGTACCTCGGGAGTTGGGGGTGTTACATGCCTCCCCCACCTGATCCGTCAGGCGTCCGCGACTGATCCTGCATCTTCAAGAAGTCCTCGATGAGGTCCTCGAACTGCCACAGGGTTGTATCTCGTTTCCAGCTTGCCTCCTCTTTCGGGAGTCCCTTCCATTTGACAAGGAAGAAGATCCTCCGGTTCTTCTTGCTCTTGCCCTCCACGCGCCTGTCAAGAATCTTCTCAGCAACCCTCGTGTGCTGAACCCGGACATTGGGAGGGGCACGTTTTGATGCCCTCCTTCTTTGTCCTCATGGTACTCCTTCAGGAAGCTGACATGGAACACGGGATGCAGCTTCAGTCTCTCTGGAAGACGTAGTTGATATGCGAGCAGTCCCACGCGTCGTACTATCTCAAAGGGTCCATCGTATCGAGGAATCAACCCTTTGTGCGTCGTCTTCCTCAAGATTTTCTTCCAAATCTGGGGAGTAAGCTTCAGCAACACTTTCTCCCCAACCTGGAACTCGACCAGCGTACGGCTCTTGTCAGCCGCCTTCTTCATCCTGCGTTGAGCATGAGCTAATGCGTCCTTCTCTTCCTCCCACCGATCCTACCTCTCTAAAGCAAAGCGATGTGCAGCAGGGCACCGTCCTTGGCTATTCTGCTTAGCCACTTCGTGCGGTGTCACGGGTTGCCTACCCATCACGATCTCGAATGGACTCTGGCCTGTGGTGGAGGTCTGTTGCAGGTTGTAGCAGAATTGGGCAGTGTCCAATAAACTAACCCAATTGTGTTGATTGGTCGTCACATAATGCCTCAGGTACTCTTCCATCAAGGCATTGATCCGCTCCGTCTGACCATCCGTCTGCGGGTGATTGCTGGTAGAGAATTTGAGATCAGATCCCAGCATCTCAAATAAGGTTGTCCAGAACCGACCTGTAAATCGGGCATCGCGATCGCTCACGATGTCCAATGGTATCCCCTGTGCTTCACCACGTTCTGCAAGAACTTCGCTGTGGTCTCCGCTATGCACTCTTGGGGTGCTGATACGAAGATCACATATTTTGAAAAGCAATCAACTACCATTATCACCGCATTATTCCCGTCCACCTTCGGGAACCCAGTGATGAAGTCCATGGAGACGCTCTCCCACGGACGTGAAGGAATAGGCAGGGGCTTCAGCAGTCCTGCCGTCTTCTTCCTCTCAGTCTTGTCTTGTTGGCATACAAGACAAGTGCGCACGTAGACTTCCACGTCTTCCTCCATCTTTGGCCAAAAGTAGCTTGAGGAGAGGAGTGCCAGCGTGCGCTCCACTCCTGGATGATCAGCCCACTGTGCGTCATGTGCTTCATTCAGTAGCATTTTCCTCAAGCCACCGCTCGAGGGAACACAGGCCTCCTACCCTTTGCATAGAGGACACCTTCCTCTATCCAGAATCTCTGGGCTTCGCCATCGTTTACGCGTTGTATCAAGCGTGAAGTGACCGGATCCTCCTGAGTTTGCTCCTGTATGCGCTCCAGCATGTCTCCAGACACATGGGTGATTGATGCAATCACCGCAACCTTCGGCTCTTCTGGTTCGCTCTTCCTTGAGAGAGCGTCTGCTACCTGGTTGGTCCGTCCAGGCCTGTAGCAGAGCTCGAAGTCGAACTCGGCAAGAAAGTCTTGCCATCGCGTCTGCTTGGGAGTCAGCTTCTTTTGTGTGGTAAAGCAACTCGTTGCCACATTGTCCGTCTGTACCACGAACTTTGATCCGAGAAGATAGTGGCGCCATGTCCTCAGACAGTGGACCACTGCTATCATCTCCTTCTCGTGCACGGAGTACCTCCTCTCTGTTGGATTCAGTTTGCGGCTTTCGTAAGCCATAGGGTACCCGTCTTGCACCAATACACCTCCAAGTGCATAATCAGACGTGTCAGTGTGGACTTCAAACGGCTTCTCGAAGTCTGGAAGTCGTGGAATTGGTTCTTCCACCACCGCCCTCTTCAGCTTCTGGAATGCCTCCTGACATTCACTCGTCCATCTTGATGAATACCCATTCATCACTCTTTATTCTTCTATTTTAGCTACAAAAACCTTTGCAAATACATGTAAATATGTGTAAATACAAATAATTACCAAAAGCATGCATTGTGTAAAAAGATATAATTAGCATGTTTTTGTGCAAAAATAAAAGAATAAAGAGTAAAAAGAAAAAGAGGGAAATATTTAGAATAAATATTGAGCAACCTAACCCAAGGGAGGGCTCAGCATGGGCCTGACCGCATAAAAGCCAAAGTAGAGGGAGATAGGAGCTCATGTGTACATACTTTTGTAAATAAATAAAATTATATTTTCCTCACCCAAAAATATGCTTGTATACATTTTGTATATATTTAGAAACTATTAAAAACAAAATAAAAATTTAAAAATCAAAATTCTAAAAATGCCCTTTCACCATGTACATAGACCATCATCCTTTATTTATTTAACCCTATAAATAAATAAAATTATTTTCTAAACTTTTTGTAAATATTCTATGTTACATATTGTAAATACATAAAATAACAAGAAACAAAACAAAAATCAAATAAAAATTACAAAATTAAAAATACAAAAATACATTGTATAGATACCATGTGTATAAATTTATTTCACCCTTGTGTATAAATAATTAAAATAAAATAAAAATACCATTTTGTTCTTTACTTTATGATGTAAATAAATAAAATATAAAATGGGCATAAAAATACATAAAAATAACAAATAAAAAAATCAAAAATTAAAATCTATATAGTATACATATACCTATATATATAGCTACCCTATTTTTATTTCCAAAAATTAATTAAAAATCACCAAAAAATAGAAAAAAAATAAAAGAAAAATATTTCATGTTTTGAGTTTTTCTTAATTCGGCCTTTTTCTACCTTAAATTAAATAAACAAAAAAATAAAAACGTGGCAGCTCCTGATTGGTCCACGGGGGATTGTTGACCCCGGTCAACTCCCCCGCGGACTCTTTCCTTTTGCGTCGACTCGCGCCCGACCCGACTTCGTCGATTTCTCCACGCGTCTCCAGCCTGTCGCCCCCGCGAACCCCGCGCCCGAATTCTTCGCCGTTCATCCGACATCCTCGCCAGATCCTTCGCCGTGGGATCCACGCCTTCCATAGCTGCCTCCACTCAACCCTAATAGGCCCTGTCTCCATATATATCCCGACCTCCGCCGCCTCCGCGCCTCATCTTTGGCTCGACACTTTCATTCCCGTGACCTCCAGAGCAATCACCGAGGTGACAGCTCGCGTTTGCCCCTGTTGCAGTGAGGAGAGGGTGCCCCGACCATCGATCCGGCAGCTTCGCGCCGCCGTGCTCCGCCGCTTGCAGGAGCTCGAGCCTCAGGCCTTGACGCCCTTCGAGGCTACGACCGGGAGCTAGCTAAGCTCCAGCACAGTCTTCCGCACCACCCAGGTAGATCCTTTAGGCCATAGTTTAGCGTAAATCTCGATTTTTAGTTTACTGTTAGCATAGCTCCGCCGCCGTCGCCAGCCACCTCCGATACCCCATTTGTCATTCCGACCCGACCATCGTCTTCGCCAGACCTCTCCGCATCTTCTTCACCCCTTCGCCCAACCCAGCTCGCACAGGAGCTGGGATTCGAGCTCCTCCGTCCATCGCCTCGCCGGAGCTTGCCCATTTCGCCTCCCCGATCACCTTCACCACGCCTAACAGGGTCGAGGCACTTTGCCCTCGACCCGCGAGTTTGCTGGGATACTTTGCAGGTCTATCCAAGCCCATCTGAGGGCTTGGACCACTTGGTCCAGCTGCTCCACCTCCGCCGACCTCGCCGGACCTCCCAGAGGATCGGTTGGGCCATCGGAGGGCTCCATTAGACGCGGAGGGCTCGCAGCTTCCTTCTCCAACCTTCAGCGAGCGTCCACGAGGAGACCAGCGCCGCCACGAGTCCGGCGAAGTTCGCCGGAGCCCTGTTCGTCCACCATCCTCCTCCGCCGTCTGATTGACCCCCGAGCTCCAGATCCAATCACGTTCGTCCATTTGAGGAGCAGCGTCAACCGTCAGATCCATTCGAGGGTCGATCTCCACCGTCGATCCAGCGCAGCTCAGCCTCGTCGTCCGTCCACCGTTCGATCTAAAACGTGGCAGCACCTGGACCGTCGGATCACAGTCTAGAACCGAAGCCCTGGGCGCCACCCCCTTCTCAGCCGTCCATTTATCCACGTGGCGTTCATCCATCGGTTCGACTTAATAAAGGGGTAAATTACCTTAGGCCCCCTCGTAGTTTATGTGTTTGCTTTCAGTCATGTAAATATTTTAGGAATTTTATTTACGTTGGGATATTTGCATATTAAACCTCGTACTTTCTCGTATTTGCATTTATACCCCTGCCAGTTGTGAACACGTGCATCGATACGTGATATTTTGGTTTATTTGCAATAGAGACCCCTGTAGTTCTGGATGTTCTTTAGTGAATGAAATCTTTTACTTATTTGCATTTATACCCCTGTGCGTGATTTATTTCCACATGTGCGTTTTATTTTGGGTATTTTGCAGATAAGCCCCTGGACTTTTGGTACTTGTTACCTATAAGCCCTCGGAACTTATTTTTCTTACATTTGGGTCCCTGAGTGCCCCAGGCACGTGCTTGGCACGTGTTTTGCTGGGTATTTTGCACCAGACCCCCCAGAACTTTGGGTATTTGCACTTTGGTCCCTGTGCACAGTGCCCCTCCTTTATTTTTGAATAAAATATCAAATCACCTCCAAATTCGATGAAAATTTGACACATGGCTCCTTCCATGGTGTAGAATTTTTATGAATTTTTGAGGACATTTTTGATTTCATTTGCTATTTTTAAAAATTCAAAAACCCTTATTTTTGCTACTGTTTAGAGTCATAAACCCCAAAAAAATATCAAAACCCTTTTAAAAATTCCATAAAAATTAGTTACTGTTTATTTTGTGTTCCTTGATTTTCTAGCCAATTTTGGCTATTTTTCATTGAGTAAAAACCCTAAAAACTTAAAAACACCTCAAAACTCCTAAAAATCATAATAAATAATTTAAAAATTCAAAAACAATAATTTTGGTGCTCAAATTTTCCTTGTTTTCTCTAGTTTACAGGAAAATTACCTCCAGGCCCCTTTGAGATCCTTAGATATTTTATCTTTGGGTTTTGGGCCTGGCTGGACAGTACCCCTTGCTTTTCGCACTGTTGGATTTTTAGGAAATAAAATAAACATCAGAAAAATCTCAAAAATTCACCAAAAACATAAAAAAAATATAAAACACATAAAAATATTTTTGTCTGAATTTTTGCTTGCTTTTTAATGCATTAAATAAATTGTTCAAGTTAATTGTTTGTGTGCTTTTCCTGTTTTCTTTATATTCCAAAAATCCTAAAAAAAAATAAAAACCCTTAAAAACACTAAAAAATACTCTCTCGGATTTCTGACTACATCGTAGGCCGCAAGGCCAATCTGTGCTCCTTGTGTTCGACCCTGGGTGCTATACCAGGTTAATCTCATAGTAGGACCGCTCTCTTTTGTGCTCGATTAGTTTTACATATTCTGAGTGGTTGATTTTTCTTGATATACCTAGTCTGACTGATTGAGGTCGCAACGACCATTTCTTTACCTTTACCTCTGTCATTCGGGCGGTTATCAGAATGGCTCCGTTGCCGGGGAGCACGGCTTTGTAGTCACTTTTCCATATTGTCTCTCTATATTATCATTGTTCTCTGACACTCTCTCTTTGATTTTTGTGCGAGGTACTGCGTGGACAACTTGGAGTTTTTTTTTTTTTGAGGACCCGCATGAGAAGAACGGCAGGGAGAGGAGGAAGAAGGATTTTATTTTGAGAGAGAACAATATTGTTTGTAATAATTTAGAACTTGGACATTTGTGGACACTTGTAACTTAGCGGGTCTGTTTCGCCGAGTACCGGTGTGCTCGGGGGACCCATTTGGATTTTCGCGGCTTTTTCTGCGGTTTTGATAGCTAGCTGCCTTTTCCGGTGTTTACGTGGTTTTTCTCGAGCCCCTAGATTTAGGAATTTCTCTTGCTTGTGTCGTAATTAGTAGGGTCCCCACACTTAATTGCTTATCTGTTCCTATAGATCGTTAATTGGACCTACTAATAATAAATAATAAAAATAACTTGGTCGCTTTTCTGAGAGCCTACGTGCCGCGAGCCTGCCCCGGAAGCGCTACTCCTGAACTCGACCTGTCGAGAAGAGGAGGGGTGGGCCAAGACCGGACTCTTTGGATCAAGGGCGAGTGACTGAGTTGGACGGTTCTGCGCTAGGAATTGCTCATCTAGGACTCGGTTTTTCCTCGCTGCACCATTTAGGTAGTTTAATTCTGTCTTTAAATTCTGCGCGGATCACTTGCATGTAGAGTGCTGGAGACAAGGTACGCATTTCTTTCTCTACATGCATCATTGATTTCTTCGCGCACCGGCTTTTTCGTTTTCTCCCTCTGTTTTTGGCTTAATCATCAGGAGAATCGAAAAATTCGTTAGGCCGCTTGTATTTATTTTGAAAAAAAATAAAAAGAAAAACAAAAACAATTGGGACTGGATAACACTATTGACCCTAAAAGACACTTCACCTAAAAAAAAATTATCTTGGGGAGAGCAACCCCCTCATTGTTTGGTTTGATTGTGCGAGAGAGTGACCCGAACACTAGGTAAAGCCCTCCGGTGCTCATCTCAACTGATTACCGACTCTTCTGTGCGGGACAGTCGGTTGAGAGAGTATCGGGTATCCCAGCAGGTCACGTAATCGCTCTGATATTCTGTGTGTTCACCCAATAAAATTGACAAGATAAATTGACCGAGCTTTCACGGTCTTCAGATTGTGTTGCGTTGGTGAACCGGGGGTTTGCTTTGCGATCATATTTTCTCCAGATCCCATCCGCCCAACTCGCCAGATCAAGATGATGGGTAGACGATCTCTTAGACAGCCTCTGGCTGCACCGCTTTCAGGCGCGTCTACTTCACCATCTAGGTTGGCCTGTGAGAGTCGAGGCCAGCTCTCCGGGCCCGAGTTCGATTCCACCCTGTTCCCCCTCGATCCCCTTTCTTTTGCTACTGAGAGACATGAGCCCGAGGAAAGACGAATTAATTTGACAGAACCTGAGTTGGGCTCATCTGATTTTGCAGACGTCACTATGGCCGGAGCCGGCAGTTCAGATGATCGCCAACCCGAACATTTTGTATTAGACCAGGGAGCGATCAACTCCACCCTGATCGCATCATTAGAGACAGTACAGCAGCAGCTACGCGATCAGGGAGCTTTTATGATTGAGATGAGAAGGGAGTTGGAGCGACTCCGAGCAGAGCGAGACGAGCCGAGCGAGCCTGAGGACATTCCTGATGCTGATGCAGAGGCAGCAGCCGCAGCAGCGGCTGCCGCAGCGGCAGCCGCCGCCGGAGCAGGACCACCGAGAACAATGCGGGAGTTACACAACCCCGGATCTACACTGATGCACCATTGGGTGGTGGTACCTGCTATCGTGGGGGATTTCAAGTTCCCTCCAAACACCCTGCAGATGCTTCCTCATTTTCACGGACTCGCCACTGAGGAGCCCCACCTCCATCTCCAGGAGTTTTTGATGATTTGCAGCACTGTCCACGACCGTCATGTGGACCAGGATACGATTCGGATGATGGCCTTCCCTTTTTCACTGGCAGATAGAGCAGCCGCCTGGCTGAAGCATTTAGGGAAGTTCGTTTACACCTGGGAGCAGCTCCGCACCGAGTACTTGAACAAGTACTATCCACTCGGGCGGACGAATGCAGCGAGGGCCCTGATCAACAACTTCTCCATGCTCCCTAACGAGCAGTTTCACGAGGCATGGGAGAGGTTCAGAGAGCTTCTGGATAGATGCCCACACCACGACATTTCCAAGCCGAACCTAGTTCAGAGCTTCTTTAGTGGGATGACGCCAGAGCTTCAGGGTCTGGTAAATGCTTCTTGCGGCGGGTCCTACTTTGCCAAGGACCACAACCAAGTCTGGGCCATTTATGAGGAGATGGCCGAAAATTACATGGTGATGTCCCAGACTCGGTTGTACACACAGAGATCTCAGCAGCCGCCAGGACCCGTGCAATACCAGCGGATAGCACGGGTTGATGCAGGTCCATCCAGTTCGTCCACAGTTGCAGCCGCACAGGCAGAGTCGGCCGCTGCGGACATGGGGATTATCAGCGAGAAGTTGGACCGCATGGAAATAATAGAGAAGAAGTAGTGCCAGGGCATAACTCAGATGGAGCAGATGGCACAAACTCTGAGCGACGGAAGACCCATCTCTTGTGTCTTCAGGAGGCACAGACGGCTTCTCAGCCCCGTCTTCAGTCGCGAGGCGAATCCGGCGGCAGCCGCAGCTCGTCCCAGCGCTCCAGCTCCTTGCAGCAGCCTAGACAAGTTCACCTTGTACAGGCGGAGCCGTACCAGCAGCAGCCCTCTTACCAGTCACCACCATCTCCAGACTTACAGATGGTGGTATATCAGCCGGATCAGCCTCTGGCAGTACTGCCGCCAGACCCCTTCGATGCAGAGCCGTTGATGGATGTCAACGGGATTTGGTACGACCGTCCCCAACCTGGAATCCGACGAGACCATCCCGAATTCAGGTGGGGGAATGGGGGTAACCAGTCCCAACAGCAGCCAGCCGGTCAGGGAGGGCAGTACTCCCAGCAGAGAGATCACCAGCAGCCCCCAGCATACCAGCCACACCAGCCATCATCCTTCGTACCTCGTCCCTACCAGCAGCAGGGACAGACTTGGAGACGTGAGCAGCAGGCTCACCAGCAGCAGCATCCTTCCTCTTACCCCTCTCAGCCGCAGCAGCACCAGGTCCAGCAGCCTCATTACCAGAGAGGCAACCCGTCGGGTTCCCATGAGAGCCCCGCCTTGGATGATCTAGCCCGCATCTTCACAGAGCAGCAGGCTACATTTAGACGGGAGATGGACGAGTTCCGCCAGGAGATGCGGGACCTGATGAGAGGGAAGGCCGCCATCCCTGCACAGATCGAGCCTAATCCGAATAGCTTGAAGAGGAAGTCTGAGCAGGTAGTTCACACTGAGCCAACCACTCCTAGTGACTCATTTGATGATATATCGTCGGATCTATTTGATGCTGATTTTGTCACACTTAGGAGCGGTAGAAGACCAGCAGGCGGTGCCTCATCTGAGCGACAACGCGAGGATCCATCTAGAGCGCCAGATGAGGAAGAGGAGAGCGGTACTGAAGCCGCACATGATGATGACGGTGGTACTGATGCCACTAGAGATGCTGATTCCACCGGCGGTACTGAGGCCGCCGCTTCACCATATCGAGGAGGTGGTACTGACGCCACCAGTAGAGCCGAGCCAGCCCGCAGTACTGAGGCCGCAAGACGTCTAGTTATAGAGCCAACTAGAGGTGGTACTGAGGCCACCAATATTCATTCTGATAGAGATGTTGTCTTTCCTCGTATGAATGTATCTCAGGAATCTATTTTGAATAAAGGAAAAGGTTTAGTTTCTTCTGATCCCACTGTGGTGAATGATGTATGTGAGGATCCGGTCATCGAACCGTCTAGGCCTATTCCTAGTCC
The DNA here is from genome assembly GCA_037367405.1 of Ottelia alismoides. Classification (NCBI taxonomy): domain Eukaryota; kingdom Viridiplantae; phylum Streptophyta; class Magnoliopsida; order Alismatales; family Hydrocharitaceae; genus Ottelia; species Ottelia alismoides. The sequence goes on along the minus strand of JAZKJV010001014.1, from coordinate 96,697 downwards.
TTCATCTGAGAAGGACCCTGTGATCCCCTTTCCTAGAGCCCTTGAGTTGGGGAAGGGGAAGAAAAGAGAAAAAAATCCAAAAAAGAGAGAGCAGGAGGAGTTCAGCCAGAGCATGATAGACCGATTTCACATCCAGCTGACCCTCCATGAGGCTTTGCAACACATCCCTCTTCTTCAACGATCCTTGAGAGACAGAACCACAGTCAGGAGGAAGAAGAGGAACAAAACCGCAGAGATTCATGTGTTGACAAAAGCCACGTGTTACGCGATCCAGAACCATCTTCCTACCAAGAGGCCAGATTTAGGAGCCCCATATGTCAGATGTCAGATTAGTGAGCAGAGGTTCGACCGTACTCTATTAGATAGCGGATCGTCGATCAACCTTCTTCCGGCAGCCCTTCTCAACCACTTAGAGTTGGGCACTCTTAGACAGAGCAGGACATACCTTCAGTTTGCTGATCGGTCTGTCAAGAGGCCAAAGGGGTTGTTGCGAGACGTTGTCGTCACGATTCAGGGTTTGCAATTCCCCGTGGACTTCGTAGTGCTGGACATGGAGACCCCTGACTCGTTGACCGATTCCCCCATCATCCTCGGTCGCCCGTTCTTGGCCACAGCCAAGGCAGTAACTGACCATGACAGTGGGAAGGTATTCTTTCGCGTCCAGGGCGAGAGTATACAAATAGAGACGGTTAAGGACCACTGAGCCAGAGGTAGATCCCGCTCAGAGGGCAGTACAGATTCAGAACAGCTGACAGATACAGAGCCAGACATACACCAGGACTGTGATTTTGTGATCACAGATGATGAGGCAGCTTGGGCAGATCCTGCAGCACAGACCATCCTCTCATATTCAGATACAGCTGATGCAGAGATGATAGCAGAGGATAGTCTGGAGAGCACAGCCCTGGTTCAGGATACTATTGAGTCAGCAGAGTCGGACCTTGATCGCGACACGATTTTCAGTGATGGTGGTACTGAGGCCACCCTGCTCTACGGTGGTACTGATGCCACCGCAGTTGATACAGATCCCTCGGATTCAGAATCTGATTGGGCAGATTGTGATGATCAGATACCAGACCTGGATCCACCTGAGCCTACAGATGAGGAGGAGGTAGAGGCAGAGCAGATCAGAGACAATGCAGAGGACCCGCCTTCTCCAGATCAAGTTTGTGAGAGTTCTTTATCATTTTCCCAGGCAGATTTGGCAGAATTGTCAGCATACACACATCTTCTTCAGAAGCCAGATTTGCCAGCACCCAGCTGTCCAGAGCTAAAGCCGCTCCCTACTTCGCTGAAGTATCGATTCCTTGCGGGAGAGTCTGAGATGTACCCAGTCATCATCTCTGCCGATCTGACTGGAGAACAAGAATCCCGTCTGATGGGGGTTCTTGAAAAGAACCGCAAGGCAATTGGATGGAGCGTAGCAGATCTCCATGGGATTAGTCCCTCGTTGTGCTCCCACCATATCTATCTCGAGGAAGGGGCAAAGCCGTCGCGTGAATTCCAGCGGCGACTGAACCCCAACCTACGAGAGGTTGTCATGAAGGAAATATCAAAATGGTGGAGTGCAGATTTTATTTATCCCATTTCCGACTCCAAGTGGGTTAGCCCCTTGCATGTGGTGCCCAAGAAGACGGGCATCACGACTGTGATCAGTGAGTCGGGAGAGGAGATTGCTACACGAGTACCCACCTCTTGGCGGGTCTGCGTTGACTACAGGAGACTCAACCAGGCCACCAAGAAGGACCATTTCCCCCTGCCTTTTATTGATCAGATCATAGAGAGACTGGCAGGCAAGAGCCATTATTGCTTCCTGGATGGGTACTCGGGCTACAATCAGGTGGCCATTGCTCCTGAGGATCAGGAGAAGACCACCTTTACCTGTCCCTTCGGTACATACGCCTTCCGACGCATGCCATTTGGGCTATGCAACGCCCCTGCGACTTTTCAGAGATGCACGCTGTCGATCTTTTCGGACATGGTAGGGGAGTGTTTGGAGGTCTTCATGGACGACTTCTCGGTTTACGGCGACGGATTCGATTCCTGTCTTGACTGCCTAGACCGAGTGCTCCAGCGATGTATTGCTACCCGCTTGGTTCTGTCTTAGGAGAAGAGTCACTTCATGGTGACTCAAGGGACGGTGCTTGGCCACATCATCTCCAACAGGGGCATGAAGGTTGATCCGGCCAAGGTGGACGTCATTAGAAAACTCGCACCGCCGTCCAATTTGAAGCAGCTACGGTCATTTCTGGGGCACGTTGGTTTTTATAGGAGATTCATTCATGATTTCAGCAAGATCGCCCGACCGTTGACTGATCTCTTGACGAAAGACACCGAGTTCCTTGTCGATGACAAGTGTCTTTCGTCCTTTGAGACTCTCCAGCAGTGTGTTATTGAGGCTCCTGTCCTTCAGCCACCCGATTGGTCTCTCCCATTCGAGATCATGACGGACGCCTCCGATTTTGCCGTGGGAGCAGTGCTGGGACAGAGGAGGGATGGAGTTCCATTTGCCATACACTATGCTAGCCGCACATTGGATTCCGCCCAGCGGAATTATACGGTCACAGAGAAAGAGATGCTAGCCGTAGTGTTTGCCCTAGATAAGTTCAGATCGTATATCATTGGATCTAGAGTGACTTTGTTTACTGACCACACCGCTATCAGGTACCTCATGTCAAAGAAGGATGCCAAGGCCAGACTTACTAGATGGATCCTTCTACTCCAGGAGTTCGACATTGAGATCAAGGATAAGCCTGGAGTCAAGAATGTGGTGGCGGATCATCTTTCCCGATTAGAGCAGCCTGAGGATTCTGAGCAGATTGATCCTATTCGAGATATCTTCCCAGATGAGGCGATCCTTGCTATCGCCTCACTCCCGTGGTATGCCGATATTGTGAACTTTCTCGTTGCTGGGAAAGTCCCACAAGATTGGCCCAGGCAGAGGCTTGAGACCTTCCTTGCGAAGGCCAAGTCCTACCACTGGGAGGATCCCATCCTTTACCACGAAGGAGGGGATAGCATCTGGCGTCGGTGTATTCCTCAGGAGGAGCATCATAGTGTCCTCACTTACTGCCACAAGCTTGAGGCAGGAGGACATCATTCTGGGAGAAGAACGGCACAGAAAGTGCTCCAATCCGGCTTGTGGTGGCCTACCCTCTTCAAGGACTCTGATGAGTTCGTGAAGAGGTGTACTGACTGTCAGAGGATGGGCACTTGTGGACAGCGTGATATGATGCCGATGCAGCCCATTCACTTCTGTGAGGTTTTTGACGCATGGGGCATCGATTTCATGGGTCCATTCCCTAAGAGTCAGGGATTTGAGTACATTCTGTTGGCCGTAGATTATGTTAGTCGTTGGGTTGAGGCTATCCCCGCCCGAGCCGCTGATGCGAGGACAGTTTGCAGATTTTTGAGGAAGCACATCATCATGCGATTCGGGGTTCCACGAGTTCTGATTTCTGATGGGGGGTCTCATTTCGTCAACGACCAGGTAAAGGCACTTGCTAGCGAGTTCAGCATAGACCATCGTGTTGCCACACCTTACCATCCACAGACGAATGGTCTAGCTGAGGTGTCGAATAGGGAGATCAAGAATATTTTGCAGAAAGTCGTCCGCCCTGATCGAAAGAATTGGTCACAGCTTTTGGACTCGGTCTTGTGGGCATATCGGACATCTTTCAAGACTCCATTGGGTACATCTCCCTTTCGCCTCGTTTATGGCAAGCCATGCCATCTACCAGTTGAGCTGAGGCACAAGTCACTTTGGGCAGTTACAGATATCCTTATGGATCCATATGGTGTAGGAGACCAGAGGAGGGCAGAGTTAGCCGCCCTGGAAGAGCTTAGAGATACAGCTTTCTCAAACAGCCTACATTATAAAGAGAAAGTGAAGGAGTGGCATGATTCTCATATCAGCCACAAGCATTTTGAGATTGGACAGAAAGTATGGTTGTTTGATGCAAGGCTACGATTATTTCCAGGAAAGCTACAGAGCAAATGGAAGGGACCTTACTTGGTCAGAAAGGTACACGATAACGGTAGCATTGATATATCTGAGTTATCTTCTGAGAGTACCTTTCGAGTAAACGGCCAGCGGCTCAAGCCATTTCTAGATCATGAGCCACGGGACGTTATTATTGCCGCTATTCATTTTGCGTGAGATATGGTCTCTTGACTCACATCTTTTGCATCTCACGCCTGATTCTCACTGTTCTTCCGTCTGTATAGATCCAGTTGTCCATATCATTCTATTCTTTAGTCCCACATCCCTTTTCTCATCCTGTGATTATGCTATACTTAGGGTGTACTTTACCCTAAGTATAGGGGGGAATGTCGGACCTACGAGTATTCTTTTCATTCTTTCTGCTCCTGTTTTTGCTGCCTATACTTAGGGATATTTTACCCTAAGTATAGGGGGGGCAGATTCTGTATCTGCTTCACTCGGCTTTCCCTTCATGTACAGCTTGCTATACTTAGGATTAGTTAATCCTAAGTATAGGGGGAGACCACCGAGTTCCTCTCATTCTATTCATTTATTCATTCCTGTACTTAGCCATTCCTTTTCACTTCCCTTTTACTAAGCACGAGTTATGTCTTCTTCATCGCTCTTGATCACTCTGAGGACATCGTTCGAGCTAAGTATAGGGGGGGTGTGTATATATTTCATATATACTTTAGCCATAACTCGTACTTTGTGTGAGTGTGTTAATAAATAAAATGGCTAAAAATCACAAAAATTTAAAAAATTTTCATATACATAAACCTCTTTATCTTGCACATACATAGCTAGTGTACAAAGTATTTTTGTAAAAATGATTTCAAAAATCTTTTGTGTAAAGCCTGTGTAAATATTTTGTATCAAAATTATGTATATAGTACAAAATTTTTCCAAAATGTTTTGAAAATCAAAAAGTTTGCAAAAATCTTGTGTAAATGTTTGTAAATATCTCTTTGCAAAACTTGCACCTCATGCATCATTTATTCATGATTTCAAAACATTTTTCAAAAATTTTGCATAATTGTAAAACATTTGTAAATAGCATCTTGTGTACATATATGTATATAGTTTTTCCTGGATAAGAGTTGACATTTAAACTAAGCCTGGAATTAAATTGAGAAATGGAGCTTGAAAAAGATCTTAATCCACTAAACTTTAAGAGGAACCTTATAGGACTTAGGGTTAAGGCTTTTCAGGTCCATAAGGACTTAATTCTTTGAGTCCACTAGGCTATGAGCATATGTCATCTTGATGAGCCTAAGTAGAGCACTTAACAACACACGCATGACTCTTAGAGACAATGGCTTGACTTGCACCTGCACTTACACATGGCTCTCCACGGATGAGGTGGTGAGGATGCAGTTTCCTTTGGCTTGGGGTAGCATATGAGGGTAGTACTTCTAGGCGGAACCTCTCTTCTTCTTATAGTGAAGGAAGTGCACCTCAACTTGGTCTAGTGGTGATGAAGGCTAAAGACAGAAGCTGTGGGTTGCAATAAAGCTTCAAAAGAGGGATAGTCTACTGGCTCAAGAGGAAAATTTCTTATCTATGCTGCACCATGTAGATATGTTGTACAGAAGCACTTGAAAAAAAAATGCAAAAATGCAAAAAGAACTCCAAAAAAGTGGTGGGTCGGATTGAAAATTTAATAACCCCACCGGAGTGTACATAATCAAATAAAGCAAAAGTTTATGGTATCAATGTTACATCTCATGAAGCTTGCAGCGGAAGACTTAGCTACACTGGCTAAGCTTCCAAAACTCTATACTTCTACCCCCTCTTCTTGAGCTGGTTGCACTTGAACTTAGAAGGGAATACCCCGCTTCTCGAGGAAAGAGTTGCTAGACTGAGGCATTAGAGTTACCAGGTTGAGGGAGGTTGTTTCTTTGTTACTTCTGAGGTGGGGAGCCACATATCACTTACACCGCATGGAAAGATTCATGGTCATTAGAGTTTGTGTATGTAGACTTGTTCTGATCTGGTTTATTAAGGAGTCTTGCCCATAGATTGGTGGAACTTGGAGACTGTTGAGTTTTAAGCTTAAGTCCAAATAAGGTTCCGACACATAAATAATCCAAAGATCTGATCGAGCTCCATATTTCAAGTTAATAAAGGAAAGTTTAATAATTCAACCTTGATCCATGTACATCCTCTTTTTCTTTTTCTTTTTCTTTCTTTTTCACTTCTTTTTCAAATAAGTGTTTGCTAAGGGACTAGCAAAGTTAAGCATAGGGGGGTGATGAATACCCATTCATCACTCTTTATTCTTCTATTTTAGCTACAAAAACCTTTGCAAATACATGTAAATATGTGTAAATACAAATAATTACCAAAAGCATGCATTGTGTAAAAAGATATAATTAGCATGTTTTTGTGCAAAAATAAAAGAATAAAGAGTAAAAAGAAAAAGAGGGAAATATTTAGAATAAATATTGAGCAACCTAACCCAAGGGAGGGCTCAGCATGGGCCTGACCGCATAAAAGCCAAAGTAGAGGGAGATAGGAGCTCATGTGTACATACTTTTGTAAATAAATAAAATTATATTTTCCTCACCCAAAAATATGCTTGTATACATTTTGTATATATTTAGAAACTATTAAAAACAAAATAAAAATTTAAAAATCAAAATTCTAAAAATGCCCTTTCACCATGTACATAGACCATCATCCTTTATTTATTTAACCCTATAAATAAATAAAATTATTTTCTAAACTTTTTGTAAATATTCTATGTTACATATTGTAAATACATAAAATAACAAGAAACAAAACAAAAATCAAATAAAAATTACAAAATTAAAAATACAAAAATACATTGTATAGATACCATGTATATAAATTTATTTCACCCTTGTGTATAAATAATTAAAATAAAATAAAAATACCATTTTGTTCTTTACTTTATGATGTAAATAAATAAAATATAAAATGGGCATAAAAATACATAAAAATAACAAATAAAAAAATCAAAAATTAAAATCTATATAGTATACATATACCTATATATATATAGCTACCCTATTTTTATTTCCAAAAATTAATTAAAAATCACCAAAAAATAGAAAAAAATAAAAGAAAAATATTTCATGTTTTGAGTTTTTCTTAATTCGGCCTTTTTCTACCTTAAATTAAATAAACAAAAAAATAAAAACGTGGCAGCTCCTGATTGGTCCACGGGGGATTGTTGACCCCGGTCAACTCCCCCGCGGACTCTTTCCTTTTGCGTCGACTCGCGCCCGACCCGACTTCGTCGATTTCTCCACGCGTCCCCAGCTTGTCGCCCCCGCGAACCCCGCGCCCGGATTCTTCGCCGTTCATCCGACATCCTCGCCAGATCCTTCGCCGTGGGATCCACGCCTTCCATAGCTGCCTCCACTCAACCCTAATCGGCCCTGTCTCCATATATATCCCGACCTCCGCCGCCTCCGCGCCTCATCTTTGGCTCGCCACTTTCATTCCCGTGACCTCCAGAGCAATCACCGAGGTGACAGCTCGCGTTTGCCCCTGTTGCAGTGAGGAGAGGGTGCCCCGACCATCGATCCGGCAGCTTCGCGCCGCCGTGCTCCGCCGCTTGCAGGAGCTCGAGCCTCAGGCCTTGACGCCCTTCGAGGCTACGACCGGGAGCTAGCTAAGCTCCAGCACAGTCTTCCGCACCACCCAGGTAGATCCTTTAGGCCATAGTTTAGCGTAAATCTCGATTTTTAGTTTACTGTTAGCATAGCTCCGCCGCCGTCGCCAGCCACCTCCGATACCCCATTTGTCATTCCGACCCGACCATCGTCTTCGCCAGACCTCTCCGCATCTTCTTCACCCCTTCGCCCAACCCAGCTCGCACAGGAGCTGGGATTCGAGCTCCTCCGTCCATCGCCTCGCCGGAGCTTGCCCATTTTGCCTCCCCGATCACCTTCACCACGCCTAACAGGGTCGAGGCACTTTGCCCTCGACCCGCGAGTTTGCTGGGATACTTTGCAGGTCTATCCAAGCCCATCTGAGGGCTTGGACCACTTGGTCCAGCTGCTCCACCTCCGCCGACCTCGCCGGACCTCCCAGAGGATCGGTTGGGCCATCGGAGGGCTCCATTAGACGCGGAGGGCTCGCAGCTTCCTTCTCCAACCTTCAGCGAGCGTCCACGAGGAGACCAGCGCCGCCACGAGTCCGGCGAAGTTCGCCGGAGCCCTGTTCGTCCACCATCCTCCTCCGCCGTCCGATTGACCCCCGAGCTCCAGATCCAATCACGTTCGTCCATTTGAGGAGCAGCGTCAACCGTCAGATCCATTCGAGGGTCGATCTCCACCGTCGATCCAGCGCAGCTCAGCCTCGTCGTCCGTCCACCGTTCGATCTAAAACGTGGCAGCACCTGGACCGTCGGATCACAGTCTAGAACCGGAGCCCTGGGCGCCACCCCCTTCTCAGCCGTCCATTTATCCACGCGGCGTTCATCCATCGGTTCGACTTAATAAAGGAGTAAATTACCTTAGGCCCCCTCGTAGTTTATGTGTTTGCTTTCAGTCCTGTAAATATTTTAGGAATTTTATTTACGTTGGGATATTTGCATATTAAACCTCGTACTTTCTCGTATTTGCATTTATACCCCTGCCAGTTGTGAACACGTGCATCGACACGTGATATTTTGGTTTATTTGCAATAGAGACCCCTGTAGTTCTGGATGTTCTTTAGTGAATGAAATCTTTTACTTATTTGCATTTATACCCCTGTGCGTGATTTATTTCCACATGTGCGTTTTATTTTGGGTATTTTGCAGATAAGCCCCTGGACTTTTGGTACTTGTTACCTATAAGCCCTCGGAACTTATTTTTCTTACATTTGGGTCCCTGAGTGCCCCAGGCACGTGCTTGGCACGTGTTTTGCTGGGTATTTTGCACCAGACCCCCCAGAACTTTGGGTATTTGCACTTTGGTCCCTGTGCACAGTGCCCCTCCTTTATTTTTGAATAAAATATCAAATCACCTCCAAATTCGATGAAAATTTAACACATGGCTCCTTCCATGGTGTAGAATTTTTATGAATTTTTGAGGACATTTTTTATTTCATTTGCTATTTTTAAAAATTCAAAAATCCTTATTTTTGCTACTGTTTAGAGTCATAAACACCAAAAAAATATCAAAACCCTTTTAAAAATTCCATAAAAATTAGTTACTGTTTATTTTGTGTTCCTTGATTTTCTAGCCAATTTTGGCTATTTTTCATTGAGTAAAAACCCTAAAAACTTAAAAACACCTCAAAACTCCTAAAAATCATAATAAATAATTTAAAAACTCAAAAACAATAATTTTGGTGCTCAAATTTTCTTTGTTTTCTCTAGTTTACAGGAAAATTACCTCCAGGCCCCTTTGAGATCCTTAGATATTTTATCTTTGGGTTTTGGGCCTGGCTGGACAGTACCCCTTGCTTTTGGCACTGTTGGATTTTTAGGAAATAAAATAAAAATCAGAAAAATCTCAAAAATTCACCAAAAACATAAAAAAATATATAACACATAAAAATATTTTTTTCTGAATTTTTGCTTGCTTTTTAATGCATTAAATAAATTGTTCAAGTTAATTGTTTGTGTGCTTTTCCTGTTTTCTTTATATTCCAAAAATCCTAAAAAAAATATAAAAACCCTTAAAAACACTAAAAAATACTCTCTCGGATTTCTGACTACATCGTAGGCCGCAAGGCCAATCTGTGCTCCTTGTGTTCGACCCTGGGTGCTATACCAGGTTAATCTCATAGCAGGACCGCTCTCTTTTGTGCTCGATTAGTTTTACATGTTCTGAGTGGTTGATTTTTCTTGATATACCTAGTCTGACTGATTGAGGTCGCAACGACCATTTCTTTACCTTTACCTCTGTCATTCGGGCGGTTATCACATCTCCAAGGCTAATCCTTCCGAAGTATGTCCATCAGGGGTGCTGCCTTCTTGGAGTATCCCTTGATGAACTTCCTATAGTACTTCACCAATCCGAGGAAGGATCGTAGCTCTGTCGCCTTTGTGGGGATTGTCCACTCTTCAATTGCCTGTGTCTTCCTTGGTTCCATGCGTATCGTGCCTCCGCTCACGATATGCCCGAGGAAGGATATGGTCTCCTGACCGAAGGTGCATTTCTTCGGCTTCAAGTATAGCTGGTTCTGCCTCAGCTTCTCAAGCACCATCCGCAGATGCTTAACATGCTCCTCCAAGGTCCTGATGTACACTACTATGTCATCCAAGTACAGTACAACAAACGAGTCGATATACTCGTGGAAGACATCATTCATAAGGTACAGAACATTGCCGGGGCATTAGTCAACCCAAATGGCATTACAAGGAACTCGAAAGACCCATAACGCGTAACACACGCCGTCTTTGGCTCGTCTCCCTCCTTGATTCGGACCTGGTAGTATCCTGACCTGAGATCCATCTTTGAGAAGTACTTGGCTTGGCCCAAGCGATCAAACAGGTCTTCCACGTTAGGGACGGGGTACTTATTCTTCACCGTCACCTTGTTCAGTACGCGGTAGTCCACGCACATCCTCATGCTCCCACCCTTCTTCTTCTGGAATAGCACCGGCGCTCCATATGGTGCTTTGCTTGGACGCATCAGATCAACGTCCACCAGCTCCTTGAGTTGTCTCCACAACTCCTCCAGATGTGCAGGGGGCATTTTATAGGGTGCATGTGCAGGGGGCACCGTACCTGGCAGTAGCTCGATAGCGTGATCCACACCTCGCTTAGGTGGAAGCTCCTTGGGCAGCTCCTTCGGCATCACGTCCTTAAACTCGCCTAACATCTTCTTTACTGCCTTAGGGCATGGCTTTATTTTCTCACCATTTTCCTCGACGCGTATCGTAGCAAGATACGTCGTCTCCCCTTTCTTCAGCCCGTTGCAGGCTTGCATTGCAGACATGGCTCCAGTCTGTCCTTTCTTTATGATAGCCCTGATGAAGAAGGGGCTATTTGCAGCCGCGAAGAAGACGCCTCCCAGATAAGGCGTTACAGATGCCTTCGCCTTCTTCAAGAACTCGACTCCCAGAATAACTTGGAAGTCATCAAGAGGTACCATGAGGAAGCATACATTTCACTGCCATTCACCCAACTGAACAGTGCAGTTTGCCATACCTTCGATCTTCAGTGACTCGGAGTTGGCAAGCTTCACGTGGCACTGTCTCTTCTCCAAGGGAACTCCCAAGCTCCCGAACTCTCTGCTGAAGATGAAGTTGTGGGTCGCTCTAGTGTCAATCATGGCTGAAAGGGTCTTCTTGTGTACCACAACATCGAGGTACACCAACTCTGGATCCTCGCGCTCTACCTCCACTTTCACCTCTTTGCCCGAATTCAGTGGACACAAGCGAACATTGCGCAACAACTTGAGATTCGTCATGCGCGCCTCTTCGTCTGAGTTCTCCATGGTCATGGAGTTTAGCTTCTTCCGCTTCGAACACTCCCACGCCCGATGTGACCTATCACAAATGAAGCAGCCCTTCCTCGTGGGTTGCTCGGCCTTCTTGGAGGATTCCGCACCCTACCTTGAAGTTTCGACCTTGCCAAACTTCTTGAATTTCCCCTTGCTCTTCTCTTTGCCTTGATCTTCTCAAGGTCCTTCTTCTCCGTGGTGAGTTGGACTTTGTAGTCGACCAACGCATCCGCAGCAGCGATGGTTGTTTGGAGGTCCCTCACTCCTTGCCTCCTGAGCTCCGCCTGAGCCCAGCTTTGGAGACCCACCATGAAATTGAAAAGTTTGTCTTCATCAGACATACCTTTGATATCCAGCAGCAGTGATGAGAACTGCTTCACGTACTCCCGTACGGTTCCCGTCTGCTTCAGCCTTCGGAGCGCCTCCCTCGCTACCCAAGCAGTGTTGGTGGGTAGGAACTGCTCCTTCAGTTCCTTCACCAACTCGTCCCAAGACAAGATGTCTGGTCGTCCTTCGGATGCACGACTCCTCCACCATAGTTTCGCATGGTCGGATAAGTATATCGCCGCCAAGGATACCTTCTCCGCCTCAGGAGTCTTGACAGCTTTGAAGTACACCTCCATGTCCCACAAGAAATTCTCCAAGTCTTTAGCACTCCGCGTACCTAAAAAGGACTTGAGCTTTGGGACCTTTGGTCTTCGAGACCCGCTGGATCCGCCCCCATTCGCGATCGCCCTCTTGACGATGGAGAGTTCTCCCAGTAGATCTCGCACCATGGAGTCGAGCTCCTCCAGCTTTTCTCCAAGTGCCTTCACTATGTCGACCGAGCACTGGCTATTGCCAACGACGTCCGACACCACGCCTGCATCGTCTTCCAAACGAGCCAAGCGTTGGGCATGGGTGCCCATTTGGAATTGAATCTCCATCACGATTCCCTCCAAGGAAGCAAGACGATCTCTGGTGTTGGGCGCCATTCCTCGCTCTGATACCAGTTGTCACAGGGGTAAATCTCAACTTTGATTTTTGAGACTAACCTGTGCGGCGTTAGCTTCGCGCAGCTAACCAGCCTTTCCTTTTGCATGTAGGATGTACACCAGCACACCAAGCAACCACGCCACTAGAATACTCTAACACAAGCACTCAAGCACAAGGACACAAGAGCTATTGGCACAAAACCCTTTTGGATTGCAAGAGACTCACTCTGAGTGTGATATCTACAAATGAGCTCTACCCCTCCTTATATAGACAAGCCGGGGGTATGCGAAGGGACACTATTATTACATTTACAATGAATAGCCATGACTTCGTCTTCGACGGAGACCCTTCGTCTTCCGAGGTGACTCTTCGTGCACGTGGCTCTTCATCTTGCATCCCTTCGGCTTTTGCAACCGACGCTATGTCACCCGCTCCGTAAGAATGCCATGTCATCTGCCTCATCAGCACGTCATGTCACGTCATCAGTGGGCCCCACGCTCCTACGTAGGATGTTGCAGCTCGAGCTCCATCAAGTGCCGCCGAACACTTGTACTATACCAAGGGGAACCCGCGGTCTTTGACCTTTGTGCGGTAAAACCCCATCCTTAGCCATCCGCGAGCTAAGGTGAAGTCCTCCAGAACTTCGTAGTGTGGCCACCGAACCACACGGGCGTGCAATACCCATATTGCATGCTATTCCCGTACCTCGGGAGTTGGGGGTGTTACACCTAACCATCCCATCCTATATAGCTAAGAATAGCAATATCCTGAAGTATACGTTGGTAAATAAAAAGAGTAGGTGGGAAGTTATAAACCATACGTATATTTTAAAGAAAAAAGAGAGTGTGGACGAATAAATATAAACATTGATAGGTAAAGAAAGTACTTCGCAATGAGTGCTACATTGGCTCCGTTTGTTGCAGGGTTGGGCATAGTTGGGTTGGCCCAATCCGGAGTACTTCTCCTTCCAACCCTCTCAATCCTCCTCATAATTTACTATTCACAGGGGTACTCCAACACAACCCAACCCAATCTTGCTCAACCCTGCAACCAAATGAACCCTTAGGGTTTGTTCGTTTGGAGAATAGGCCCCGGAATAAGGGGCCTATTCTCCTTTCGACACGGATTTCTATGGTATGATTATTCCTCCTCATTCCATCTTATTTCACTCTTATTCCTATCTTTATCACACCTTACCTACCTTTATTTCATCTTATTCTCCTTATTCCTATCCTCCAGCCGAACAAAGAATAGACCCTTATTCTTCTTATTCTCCATCCTTATTCCTGCTTATTCTCGAACCGAACGAGCCCTTAGGGTCCGTTTGGTTGCAACGATGGGCAGGGTTGAGTTGGCCCAACCCGGGGTACCCCTCCTTCCAACCCATCCAATCTTCCTCACAGTTTACTATTCACAGGGGTACCCCAACCCAACCCTGCCCAACCCTGCAACCAAACGGGGGTGCATTTGGTACGCGGGTTTAGGCGGGTTAAACTGGTAGAGGGTAACCCGTTTTTGAGTTTTGGTGTTTTGATAGAGGGTTAAAGTGAAGTGAGTTAGAAGTGGATTTATTGTGATATGATTGTATTTGAATTTGAAAAAGTGAGTAGTTATTGTGATGTGATTGTATTGAAGTTTGAAAAAGTGAATAGAAGTGGAGTAGTTTATAATTTTTATATGATATGATGGTATAATATATTATTTGTTGATAGGATTGATGATGTAAAATTGATTTATTTATTTATTTTAAAAAAATGAATAAAGTGGGACCCACATGAGAGAGAGGGAGAGTGGGTTAAGGGCCCCACCAACCGAACGCTACCTTAATTGGGCATAAGCTTCAAAGTTTCAGAGGTTGTTCGATTTAGGGGGGTTATCCCTTTTTTTGAACAGAGTTACCTCTCAAAATCAAGATTTTAAAAATCGGATCGGACAATTAATCGAGCAGTCTTCGATTTGTTTCAATCGGGTCGGATCATTGGTCCACACTTGTCGGACCGTTGATGATGTCAGCATGACATCGTCATTCCTATCGACTCGAAAAAATCAGACCGGGCTTAATTTGTTGATCCGACCGATTGAACTGGTTTTTTGAAATGATGAAAACAGATATATATATATATGTCAATATATATTTATATATCAATGAAATAATCTTTTAAAATGTCAAATCTTTCAATAGAATAACATGATTGTCTATATCGAGCAAAACTCTACAAAATGTTATCACATTTTCTACAGCTAAGCAGAAATAAGGATGTGGACTAAATGGAATAAAGACATGTAAGGTGGAATACGACATGAGTGGAATAATGTGAAATAACGGGATGTGGATAGGAATAGCCGTGCTTTTGGATCCGTGCCGGACATGGAATTGATCCATCATTGGAATCTCGATCAAGACTGATAATAGATCGCCTAGTTCATACATCAAAAAGATGATGAAATTTGTTGGTGTTTGAATATGTTTGGTGATCAAGTCATAGCTGTATATGTCAATTGCCATCTAGTTGCATATGTTTTCGTCTCGTATAAGTGACAAGTTATCAACAGATACAATTGAGTCCTAGCCCAACAAATTGTCAGGAGTCAATTATCTTACATAACGTTCCGGGATCTAAGTCTCGAATGTTATTGTGTTTCTTTGAAAAAAAAGTCGGAATTTATTTCATCAGAAAATGGTAGCATGCTAACAGAGGGATGCTACATTGGTGGTTTAAAGACGAGCTTCGAAAGGTAGTCACAGTGATCAATAACAAAACTATCAACAACAAGCAAAATAAGGTAATCCATGGAGGTCCAACATTTAGTGCAATTGCGTTGGGTAAAAAGGGAGGTGGGGTAAATGCGATGTTAATGGATGTTATCAAACAAAAAGGCATCATCTTTCGTGATTGCAGAGGGCGCGTGTAGGGCAGTGCATGGTTCACAGGTTTCACGGTTATCCGACCTAATCCGTATGGATCGACCCTAAATCAATTGTCCAATCCTATTTGACCCGTGACATATGAGGCTCCGATCTATTGGTCTGCGGATAACCATGGGCCCATCCATCTCATAACTCCTTCAATCGGGATGATATCTATGGGTCTACCTAGATGGTATTCATTAGGAATGCAAATGGACGGATACGGATATGGGTACAGGTGTTACCATATGCATTATTATATATTTTGCAGCGTCACTTTGATATATCTGTTTAATTTTGTAGGCCTTTGTGGACCGTTAATTTGCTTTACTTCGGATGTCGAAATACGACCAACTGTTAAATTTCACAACAATATTTACTAGTAATAGCAAAGAATATTTTTTTTGTTCATTTTATTATCTTCGGCAGTAAGATATATAATACTTGAATATTATTTGTTACTTGATTTTTTTTAAATCACATGAACTTTGAAAAAATAAATCGTTCGTATGTAGTCTTTATTCGACATGTATTTAAATTCCATGTTTATTAGATCCATATTTGGATTTCACTTTTTATTCGATTCATATTTGGATTAGCTCTTTATCCGATATGTGGTTGGGCCCGCTCTTTATTCGATCCATATTTGGATTCGATAAATATCTAATTCGGATTTGTATCGATATTTTTTAAGGATATGGTTTCCTTAATGCATATCCAAATCATATCCGTATCCGATTCATAATCGATAGAGATGAACCGAATACGGATATGGAAATAGACATATCTCATCCGTATACGATTCGTTTTTACCCCTAGTCTTAAGCACAACAAAAACAGTTAAGATTTATGTCTGATCCGTCACCATATCCGACGTACAAGCAATCGATGACAATGCATGTTTCGGCAGCGATGTTTGGGTGGGGCTCCTTCGCCCACTACTTTGTTTCCCATATTTTATACGGAATTACCGTTGAAGATAAATTTTTTTAAAAAACACTAGTTTAATCATACTTAGATAAATAGGAACGTAGAATTCGTGATTAAGAGAAATTTTATGTTTGAACATTGGAGAAGTCAAACTAAAAACTTGTGCCAAAGCGGTATTGATATGAAATTGTCTCGTTCTATATCACTATGTAAATGTCAAATTGATATATCCGCGTACCATCTGGCATATTCATTTCATACATATTTTGACTTCGGACATTTAAATTTTAAAATATAATTGCAAATTTTGTAGTGTTTGACTTTTTTTGTCATTTATATTTTTACATGAAATCCTATTTTGGAAGCTTTAACAAATTTTGTTTGGCTTGCATCTAATTCTTTTGGATCCGCGAATACCCACGGGTAATCCGATATCCAATCGGTATCCAATCTAATGGATAACCATTTTGATTGGTGCGGGTTGATCCATTGATCCAATATCATGGATCGGATCCGATCAAATTTAAATGGAGCGGTTTTTCGCCCCATGAACACCCCTAGAGGGCGGCTTGAAAGTACCCCGATACAGTCTTGTACATCGCTTCTTCCACATCAAGCACTAAATCGATGCACTCTTTGCGGTTTTCTGCCAATGCGATGGTGCATAAGGATATAAGTTATGCGAGTCAAATAAATAATGCAAGTGCATCCTTGGCAGAGAAATGTTAGAAACAATGAAAGGTAGTCTCCTCCTCGATGAGAGGGGAAGTCTGCTGTAAGATCCCTTACTGTGACGTAGAAATCCGTCGGATGGGGGCATGAACACTCCTGTAGGGGGCCGATTATCATAGTAGGGAATCTTACACGAGTGAGGATCCTCTGCTACGGTGCTGTATCATAGTACGAGGTTTTGCACACGTTTGCCGCACACGTGTTCCCGACGACTGCTACACGTATTGACCCTGAAACTGGAAGCATACGAACCCTGCCAACGTAGACTTAATTGAGATGGCCCCTCGACGTGGCTGCACCTCGGTGCAGTTCCGTCCCGGTGGATCCGAGAGAAATTCAAGTCCAGAGTGGATCGCCTGCAGCAGGTGCTGTACTCGTAGACGTTCGATGGAGATCGGACGGCCCTCACAGGGACCGACTATCCCCGACCTCCTATGAAGGTCGTCCCATCGGACGGCTCCCGCAAGTACAACAAGTGCTGCACTTCAGCGGAAGATCGGTCTCCAACAAGTCAGGGAGGAAACTCCAAGGATGTCTTTTTTCTAAAATTAAGATCAGATTATGAAGCAATTATCATTGGTTGTGTGTTCAGGAAGTTGATTTCCCCCAGTGCATTGCAAACTAATTACATACGTTATAAGGTTTTAGGGACGCTCTTTGATCTTTAAAATAAAATGCCCCAACTTCTATGGACATGAGCTCAGATATCCAGACCATTTCCTTGATAAAATTTACACTTGTAAATGGCATAGGAGACACAAAGGATGCACAAGTTGTAAAAAAATTTCAATGATTAGCCACATTATCACAAGCATAAGATTTTTCGCTAGCAAAGCTAGGCACGAGAAGGAGAAACTAAGGAAGTTGGAGGGGATGGATCGTCTGTTGCAATGGAGAGCCAGCAAACTCTGTAGTACCCATTTGAGCCGCTCGATCTTGATCGAGCAGTTCACGCAATTTTGCACGATGCATGCCCACAAAAAGCGCAAAATCATGTGAACCACTCGATTAAGATCGAGCAACTCAAATGTGTCCTGCAAAATCTACTGGGCTCCCATTGCAGCAGACGATCCATTTCCAAAGTTAGATGCTAGCGAAGGGTTTGCTAGGGAACATGGCTGCATATGGGGTAGGGGGTTGCAAAACCATAAATTAGTATCACATGGAATACTCGCAAAATTTTAGGAGTGGTTACAAAGAACTTGGTAACTCGTTCTAAAGTATTTTGGGTGATATGAAGGGTTATAATTAGGTTAAAATCCAACAATGAGATCCAATTTCTTTGATAATGGCTCAAATTGATATATAAAATCTTATAAATTGTATCAAAGCTAAGATTCTCTAATAATGGAAAGGACTATTCAAGGAGTGGAGTTAGCCCTATCAACTTTATGACAAATAATACTATCAATACTCATGAGTAAGCTACAAGAACTATTAATGGAAAATAGTTAAGGTCATTGCAATAAGTGCAATGCAAATATGAACAAAGAGGTTATAAAATGTATCATATAAAATACTCACGAAATCTTATGTGCTAACTAAGCATTCTCTCACTATAAGTTGGGCCGGCTACGTGTATTCTTACTCAAATCCATGTTGAAAGATCCGATTATTTTTTACGTTGGTCGTCAACTACCTAACGAAACCCCTGCAAGAGTGGGATTTGAATCCTAATCTTTTGTGTGGTAGATACACTGTATTACCATTAGACCATTAAGTGGGTACAAAAATCTATTAATCAACAACTTAGACTTAAGCATTTTCATTTGTTCTCCACTAACTCATTAGACTAGTAAAAAAGGACGATGTAAATATAAGTAATGGAGAAGGAGCAGTGGAATGCATGGAGGACAGTATCTCTCCCGTGCTAATGGAACTCGCAATGGGATGCAAAGATGTTTAAGGGATGAGATACAACAATCTCCTGAGGTCAAGAGTGATAATATTTAGTTATTGTAATAGAAAGAGGAGAAGGAAGGGTTATCATTAGTAAATTTAATGCACTACCATGGATAGTTTCGTTGCTTCTTTTTTATTTAATTATGATATGGATGGAAGAGTATTAGCACATTACTTATAATGGAAGAGTTAATACCATGGCTGTAAATATGGAATATAATTGTCACGACCCATCCTCTAGCCGAGATGGGTGCAACAAAATCCAATCTTTTCTTTGAACGCATAACAAACATAAATTCCTTTATCAAACATTCCTTGATATCATCAAAATATATTCTCCACCAATGACAAAGAAATCCAAAATGACCATTCATATAAAAAACTTCTTTAATATCTAATAGTTGTTATGTTTACAAACGACCACTTACAAGAGTAATATATCTTCCAATACATAGCCATGTTTCTTCTAAGTTACACTGCTCTATTTTGCAGTAGAAAAAATAGATGGAAGATCCAAAGCACGGTATAAGATGTCACAATCTCCATCCGCTATGTAATATCCTTTTTAATATCTCCGTCCTTGTAAGATTCTTGCTCGTGTATGTCTATAAATAATAATAAACAAAGAAGGTTGAATCTAAACTCAATATGAGATTAGACCCAATGAATAAGTCTCAAGCAATTTGGTAAGAAAAATAAGGGTTATTTATGAAGTAACTTTGCATAAAATATAAAAATATTTGACAAAAAGAAAAAAAACTTTAATAAACAAAACTCGAAACTTTCCAAAATGTTGTTGTAAAAACATTCAACTTTCAACAAGGAATAACAACACATGATCTCATTCTATCTGTTAAAAGTATTGCACCCCTATAGTTACTAGTCATAACTATTGCATTAACACCACTGTAGCTCATTGTAGTGAGTCCATGAATGTTGAAACAAACTGAGCATACATGTAGACGACCTCAAAGGCCGAACAACATCCTGTATATGGCTCAAAGCCTTTATGTATACAAAATGTGGGCCTAAAGTCCTCCTAATCATATCTAATGATTGTCGTATCTAATGGTTTCTTCATATCTAATTACTTATTTCAGGGTCATATCTAATGGAATCACCATATTTAATGGCTAGTTCATGACTTTTGAGAGCAATTGCAGTGTTCAACATTCATAGAATCTTTCTTTCTGAAACATATCTAGAAGCTGAAGGTGTGATATCTATATCATATCACTGCATAAAAGGTTTACTTTTTGCTTATGAAACTTCTATTGCATTATTACAAAATAGTTTAATAATACAAAATCTCAAGTTGTATTGTAACCTTCACTATATAAAAAATGAAAACTAAGATTTTTCTAGGATACATAAAACTTGAACATCATATTATTACAAAAAAACAAGATCTTATTACTACAATTCATGTACCATGGTAGAACTTATCTGATTTTCAATTATTTAAAACATGTATACCCATGTAATGTAAAGATATCTAAAAACTTTAACATTAAGGTTAGGGGTCAAAATATGAGTGAATACTGATAATAATGCTTGAGAGACCACCCACCTTCAATTTGATGTTTATGCCTCTTAACAATTGTATCTCGGTCCACCGATCAAAGTTGATTCACCTTGTATGTAGTAGAAAGAAAACATATTTATGGAATCTACGAAACCATGTTTATGCATGCTTGTGTTGGCTTATCTAAAAATATGATATCTTTTCTCCTTAAAAGATAATGTTTCTTAAGAATATTTCGATAGAGTTTTCCCTTATAAAAGTGATATATCGTAAGAGAATTTCAACTGAGTTTCCCCTTAAGAGGTGATATTTCTTAAGAGAATTTCGACATACTTTCCCCTTAAGATGTGATATTTTTTAAGAGATTTCGACATAGTAGCCCCTTAAGAGATGATGTTTCTTAAGAGAATTTCGGAAGAGTTTTCCTTTATGATGTGATGTTTCTTTAGAGAATTTCGATAGAAGATCCCTTAAAAGGACATATTTCTCAAAGAAATTTTGATATAGATACCCCTTATATGCTAAGAAAATGTGAAAAGATGCCTTAAATCGACTAATCTTTCTCACGAAATGTGTTATGCCCTATTTGCACTATGATCCTTCCTTTACTTGTCAGCAGATCTTTGCTACATTATTCCCAACCACTCTCACCTTCTCTAAGCCTCTTAACCAAAGTTGGGAAGAACTTGCTTATATAATGGATGGATTGAGAATGAGGAGATAGTGGCGGTATTTATAGGTCTCCAAATGGAGAAAACAAAGGTTTAGCATCCATGATTTCAACCCATGGTTTTATGAGTATCATGATGTTTCTAATACCATGGCTTTTATGCCCATGGTTTTTGCTCATTTAAACCATGATTTTTCTAATGATTCTTAATTAGAACTAAATATGATTAATTAGTACAAATCAAGATTAATAATTGTTAACTATATTTAACTTGCACTAATCCATAGTTAAGCTCCTTAATCATCATTAATCTTCTTAATCGTGATTAACTCTTCCTAACAATAGTGATTAAGGATTGATTTTGAGCTTAACAACATCAACTATCATAAATTCAAAAAATTATAAAAAAAATAATAACAACATCTGATTGACATGAATCAAGATCTATTAGAATCATCTCGTCAAGACGAATAACACAACAATCTCTAAGTTGGGATTTAAAGAACTTCAATGTAGCACTTCTATAACTACAACACCGTAAATAAATATCACATTTTATTGGTAATCGAACATTCCTAGTTTTAGTATCTCTTAAGTGTGAGAATGTCACAATAATTATGTATGTATATATATGTTATTTAATAATCCCTTATTTAAAATAAATAAGCACAATAATATTTATTAAAGAAATCTTTTGCACGATTTAAAATAGTTTACCCTTTCTCTTTACATGCATGATCTATGTACATAGAAATTCACACTACTTACATCACCCAACATACAAAATTTGTGCTCTCATCTGTTAGAAAAGTATATGCATTCTAACTACATTATTGTTTGGATGATAACAAACTCTATGACTAAAAATAGTAGAGCAAATTACGTGACAGCTTTTCTCCATGCGTGAAATATAGAATTGCATATTAATTGTAAATGAAGAACAAAAGAAAAGCTCCTCACTTGCCTAAGCACTCTAGGGAGAAAGTCAAATACAAAGAAAGAATGATTTTATTATAGGCATATGTAAAAAAACTCAATATATATGCATATGTAACACTGACATGTTAAGACCTTGCTCTAACGTTATCTTATTTTAGATTAAACCCACATTGATCAATAAATGGTCATTGATTAATCACCTTCTTTGATCTGATTGTTTATTTTTCTCTGAGGTTATTTTCTGATCGATCACCCCACTTTGGTTGATCGATTACTTGAGCTTATTCTTAAAAATATGCTAAAACAACTTTAATGATCCGGTGATCACATTTTAAATTATTTCAGCAATGATCGTTTAAGTGATTATCATCCCTTTGGTTGATCGATCACTTGTGATTTTGATATGTCACTCTAAATTAGCAAATTGATCAACAAATAGACAAAGTATTTGATCTGATAATTCTAATAGGAAAAAATGGGGCTGCCCCCTGGGGCAGCCATGTTGGCTGCCCCCGTCCCATTTTTCGGTGTTTTGTTATTTTTTTTTGAAAATAAAACCATGTATATTCATCCATATATCCCTCCTATATGCCATTCGAATTTCGTCAGAAACAGAGACTCCTACGGCCTCCATCTCGATGGTATCGATTTAAAAAAATCCTGTTACCGTTAAAAAATTACTGTCCGGATGGAGGCCGTATGAGTCTCTGTTTCTGACGAAATTCGAATGGTATATAGGAGGGATATAGGGATAAATGTACATGATGTTATTTTTCAAAAAAATAAAAAAATTTGCCCAAATAAGGCGGGGGCAGCCATGTTGGCTGCCCCTAGGGGGCAGCCACATATGACCCATTCTAATACGTTGGTTACTTAATAAATATCGAGGAAATCTTGTTTGATTTTACAATCGTCGTATTTTTCTTAGGAGCATTCTACCTTGTTAAACTTGATGATTCACTTATAATTGCAAGTCTATCTCTTGAACATTGGGCAGAATACATATACACAACTCATATACAAT
This sequence comes from Ottelia alismoides, assembly GCA_037367405.1. Lineage (NCBI taxonomy): Eukaryota > Viridiplantae > Streptophyta > Magnoliopsida > Alismatales > Hydrocharitaceae > Ottelia > Ottelia alismoides. Next base: position 73,698 of record JAZKJV010001014.1, on the reverse strand, counting down.
ATAAATCATAGAAAAATCCTCCTAGCCTCTCCCTTTCAAAGCTCCAATGAAGGATTACTCTCTACTCAACAATTCGATCGTAAGAGCCACTTGTGTACACACTCAGTTTGCAAGTTCGTTACTCTAACATAGTGGGTAGTTGATTGCGTCATTAGTCATTACTCATTGCATATTTATTTTAGACTTTATAGATTGTTGTAACATTTCATTTACATTACTGTCATACTATACTTTTTGGTATATGATCCAAGGTGTACAAAGAACTTGGTGTATGATCCCAGTTATGGAAAGACTTTGTTGTGTGATTTAAAGCATCTATCTGCAAGTAGTTGCATCATCATCGGATGAATAAATTGGATAGGGGATTTGTTGACTAGCTCGGTCAATTAAAAATCCTAAGTTAGAGGACTTGAATTGTGATCTTTTTTTTTCATTAGTAGGATTCGAACGCCGATCCTTTAAAGTGGGAGCCACTGCTTCTACCACCAGACCTTTAGAGGGGTTCTTGAATTGTGATCTTTACCCGATGGGGCTCAACGTTAAAATGCAAGATTCTTGTGGTTGTATTTATCATGTGGAATGATTTTATTATCAGCAATAACTACCAAGCATGCCTTTATTATTTAATAAAACATCTCTTTTAATTTTCTTCCGTTTCCTTGCTATACTCATAAAAAAACTAAATATGATTAAATTAATCCAAAGGAGAGAGCAACTTGTATTCTGCTCAAACGATTAGCATCTAGAATTACCTACTCTAAAAATCAATCACAAGAAAATATACAAACCCCGATAATAATGGGCACATCAACAACCCTTTTAGAGAATAGGGTCCAATCTTACAAAGCATCATTCCCATATTAGAAAAAAAACAATGCTTGGATTCATATTTTAGAATGTTCATTATTATGTCCTTGTAAAGTTTTCCAAGAACAATTATATCCCTACTTATTTTACAGTCACCTAATGAGACTAGCAAAACATATGTATTTATGGTTGTACCGCTTCATTAGCACTAATGAATCAAAGTCGCTAAGAAATGCGTAAATCCGAGATAAAACTGATTATGTCATGGAACCTTCCTCATCAGTAAGGATGGAGTTTGATTGCAGCTCCCTGCTGCCCGCGTCCAAGTACTCCTCGATGACCTTGTCGACCGAGTTTCTCCCCTGCCCAGTGCCCGAAGCATGCCTCCTGATTGAACGTAATTTTTTTGGTGTATTTCCTAACCGTTGGATTGAGGGTGAGTTAGATTAACTCATTCATATAGTTGAGTTAACATATATCAAATTAACGGAGGGTTATGAATGTGAGATGGAGTGACTATCCAGAGTTTCTCATGTAATTCATGATTTTGCAAGGTCATGATTGTAATTGCGGAATTACTCAGGATTATAGGTGTAAAAATTCCAATATTTATAACTTTTAGATGGTAAGATGGTATACTATATTATTTTTTGTCGTAATGAATAAAAGAGAAATGTATGATTTGACGTATTAAATGAGTGTGATTTTCGAGTGGGCCCCACATGATGATGAATAAAAATAGATGGTGGAGTCTGCGCATTGGAAATGTGGATTTTGGAAGAAAACCTTTGGATTTTCGGGAGAAAACCCAAAAATCCAAGAGTAACCTCCAACGTCAACCCACTCTATATATATTTATTGGTATTTCTATAAAATAATAAACGGGTGATGAATTCATATTCAGTGCTCAATCACTGTCATTGAACTAAATGCGAAGAACTTATATCATTGATTTTTTTAATGTTTTTTTGTGGAATCTTCTTTCTCTTGTTGAACTTGCCCCTTGATTTGCATCAAAGTCTTCTATCGTCAAAGGTTGTTTTTTTATTAAATATAAATAATCAATGGCAAAAAAGAAAGCGCCGCAAAAACAGCTCGGCAGAAGCGGGACCCACGTACAAAAATCTCCTCCCATCGATCGACACCTCCACGTATTATCCCCTGATAAATCCCAACCGTCCACGTCTCCCGCTCAGAGATCCACGTCTTGATTCTTCTCCGCACGGTCGTTCCCGCGCGCCGCGATACGTGCCCCTCATCCGTCTCCCCTCCGTCCATCCGACGGCTCTAATTGATTTCGCGCTTCCCCTCCAAAGCCCGTGAAAAGGACGCCCTTCCCCACCCGAAGACCAAAGACGGAAAGCTATCAATCACCATTTCGCCAATGTGTGAAACCGGGAAGAGCTCCGATGAAGGAATCGAGATCGATTCCCCGGCGGACGACCCGCCCGCATCCTCCCTGGATCTCCCGCCGTCGGATCCGCTTCCGGCGACAGAATTGGGGTGCGTGATCTACGGCGCGGCGAGCGTGATCGGGATGAGAAGGGAGATGGAGGACGCCGTGGCGGTGGAGCTGGGCTTCTGGGGGAATCACGACTTCTTCGGGGTGTACGACGGCCACGGTGGGGTAGAGGTCGCGGAGGCGTGCAGGGAGAGGATGCACGTTGTGATTGCTGAGGCGGCCGAGAGGAGGAAGACGGTGATCGGCGCGGCGCGAGGAGGGATGTGGTGGAGGGGGACGATGGAGGAGGGATTCGCGAAGGTAGACGAGGAGGTGGCGTGGGGTTCGGCCACAGGGAAGACGGTTGGGGCCACCGCGGTGGTGGCGGTGGTCGGCGAGGGGAGGATCGTCGTGGCGAATTGCGGAGATTCGAGGGCTGTGCTCTGCCGGGGAGGCGTTGCCGTGCCCCTCTCGTCCGATCACAAGGTTTGGCTTTTTCCTCTAATTTAGCGAATTATAATATTGCTGGAATTTTTCCTTTTGCTAAGAATTGGATTGTATTTTCACACGCACATATAAATAATATAGATAATTATCCGAAAAGTGATGGCCGAAAGCGTTCAAGTTGTAAGAGTGGGTTCTCTGTTGTAGTGCTGTTGTAGCGCACCACAGCCGCTCGAGCTTGATCCAAACGCTCACGTTGTTTTGCTCTAATCCCATGACATGAGATTAAGAGAGGATGCTCAAGTCGCTCAGTCTTAATCAAGCAATTCACAGGAAATTTGAATTTTTGTAAGCTCTTGTCGAACGACTCTAGAGTCCTCCGCAGTCCTCTCCTCCTCTACAGCAGAGGATCTCTAGATGTCTATAATCATTGTAGTCGAAATTCGGATATGGGTTTTTTAATATATTAATTCGGCATGTGATATAGCTCCTACTCTCTCTTTTATTATTGTTTTATAGTTGGTGTATGTTTTGTCATGTGTGGCTCACGTTGGTGGTAAGCCGGTAGGTACAAGCTATGTCGACACACTTTGACGTCTATTAAGTGGTTACTATACTTTTGTTTTAAGTATGATGAAAAAGATAGATTACAGTATGCGTATGCTTTTGGGCTTATGTTATTAGAGGACTAATGCATGCAGCGTGACAAGACCTTCTATCGCCCCTTCTATGTGGGGGAACGGATTGTCTGCTGGCCAGCAGAGTCTGCTGTAGCATCCGGAGCCGCTTGATCAAGATCGAGCGGTTCGCATGAATTCACACGGTCGGGCCCACAAAAAGGTGCGAATTCATGCGAACCGCTCGATTACGATCGAGCGGCTCCGGATGCACAACAGACTCTGCTGGCCAGCAGACAGTCCACGCTTTCTATGTGGATATCCCATCTTTGGAATACCACTTATAGGAGCATGATGGGTTATGCAAGCTGTTCAATTGAGTAATAAGAAACAAGATGCGATAAAGGACAAGTGAGGTCGATCGCTCGTTTTTATTCAGTTGATTTTAAAGATAAGATAGTCATTACCTGTGAGCTTATATATATATATATATATATATATATATATATCTTTGAACCTATATATTTTTAAGGTGTCTAATAAGGGCCGAAGCCCTTTGATTGGATGGTTGTTGCGAGGATAAATGCAAGGCACACCAAAATATCTCTAAATACTTAATCTATTCAAATCTTTTTAAAATACTAGTCATTACATAGAAATTGATGGGAGATGGACAACAAGCCGCGCCGCCGATCCCTTTTGGATGGCAAATCCAATCCATCAAAATACAACATTCATATATCTAGGAACCATAACATTGCTATGAATAATTTTTTTGGATCCTCTTGAGGAGCTTCGCTGCTTCACTTGCCAAGAACCCAAATGTATCAAAAGCAAAAGGGATGAATACATGTTGATTGTCAATACATGCTTTCGCATGCGTAGCCACTTTAGCTGAATCGAGACCTTCTCTGAAGTTGAAAAGATGCATGGTAATGGTTCGTGTTAGCCTCCATATGCATGCGAATTTTTACTTGTTGCTCCTCTGCCTCTTAAGTGCAATAGCATTCGAAATCATGTTTCTTGTAATGCTTGTAGCCCAACCGACCAGACGAGAGGGAGCGAGTCGAAGCAGCTGGAGGAAGGGTCATCAACTGGGGTGGTTACCGTGTTTTAGGGGTCCTTGCGACTTCAAGATCCATAGGTATTTGCTCTGCTTTGGACAATTGCAGTTTGTTTTTGCTCTTCTTTTCAAGTTCTTGAACACATGAATTTCAGACAATGTTCTTCTCGGATGAAGTTGACGTGTTGGCACTACTCGTTTTTGGCTTGTTCAAAATCTCAAGACTTCAAAATGAACAGGTCAAACTAGTAATTGTTATATTCATGATATGCAATACGGCAACCCCAGAACAGGTCATGCTGGATGTAATAAGATTTTGGCCATGTTCACATGAGGTTGATTCTGGATTGAGATTCTCTCGTTGGTTTTCCTAGTATGATTTGTCTAAAAACGGCAGCACATAATAGTGGGATTCTGGGCACCAGGTTCAGGATTTGCTTCTACTTGAGCTTGCTTGCAAATTAGTGATCTGGGTTTTGTTGCATGAGCTTCCAGGTGATCGGCATCTGAAGCCTTACGTGTCATCGCAACCGGAAGTCACTATTACCACTCGCACCGCCAGTGATGAGTTCCTGATCCTGGCCAGTGATGGCCTGTGGGATGTCGTCTCCAACAAGGTTGCTTGCAGCACCACGCGGCGGTGCCTTGCAGGCCGCATGGTAGATATGCCTCCAGGTGGTGCTGCAGCTGCCCTGGCACTCACACAGCTTGCGATCTCTCGCGGGAGCCAGGATAACATAAGTGTTGTTGTGATCGTATTGAAAAGCCCGAAGGACGAGGCGAAGCTGCGCTAGGATGGAGGAGCTGCTGCGCCCGGTCTGTTTAGCTGACTTACAGGAAGGAAACCCATGGAGGTAATTGATAATGTCATGTAAAATTGATGCAGGAAGAGCCGAAGATCTACCCACTTGTTGTCGAAATCTACCCCCTCCCCCTTTTTTTTGCAGTTCTTTTTTTTTTCTTGCTCAGGGCAGGTTTTTATTGATACACTTCACCTTTAGATGAATTACATGATCTGCTTCAGCTTTTACTCTGGAGGATTAATGGTACAGAGAAGTGGGTATTGAAGGTTTATAATGCTATATAATTAAACTTATTTATCTTGAGAATGACAATATTAATGCATGTTTCATGAACCTTTATGTGGTATTTGTCTTCCTATATTTGAAGGATTAGGCGAAAGTCTCAGTGCTCAGTATTCGATAGTGCGAGAGCAAAGGAGATGCGACAGCCAACGACACAAAAAGTTAGTATACCTAAAAAACGTACAAGTAGGATCTGAGTGTGCTGCGACTCTTTAAAAGTAAAAAAATGGGCATTGTATATCCCAAAGTTCAAAAACCGAATTAGGGTATGTTCATTTCGCTTGTCCCCTATACGGTCCAAGAGCATATCCTTTATTGTACAGCAGAGGACCGTTGTAATGAGAGAGGATGTATGAGCCACTCGATATTGATCGAACGGTTCGGATGGTAAGGGTCTACCAAAACTTGGATTTTGTGCGAACCTCTCGATCAAGATCGAGTGACTCGGATATCCTCCCGCATTACAACAGTCCTCTACTATACAACAGAGGATCTGCTCGCCTACGGTCCAGTCCCAGGAATTGGATCGTCTGCGTAAGGCAATTACAGCAGAGCCTGTTGTAATGCCTCGATACGCGTCACGTGTTAGGAACCCATCGAACGATTGTCTCCCCTGAGCAGAAACCCCCTCATCCGACTCCTCGCCTCACCTGACTCCTTATGTTTTTTCCTAGACGTCGTCCTCTCCCCCGACGTCTCCCTCCGTGACATGAATCAAGCCCACGTGCACCCTCCCCGAACGCGATCAAAGACCGTGTGCACCCTCTCCACCCTCGATGCCTCCTTCCTCCCCTGACAAGTTCCCACTCCTCCCCGACAAATGCCCCCCCCCCCCATCCCCCCCCCCCCCTCGTTGTGTAGTCTCTGTCGTGCATCCCTACACCGTCATGCAACTATTCGATGGTTGTGCATCACTCCTTGCCGTGCAACCCCCCTCCACAGCAATTCCCTTTCTTGATCGTCATCCTCGCTACACAAGCACCATCTCGATCGCCCTCGTCCACGCAACCCCCCTTCGTCGTGCAACTCTTTGCAATAATCGTGCATTGTTTTTTGCCCTCCCTCGTCTCCATGCAACTCTTCAGCGGTCGTGCATTCACCCTTGTTGCACAGGTCCCCTCCGTCGTGCCTCCCTTTCTCAGATGCCCTCCATGTCGCATAGCCCCCTTCTCATCCGTCATCCTCCATTGTGCAACTCCCCTCCCCCGGTATAGTTGCAAGTGGACAATCAGTCAGTGGAAAATGATTTTTTTTGTATGGAAATGAACGTTTTTTTGTAATTTAAAGTTTGGTTATTGTATGGATTCCTCCTTATTTGCTGATTGGAGCTGAAATCTGTATGAAGTGAGATTTCTTTCCGTGGGATGAATGTTCGTATTGAGCATCAACATTGGTTGAATGTTTATATTGAGCAACTTTTAGCATCATCATTTTCCACATGTGGCCAATTTGAGATTTAAGCTGACTTCAATTGTGCATATGGAGATCAAGATTATCTATTGAAGCTTCATCGATCAGCTTTGAAGATCATGCCCACATGAGATTTGTTTGCCATCAATAGTCATGTGGGAACAAAAAAACTCTCATGTAGATTCAGTCAAAGCGTATGTGATCATATGGAGCATTTGTAGAGATAATTTTCCACTGAGAATAAAGCCACAACGACCATTGAATTGTTGTAGGGGCGATTGATCCGCACTGTCCGAGTTCAACGACATCTAGGGATTGATTCATACGTTGATTAGAAAAATCATCAATCATCGAAACAACTTGAAGACAAGGAGTACTACTCATGAAATTCGTCACCTCACTCTGATCAAGATAGATCGACATATTTAGCATCCATCCGAAGGCTAAGATCCTCAATCGCAATCATCCAGTAGTAGAAATCTTTTAATAGTTTTATCACAATGTAAGTTGTTATAGATGTTATGATATGTACAGTGATAGCAACGTAACAGTGCATGAATGGAACTCAATTGAAATTGTGAAAGAGGCCTAGATGATTTTCTCTTGTTTCTTGTTGAGCTTGGCTCTCAAAAAGTAGGTCACTTGCATCATCTTAGCATAGTCTTATTTTTGTAACTTTGAACGATGTCGAATGTTATTTTATACTTCAACATGTGTATTTCTTGCTACTATGGTCAATAGTGACTGTTCTTTTAATGAGTTGAAGCGTTTATTTCGCCTATATATGAATTGCTCGAAAGGAGAGTTTTGTAGGAAACAATGTATATAGAGTGAGTTCCGCTCTGAATACCTTCTCTTCTCTATTATATATATGACAAAAAATGATATAGTGTTTCATAAGATACACTAGAGGCAATTTTCTCGATTTATACAAGGTCTATACATGGCAATATGCAACATAGTTTGAATTAACATGCGGTAAGAACATCCATTTGGGAAGAATGGACATCCATAATGATGGACTTGATATAGCTCGTTTTACATTCTCCATGTGGCTCTTGCCAAGAGTAAGGTCCCAATTTTAGAAATAAAAGACATAATACTAGTGGCATTTACAAAAACAGAAAAAGCTTGATAATTACTAGCCATGTGGCAAATATAAAATCATCAAAACATACGTTCAAGTTGAAAATGCACATTAGGAAATCATCTACAGTCTCTAAAATATCTACGCGTAGTCTTGGCAAGATCATAAAACACACATTGGACCTCTACACGAATACTACGAGCACGACCATAAAACATATACATTGTGCCTCTACAATCTCTAAAAATCGAATATAAATCCTCTCTGAAAGTCATGAACAATTATATTCTTATTGACCGATGCAAAAGCAAGGAGAATGATATGATTAGCAGCATCACAACCACAATCAATAAGGACCTTATACTTTACCTTCTAAATATTTGAATCCCATCAATGTTCATAATAATCCCGCAATGTCTAGAAAAATTAATGCATGGCCCCAAAACCCAAAATGCCCTCTCAAATATTTCTCATATGTAATGATGTATATCTTTAAATATGTCACAGATCCTGAAATAGAAGTCTGCAGTGCTCTAAATAGATTAAAAAAATCAGTACACGATGCAATACAATCACCATATGCAAGTCTTCATACATCTTGTCTAGCATTCCTGACCTTTCTACAACTGACTAGGTATCCACAGTCATTGGATATGATAATTTGCAGAATATAAACCTTATTTATTGAAAGAATATCGAGATATAAAGTTACAATCAAGTTGTGGAGAATCTTGATACATGGATGGATTCAGGTAAGTACACAACACATCAATCTTTAATATCACAAACTGTGCAGCGATTGCTCGACAGTGATCATCCCGAAACTGATACATCACAATATCTGTAATATTATAAACTGACCATCTACCTCCCGAAACTGATACACAATATCTGTAACACCTCAACCCTCCAAACATAATCACACATCTAAATCTCATGAAGTGTAGGTGTGGGTTATAAGTGATGTGGATTATTACTTGATAACTTGGGTTAACCGTATACAGATTTCATATCAGCATTTGCTGGATACAAGCATATTGAGCAAATCTCATGCCCATATTTTCTGATGATAATATTGAATAGACCCACATTTATCTGCAACACAATTGCTTGCCCAATACTCCCAACCTATATTGAATTTGAATATGATGAAGAGTTTAATTTTCAATACTCTATAGCACTGGTATTCATTAATACCTTCCCTGGCTTTCATCAGCTCATCACCTTGATTTGGGCAGCCTGGTTGTTCAGCTTCCAGATATTACTTCCCCTGCAGGGTTTTCCTCACAAATTCTACATCATTCACTTCCCATCCCAAGGAAATGACAACATAAGAAGTTGCTGACTCAAAATATGATGAAAGCCAAGTCACAATATCGTACAAGGACAGCCATAAAAAAGAATCATCGAAGACGGGAATCACACATAAAAAAACTGTAATGACATATTGGCAACATTGTTTCAAAAAAAATTCTGCGAATTTAAGTGGAAGTAAACCTCAACTTTGAGATAATATAATTGTTGATCTCATAGACTGAGGACCTATAGCTTCATAGTGAGGATACAGTGTGTACATATCTTGCACTTCTTCAGTGTATAATAAAGATCCATATGAATGATTCACATTTATCTTTTAATTTTATTTTTTTGTACTTGTGACCGGATTGAGCCAATATATATAATTATATTATATGGAAATCTTCTATTTAGTTAGCAGAGACTTCTAGTCACTTTAATGGCAATTTATGATGACAGTTCAACTCTATTGAATAGATTCCAGCAAAACATCAGGATAACTAAATGAAGCACATAATAAACCAACGACCCAACAAGTGGCATTCGAGAAAGGAGATGCAAACAGCTTTAAAGAATAAAGGCAAAAATTAGAATAGATCAATACGTTAGCTCATCCCCTGGTGCAACATTTGCCTTGGCAATAAGAACAATTCTGCTCTCATCATCACCCACACTCATGATCCTTGCATAGCAATTGGGCATGCACTGTTAAAAAAATACCAGATCAAAATATGGAAGGATGAATATTTACAGTGTCTTCTTAAGGAAAATAGTCTTTCAAAATACGTCTTATTCCATATGTATATCGAGAAATATCATAAACTCACGGAGTGATTGATTAGCCGCGCAATGTTTCCTTTATCAGTTGCATCAACCACAACCTCTTGGGTTATGTACCATGGCCATCTTTATGATCATACAACTATTGATTCAATTATTGAATCATAGAGGCAGGTGCGTGGATGAATATCTAAAGAGTTATATTGAGAACCCATCAAGCACTGCCAAATGATTACCAAGAGAGGATATCCAGCCTGAGAAGGAGATGACAAACCATTTTCTAAAGGTTGATATCTGTCCTATCTCTCAAAGCAGATCCTCTACATAGGAATAGAGATTTGGAGATGTCGGATTAGTTAGGTGAAAGAATTGACTTAACGACATCAAGATAACCAAAGACATATATCATATGATGTCACGATATAGGCATGCATCCTTTAACCAGAGACGATGTGTTACTATATGTCTAAATATGTACATTTGGAAGACCAATAGGTTGATGACCTAATTAAGAAATTTTGAACAGCTGTAGTAGAATAAAAAATGTGAACATAACTTATGTCCAGGGGTAAAAAAAACTGGAACAATGAAATTGTCATGTTGCTTTTCAGATAAGAAAGTCAAAGTAGTATAAATGTGCCATAAAAAATTATAAGACCACCAAGAAAAGATCATCTACCGAAACTTATTTTTAAAAATGAGATCTTATTAATATGCAAAATAATTCCTTTAGAGATCCTGAGTTATCAGCATCCACATGATGTGAGGAACCAACACTATCCATATTCAAAGTATGTGATCTAGTTCCATTATGTTTATATTTATTCCTTTTGCTTGAGTTGATTACATGAAAGCATATGGCTTTAAAACCTATCCTAAAATAATCATCATGATATATGTAAGTATGTGATCTAGTTCCATTATGTTTATATTTATTCAAAAAGCAATTTATTCAATAAGTTGTATCGATTCACACATAATTACTTGCAGCACACTGTGCATTCTTTAAAATGGATGAAAACCGATCAGATATGCCTATTTCTATATCTATATTCGCTTCATTTCTATCGAATATGAATACGGAAACGGATATGATTTGGATATGCATTAAGGAAACCATATCCTTAAAAAAATGGATACGAATTCGAATAGGATATTTAACTCGAATAAAGAGCGGAGCCGAATACGGATGGAATAAAGAGTCAATCCAAATATGAATCGAACAAAGAGTGGATCCAAATATGGGTCCAATAAACATAAAATCTGAATACAGATCGAATAAAGACCACATATGAATTGAATTCTTATCAAAGTTCATAATGATTTTAAAAAAATGGCAATGAAATATAAATAAGTTGCATCTTGACAAAAGGGAACGTTGAGGTGACATGAATTCTTGATCGGAAGCAAAAAGGGGGACAGGGTTTCATAACTTTTGTTCGTACCCATCCCCAAACAAATAGAAGTTTAACTAATATATTGCATTATATAATATATAATACTAATATAATAACACGGGAACGCTCGCACCTCACAAGGGGTAGGATGATTTACAAGGAGAGAGTTTGAGAAGTTTTCGGAAAAAAAGAGCAATGAAAGGGAAGGGAGGATTTGTCGCACAATGGGTGAGCATGCACTTCTCATAATTCTTTCTTTATAGAAATCTTCGTTCCCTCGAGTACTACTAGATGGAGTTAGCCTTTCGAGTTGTGGCTTATATTATATTAACTTATATATAAAACAAAATGTTGCATTCAGATATCTGGATTTGGATATTCAAGCCATTATCATATATGTATCCGTATCTGAAAAATTTTAAAAATCCACATCCATATTCGATCCGTATTTAATTAATATCCAAATACGGATATCCATATCCAATAATTATTCGAATATGATAAGCGGATATTCGGATATATCTGCATCTGGTTTCATCCCTACTCTTTGGGTAGCCTCCTAAGTGTTGAATTTTGAACCTCACCTACCTAGGGGTGCTAATCGAATCAAATGCTTTCGAATCCATGAAGATTTGGATTCAACTTAATTTAAAAGTTTTGAATTCGAAAAATTGATTTTTAAATGAATTTGCTAATAATTCGTGATTCAATTCATGTTAAAATATTTAGATTCGAATCATTTATTTCGAATTTGAAATGTTAGTTGATGTTTTAAATATCACGTATATATTTTTTTATACGAAGAATATAATAACCTTAAAGATCTTAATGCATAATTCTCACTTTGCCTATAGATTACTGAGATAAGTTGAAAAAACTATATAAAAAGATGGTGAAGCTTTCTCACATTTTGAGTTAGAGTCGGCTAGGTGGATTCATGCTCAAATCCATATTGAAAAATCCGAGTTTTTTTTACGTTGGTTGTCTCCTACCTAATGCTATCCCCACAAGGAGGGATTTGAAAGCTTATCAAAGAGATAAAATATCATTGACAAAAAAGTTGAACACATTATGATTACTATTGCATGTTAAAGCAAGAAAAGATCAAGCTCATACAAAAAATCAATACAAATTAGTATTATTATTTGACATGTCGATACCGATATATCACCAATATATCGCGATACGGCCTTCCATGTTTCAGCATTAACATCTAAGTCGGGCATGATCGGGGAATATTGATTAATTGATATTTTCATTTTTTTAGCATATTTTATATTCAACAGTATTACGATAATTGATATAATTGATGTTATTTAGAGTTCCTCTCTATATAAGAAATCCTATCCCCCTAATAGAATCATCTTGTTTCATCTCAATGGTTTCCTAAATAGGTTAAGGTGTTTCGAGAAGGGGAAATAAATAAAAATTAGGAAGGGTAATGGTGAGGAATGTTTGCCAGACATGATAAGGCATTAGGATGTGCACCACAAGCATCAACCATTTAATTGCATTGAGCTCACCAACTACAAAGAATCTATGTGAGTTTTGAAGGAACAAGCTTAAGACATGAGAAGATGTTGTGGGGAGAGTAAGGATGAAAACGGTCGGATATGGATACAAATATATGTATAATCATATCCATATCCATTTTAAAATACGAATAGGAATGCGGATACGAATATTGACTGATGTGAAAAATGTGTTACCATATCATTAAAAACGAATACGGATGTAAAACGAATACGAATCAGATACGAATAATAACAAAAATATTTAATGGGTTAACTAAAATATACATGTTTAGGATGGTTTACACATAAAATAGATATAACATATGTAGTAATCTCATAACATTTATATCAAAAATGGTGAATACAATCATAAAATATTATTATACATAGATATAAATAAATTTATCACTACACTTATGTACAAAAACGAATACACGAATACGAATGTGAATATTAGCGAATGTCAAAGTATATCCATATCCACATCCATTTTGAAACGAATACGAATGCTAAAATATGTATGAAACGAATATGATAGTGGATCGGATACAAATATATTCGCATTCGTTTTCATCTTTAGGGAGAGTATGAGAACAGGTTTTCACCACAAACTAAATTGAAGAGCCATAAATGATAAAAAGAATTCTTTTGCAGGCAGGAAAAAAGGTAAATGAATGTCAATGATCAATCTACCCTATAAATATGAAAAGCAAGACGAAAGCCCCAAAGCCATCAGACGTATCTCCTTGAAATTTTATTAAAAAAGGCTTATAAATAGGACAGACAATAAGGAATGCTGGTCTGTTTGGTTGCAGGGTTGGTCAGGGTTGGGTTGGCCCAACCCGGGTTACCCCTCCAACCAAACAGCCCAATCCTCCTCACAATTTACTATTCACAGGGGTACCCCTGCCCAACCCAACCCTGCAACCAAACATACCCCAGGTTCCCCTTCTACGCAACCAGTCATGGATGCTTCCTATCCTTAAATCCGATAACAGAGTATCTGCTTATATAAAAGGACATTTTATTAAAACTCCTAAAAAGCAAGAACTAATCATTGAGATGACTTGCGTAGCTTTCCATTTTAAAAAAAAGATGACTTACATAGCAATCCTTGTCTTCTAGCTAGGGATGAGCATGGGCCAGGCTGGGCCGGGCCTTGGAGGGCCCAGGCCCAAGCCCAATTAAAAACTTCGGGCCTTGGACCGGGCCTAGGCTCGTAGAATTTTTTTTGGACCGGGCCAGCCCATCTTAACTCATTATATATTATTAACTTTAAGTTTATGTTTAAAGTCAATCTCAATTCAAGTTAAATGAGCTAAAAATATTTAAAATATATGCCATAATATTTGTGAAACAATTAAAACTCAATTCTATCGGAGATGATTTCTCATTTTATACAAGTCCACTCAATGTTATATACCATAAACGTCTCTCATTACAGAAATTGAAAGAGTGAACCAAGTTTATACAGTTAACAATAACATGTGCACCAGGCACTACATGTTAAAAAATGGGCATAATGCTCGTATTGGGTAAAGGTTCAATAATAGAAAATATTATAATAGAAAAAATAAACACTAAAAACTCAAGAATAACCACAAGAATGTAAGACATAGACTAATTAAGAAAAATTAATTCTGAAATAAAATACAATGATCATCAACTCATATGTCCCACACATGACTTTCTTGATTTATAAATATTGTATGAAGATAGATTACATGAACAAAGTGTGCATGACAGGTGAGAGTTTCCATACGTCTAGGATATGAGAAGGGTTCGGGCCCTCTTCGGGTCGGACCCGTGGGCCGGGTCGGGCAGGGCCTGGCCAGGCCCAAGCCCAACCCAAAAAAATTTCGGGCCTAAAAATTAGGCCCAACCCCGGCCCAATGTTCGTTTGGGCTTGGGCTGGGCTTCGGACTGGGTCGGGCTGGCCCAGCCTAATGCCCATCCCTACTTCTAGCCGATACCGAGCTTCTCTCAAATCAGCGACACTACGTCTAACCTGCTCCCCTCGGTATTCAAGTATCTATATATTGAGAATAAACATATTCATCATAAATAAGTAGAACCGCGTGCAAATGAAAATACATCACTGTGACTTTTTTTGAGAAAAAAACGGGTGGCCTCCCAAGCTGGGACCCACCTCAATGTAAAAGAATATATATATATAAAAGAGATCAAGAATTACATCATACTACAACTGCCATGAGGCACACAATGCTCAAAAACCTTGTCCGAACACAACCTAAGTCCCCTAAAAATGGGCTTGTTCATGGCCCACCAGATGATGGTCCATAGCATAGCAAAGGGGAACAAGCGGTCCTCATGCCCAAAGCCGCAAACTGATCGAACACCTCTCTAGAAGCTGGCACAATCATTCTGATAACAAGACCTGAGCACTTGGGTATAAGGTACTGAACAGGTCGTTGCGACCCAAGCGATCAGACTATGTCAATCAAGAAAAATGAACCACTAATAGAGATAAAGCAGATAAAACACACGAAATAGCGGTCCTGCTATTGGATTAACCTGGTATAGCGACCAGGGTCGAACTCAAGGAGCACGGGTTGGCCTCTCGGCCTACGAAGTAGTCAAAATAAAAAGAGAAAATATTTTTAGTGGTTTTTAACTTGTTTTATATTTTTTTTGGATTTTTAGGTAATTAAGAAATTAAAGAAAACCAACGAAACACACACTTCAACAATTTATTTAAAGCACTAAAAATCAACCAAAAATTCAAACAAAAATATTTTTATGTGTTTTATATTTTTTAGTGTTTTTGGTGAATTTTTGAGAATTTTCTGATGTTTATTTAATTTTCTAAAAATCAAATAGTAGCTAAAAGAGATGGTACTGTCCAACCTAGCCAAAAAGCCCTAGATAAAATATCTAAAGCTCCAAATGGCCTGGAGGTAATTTTCCTACAAAGAAGACAAAATGAGGAAAATTTAGGTACCAATTTTATTGTTTTTGGATTTTTAATTTATTTACTAGAATTTTTATAGGTTTTTTAGTGTTTTTAAGTTTTTAGTGATTTTCAGTAATGAAAAATAGCCAAAATTGGCTAGAAAATCAAACTAAGCAAGACAAACAGTGGGCAATTTTTATAGAATTTTTAAATGAGTTTTAATATTTTTTTGTGATTTTTCAAGTTAGGCAATAGCTAAAGTGAAGGTTTTTGATTTTTTAAAAATATCAAATGAAATCAAAAATGTCCTCAAAAATCCACAAAAATTTTACACCATGGCAGGAGCCATGTATCCAATTTTCGTTGGATTTGGAGGTGTTTTGCTATTTTATTCAAAAATAAAGGAAGGGCACTGTGCACAGGGACCGAAGTGCGAATACCCAATCGCCTGGTGTCTCTGGTGCAATTTTCCCAGCAAAACACGCACCACGCGCGTGCCTGGGGCACTCAGGGACCCAAATGTAATAAAAATAAGTCCCGAGGACTTATTGGTAACAGGTACCAAAAGTCCAGGGGCTTATCTGCAAAATACCCTAAATATAATGCACATGCTCAAATAAATCACGCACAGGAGTATAAATGCAAATAAGTAAAAGATTTCATTCATTCAAGAACAACCAGAACTACAAGGGTCTCTATTGCAAATAAACCAAATAAACACGTGACGAAGCACGTGGCATACAACACATAGGGGTATAAGAGCAAATAGAATAAAGTACGGGGTCCACTATGCAAATTACCCTAAAACTAAACAACTAAGTTCAACATTTACAGGGCTAAAACGAAATAAAAGACAAGGCATGGTCTAAGGGTAAATTACCCTTTATTAAGCGGGGTGCTGGATGCGCGTCACGTGTAGGATCTGACGGCGTGGAAGCGGGGTGGCTCGTGATCCAGCGGCTGAGATCAGACCTCCTCTGATCGGACGATATCTGCAGCTCCACAAGCGAACGGCCACGATGGAATCTGGAGCAGGGGGTCTGATCAAACGGCGACGGAGGGTCCTAGAAGAACAGGTCCTTGGCGAAACTCGGCGGCCTCGTGCAAGCGCAGCTGACCTCCTGGAAGCACTCTGATGGTCGGAGAAGAAAGGTGGTGTGCTCCCGCGTCTGCCGAAATGCTCCGATGATCGAGCCGAGCTCCGAGGAGCTCGGGCGAGGTCGGCGGAGCTGGGCCTCCTGGCTGGATGACGAAGGGCCTCAGATGGCCCTCGTTTCGACCTGCAACGTGAACCAGAAGACTCACGAGTCGAGGGCAAACTGCCTCGACCCGGTTAGGCGAGGCGAAGGTGGCTCGTGGGTTGGAACGGCGAACTCCGGCGAAGGTGGTGGACGGAGGAGCTCGGTTCCCAGCTCCTGTGCAAGCTGGGTTGAATGGAAACGTGGAGAATGTGCGCGGGAGGAAGGCGAGGGCTATGGCAATGCCCGATGGTCGAGTAGTGGTCGGGAACGGGCGGAATCGACGAAATGCGGCGGCGAAGCGGATTGGGCGAAAATGGAAATCAACGAAAAGGATAGGCTATCGGAGCTACCTGGGTGGTCGGAGAGACTGGGGAGGAGATGGGGAAGCTCCTGGTCGTCGTCTCAAGGATCGTCTCCCTCCGAGGCTCGGAGCTCACGCTGGTGGCGGAGCTGCGGCGGCTGTGCTCGCCGGATCGATGGGTCCTCCTCCTCTCCTCGCTGCGACAGGTCGAGGCGCAAGCTGTCACTCTCGCGGTCTCTCTGGAGCTCATAGGTGAAGGAGGCAAATGGCCAAAGATGGAGCAATCGAGTGGCGGAGCTGCAGCTATATACGGCTAGGGGTCCGAGAAAGATGGGTCCGGGCAAGCTCTGGAGCGCGCGGATCCCGAGGATGCGGCTCCGGCGAGGATGTCGGATGTGAGGTGAAGGATTCGGACCCGGGGTTTGGTGAAATGGGTGTCGGATCAAGCGGGTAGAAAGGGGAGAAGTCGGGTCCTTCGCCCAGATCCGAGACGGGGTGGTCCGGGGGGGGGGGAGTTGATCGGGCGGTCAATAATCCCAGGACCCAATGGGAATGGGCCACGTGGCTAAATTTTGAAATGAAAATTAAGGGTAGCTAGGGCCCGATTCAGCAAAAACTTAAAACATGAAATATTTTTCTTTTATTTTTTTCTATTTTTTAGTGATTTTTAATTAATTTTTGGAAATAAAAATAAGGTATATACATAGTATGTACTATATAGGTATATGTACACAATTAGGGTTTTTAATTTTTGATTTTTTTAGTTATTATTTTTATACCATTTTATCCTCATTTTATATTTTATTTACTTACATTATAAAATAAGGAATAAAAAGATATTTTTATTTTATTTTTATTATTTATATACATAGGTAAAATAAATATATCTGTACATCTATATACATGGTATATGTGCAATATATTTTTGTATTTTTAATTTTGCTATTTTTATTTTGTTTTGATTTTAATTATTTTTATTTTATTATAGAATATAGAAGGCAGCGGAAGAAAGAACCTTATGAGGACATTATTTACAAAAATTAGAAAAGTTAATTTTATTTATTTACAAGACTAAGTAAATATATAAGAGTGGTTTATATACATGGTGAAGGTGGTATTTTTGGTCTTTTTGATTTTTATCTTTTTCTTTTGTTTTTATACTTATAGATATGTACAAGTATTTACAAGCATAATTTAAGCTAGTCTTGTTGAGGAAAATATTTTTATTTATTTACATAAATATGTACACACATGAGCCCCTATCTCCCTCTACTTTGGCTTTTATGCGGTCAGGCCCATGCTGAGCCCTCCCTCTGGTTAGGTTGCTCACTATTTATTCTAAATATTTCCCTCTTTTTCTTTTTACTCTTTATTCTTTTATTTTTGCACAAAAACATGCTAATTATAGGTTTTTACACAATGCATGCTTTTGATAATTATTTGTATTTACACACATCTACATGCATTTGCAAAGGTTTTTGTAGCTAAAATATAAGAATAAAGAGCGATGAATGAGTATTCATCACCCCCTATACTTAACTTTTACTAGTCCCTTAGCAAACACTTATTTGAAAAAGAAGTGAAAGAGAAAGAAAGAAAAAGAAAAAGAGGGGAATGTACATGGATCAATGTTGAATATTAAACTTTCCTTCATTAAATTGAATTATGGAGCTCGATCAGATCTTTGGATTATTAATGTGTCGGAACCTTATTTAGACTTAAGCTTAAAACTCAACAGCCTCTAAGTTCCACCAATCTATGGGCAAGACTCCTCAATAAACCAGATCAGAACAAGTCTACATACACAAACTCTAATGACCATGAATCTTTCCATGCAATGTGAGTGCTATGTAGCTCCCCACCTCAGAAGTAACAAAGAAACAACCTCCCTTAACCTGGTAACTCTAGTGCCTCAGTCTAGCAACTCTTTCCTCGAGAAGCGGGGTATTCCCTTCTAAGTTCAAGTGCAACCGGCTCAAGAAGAGGGGGAAGAAGTATAGACTTTTGGAAGCTCAGCCAGTGTAGCCAAGTCTCCCGCTGCAAGCTTCATGAGATGTAACATGGATACCATAAGCTTTTGCTTTATTTGACTATATACACTCCGGTCGGGTTATTAAATTTTCAATCCGACCCACCACTTTTTTGGAGTTCTTTTTGCATTTTGTATTTTTTTTTCAAGTGCTTCTATACAACATATCTACATGGTGCAGCATATATACAAGAAATTTTCCTCTTGAGCCAGTAGACTATCCCTCTTTTGAAGCTTTATTGCAACCCACGGCTTCTGTCTTTAGCCTTCATCACCACTAGACCAAGTTGAGACGCACTTCCTTCACTAGAAGAAGAAGAGAGGTTCCGCCTAGAAGTACTACCCTCATATGCTACCCCAAGCCAAAGGAAACTGCCTCCTCACCACCTCATCCGTGGAGAGCCATGTGTAAAGTGCTGGTGCAAGTCATGCCATTGTCTCTAAGAGTCATGCATGTGTTGTTAAGTGCTCTACTTAGGCTCATCAAGATGACATATGCTCATAGCCTAGTGGACTCAAAGAATTAAGTCCTTATGGACCTGAAAAGCCTTAACCCTAAGCCCTATAAGGTTCCTCTTAGAGTTAGGTGGATTAAGATCTTATTCAAGCTCCATTTCTCAATTTAATTCCAGGCTTAGTTTAAATGTCAACTCTCATCCAGGAAAAACTATATACATATATGTACAAAGATGCTATTTACAAATATTTACAATCGTGCAAAATTTTTGAAAAATGTTTTGAAATCATGAATGGATGGATGCATGAAGTGCAATTTTTGCAAAAGTATTTACAATCATTTACACAAGATTTTTGCAAACTTTTGATTTTCAAAACATTTTGGAAAAATTTTGTACTATATACATAATTTTGATAAGAAAATATTTGCACAAACTTTACACAAAAGATTTTTGAAAATATTTTTACAAAAATAATTTTGTACACTAGCTATGTATGTGCAAATAAAAGAAGTTTATGTACATGAAAAATTTTTAATTTTTTGTGATTTTTAGCCATTTTATTTATTAACACACTCACACAAAGTACGAGTTATGGCTAAAGTATATATGAAATATATACACACCCCCTATACTTAGCTCGAACGATGTCCTCAGAGTGATCGAGAGCGATGAAGAAGACACAACTCGTGCTTAGTAAAAGGGAAGTGAAAAGGGATGGCTAAGTACAGAAACGAATAAATGGATAGAATGAGAGGAACTCGGTGGTTTCCCCCTATACTTAGGATTAACTAATCCTAAGTATAGCAAGCTGTACATGAAGGGAAATCCGAGTGAAGAAGATACAGAGTCTACCCCCCCTATACTTAGGGTAAAATATCCCTAAGTATAGGCAGCAAAAACAGGGGTAGACAGAATGAAAAAGAGTACCCGCAGATCCTACATCCCCCCTATACTTAGGGTAAAGTACACCCTAAGTATAGCATAATCATAAGATGAGAAAAAGGGATGTGGGACTAAAGAATAGAATGATATGGACATCTGCATCTATACAAGGCGGAGGAACAGTGAAACTCAGGCGTGAGATGCATAAGATGTGAGTCAAGAGACCACATCTCACGCAAAATGAATAGGGGCAACAACAACGTCCCGCGGCTCATGATCTAGAAATGGCTTGAGCCGTTGGCCGTTCACTCGAAAGGTACTCTCAGAAGACAACTCGGATATATCAACGCTACCGTTGTCGTGTACCTTTCTGACCACGTAGGGTCCCTTCCATTTGCTCTGCAGCTTCCCTGGAAACAGACGATGCCTCGCATCAAACAGCCATACTCTCTGTCCAATCTCAAAATGCTTGTGGCTGATATGGGAATCATGCCACTCCTTCACTCTCTCCTTATACTGTAGGCTGTTTGAGAAAGCTGTATCTCTAAGCTCCTCCAAGGCAGCTAACTCTTCCCTCCTCTGGTCTCCTACACCATCTGGATCCATAAGAATATCTGTAACTGCCCAAAGTGACTTGTGCCTCAGCTCAACAGGTAAATGGCACGGCTTGCCATATACGAGGCGAAAGGGAGATGTGCCCAATGGTGTCTTGAAAGAAGTCCTATATGCCCACAAGACCGAGTCCAAAAGCAGTGACCAATCCTTTCGGTCAGGGCGGACGACTTTATGCAAAATAGTCTTGATCTCCCTGTTCGAGACCTAGGCTAGACCATTCGTCTGTGGATGGTAAGGTGTAGCAACACGATGGTCTATACTGAACTCGCTAGCAAGGGCCTTCACCTGGTCGTTGATGAAATGAGACCCCCCATCAGAAATCAGAACTCGTGGAACCCCGAACCGCGTGATGATGTGCTTCCTCAAAAATATGCAAACTGTCCTCGCATCAGCGGCTCGGGCGGGGATGGCCTCAACCCAACGACTAACATAATCAACGGCCAATAAAATGTACTCAAATCCCTGACTCTTAGGGAATGGACCCATGAAATTGATGCCCCATGCGTCAAAAACCTCACAGAAATGAATGGGCTGCATCGGCATCATATCACGCTGTCCACAAGTGCCCATCCTCTAACAGTCAGTACACCTCTTCACGAACTCATCAGAGTCCTTGAAGAGGGTAGGCCACCACAAGCTGGATTGGAGCACTTTCTGTGTCGTTCTCCTCCCAGAATGATGTCCTCCTGCCTCAAGCTTGTGGCAGTAAGTGAGGACGCTATGGTGTTCCTCCTGAGGAATGCACCGACGTCAGACGCTATCCCCTCCTTCGTGGTAAAGGATGGGATCCTCCCAGTGGTAGGACTTGGCCTTCGCAAGGAAGGTCTCAAGCCTCTGCCTGGGCCAATCTTGTGGGACTTTCCCAGCAACAAGAAAGTTCACAATATCGGCATACCACGGGAGTGAGGCGATAGCAAGGATCGCCTCATCTGGGAAGGTATCTCGAATGGGATCAATCTGCTCAGACTCCTCAGGCTGCTCTAAACGGGAGAGATGATCCGCCACCACATTCTTGACTCCGGGCTTATCCTTAATCTCAATGTCGAACTCCTGGAGTAGAAGGATCCATCTAGTCAGTCTGGCCTTGGCATCCTTCTTTGCCATGAGGTACCTGATGGCGGTGTGATCTGTGTACAAAGTCACTCTAGATCCAATGATATAAGATCGAAACTTATCTAGGGCAAACACTACGGCTAGCATCTCTTTCTCTGTAACCGTGTAATTCCGCTGGGCAGAATCCAATGTGCGGCTAGCGTAGTGGATAGCAAACGGGACTCCATCCCTCCTCTGTCCCAGCACTGCCCCCACGGCAAAATCGGAGGCGTCCGTCATGATCTCGAATGGGAGAGACCAATCGGGCGGCTGGAGGACAGGAGCCTCAATCACACACTGCTGAAGAGTCGCAAAGGACGAAAGACACTTGTCATCGACAAGGAACTCGGTGTCTTTCGTCAAGAGGTCAGTCAACGGCCGGGCAATCCTGCTGAAATCCTGAATAAATCTCCTATAAAATCCAACGTGCCCCAGGAATGACCGTAGCTGCCTCAAATTGGACGGTGGTGCGAGTTTTCTAATGACATCAATCTTGGCCGGATCGACCTCCATGCCCCTGTTGGAGATGATGTGACCAAGCACCGTCCCTTGAGTCACCATGAAGTGACTCTTCTCCCAAGATAGAACCAAATGGTACTCAATACATCGCTGGAGTACTCGGTCTAGGCAGTCAAGACAGGAGTCGAATCCATCGCCGTAGACCGAGAAATCGTCCATGAAGACCTACAAATACTCCCCTACCATGTCCGAAAAGATCGACAGCATGCATCTCTGAAAAGTCGCAGGGGCATTGCATAGCCCAAATGGCATGCGTCGAAAGGCATATGTACCAAAGGGACAGGTAAAGGTGGTCTTCTCCTGATCCTCAGGAGCGATGGCCACCTGGTTGTAGCCCGAGTACCCATCCAGGAAGCAATAATGGCTCTTCCCTGCCAGTCTCTCAATGATCTGGTCAATAAAAGGCAGGGGGAAATGGTCCTTCTTGGTGGCCTGGTTGAGTCTCCTGTAGTCAACACAGACCCTCCAAGAGGTGGGTACTCGTGTAGCAATCTCCTCTCCCGACTCACTGATCACAGTCATGATGCCCGTCTTCTTGGGCACCACATGCAAGGGGCTAACCCACTTGGAGTCGGAAATGGGATAAATAAAATCTGCACTCCACCATTTTGATATTTCCTTCATCACGACCTCTCTCAGGTTGGGGTTCAGCCGCCGCTGGAACTCACGCGACGGCTTCGCCCCCTCCTCGAGATAGATATGGTGGGAGCACACTGATGGACTAATCCCATGGAGATCTGCTACGCTCCATCCGATTGCCTTGCGGTTCTTTTCAAGAACCCCCATCAAACGGGATTCCTGCTCTCCAGTCAGATCGGCGGAGATGATGACTGGGTACATCTCTGGTTCGCCCGCAAGGAACCGATACTTCAGCGAAGTAGGGAGCGGCTTCAGCTCTGGACAGCTGGGCACCGACAATTCTGGCTTCGGAAGAAAATGTGTCAATGCTGCTAAGTCTGCCAAATCTGCCTGGGAGAAAGAAAGCGAACTCTCGCAAACTGGATCTGGAGGAGGCTGCTCAACTGTGCTGTCTCTGATCTGCTCTGCCTCTACCTCCTCCTCATCTGTAGGCTCAGATGGATTCAGGTCTGGCATCTGGTCATCACAATCTGCCCAATCAGACTCTGAATCCGAGGGATCTGTATCAAACAAGGTGGCATCAGTACCACCATCACACAAGGTGGCCTCAGTACCACCATCACTAACAACCGTGTCGCGGTCGAGAACCGGCTCTGCTGCCTCTGTAGTATCCTGGACCAGGGTTGTGCTCTCCAAGCTCTCCTCTGCTGTCATCTCTGAATCAGTGGTGTCTGGAAATGAGAGGATGGCATGTGCGGAAGGGTCTTCCCATGCTGCCTCATCGTCTGTGATCACAAAATCACAGTCCTGGTGGATGTCTGGCCCGTCGTCTTCAGCTGCTCTGAATCTGTGCTGGCCTCTGAGCGTGCTCTCTCTCTGGCTCTGTAGTCCTCGACCGTCTCTATTTGTATACTTTCGCCCTCGACGCGAAAGTATACCTTCCCGCTATCATGATCAGTCACCGCCTTGGCTGTGGCCAAGAACAGACGACCAAGGATGATGGGGGTATCGGCCACTGAATCAGGGATCTCCATCTACAAAGTCCACGGGGAATTTCAGGCACTGAATCGTGACGATAACGTCTCGCAACAACCCTTTCGGCCTCTTGACAGATCGATCAGCGAACCGAAGGACTGTCCTGCTCTGTCGAAGAGTGCCCAACTCGAAGCGGTCGAGAAGGGCTGCCGGAAGGAGGTTGATAGACGATCCGCTATCCAATAGAGTCCGGTCGAACCTCTGCTCACTAATCTGACATCTGACATACGGGGCCCCCAAATCTGGCCTCTTGGCTGGCAGACGGTTCTGGATCGCGAAACATGTGGCTTTCGTCAGCACATGAATCTCTGAAGTGTGGTTCCTCCTCCTCCTTCTGACTGTGGTCCTGTCTCTCAAAGATCGCTGAAGAAGGGGGATGTGCTGCAAAGCCTCCTGGAGGGTCAGCTGGATGTGAAATCTGTCGATCATGCTCTGGCTGAATTCCTCCTGCTCTCTCTTTTTTGGGTCTTTTTCTTTTTTTCTTCCCCTTCCCCATCTGAAGGGCTCTAGGGAAGGGGATCACTGGGTCCTTCGCAGATGAAGGACTAGGAAAAGGCCTAGACAGCTCGACGGCCGGATCCGCACATACATCAAGCACCACAGTGGGACCAGAAGAAACTAAACCTTTTCCTTTATTCACAACAGTGTTCTGAGATACATGAGAATAAGGAAGAACATCTGATCTCTCTACACAAACACCGGTGGCCTCAGTACCACCACGGGCTGGCTCTGCTACTGGACGTCTCGCGGCCTCAATACCGCGGGCTGGCTCGGCTCCTCTGGTGGCATCAGCACCACCTCCTCGAACTGGTGAAGCGGCGGCCTCAGTACCGCCGGTGGAATCAGCATCCTTGGTGGCATCAGTACCACAGTCATCATCATGTGCGACCTCAGTACCGCTCTCCTCCTCCTCATCTGGCGCCCTGGGTGGATCCTCGAGTCGCCGCTTAGATGAGGCACTGCCTGCTGGTGCTCTATCGCTCCTAAGTGTAACAAAATCAACATCAAATAGATCCGAAGACATGTCATCAAATGGATCACTAGGAGTGGTATGCTCAGTGTCAACTACCTGCTCAGATTTCCTCTTCAGGCTATTCGGATTCGGTTCTATCTGTGCAGGGATGGCGGCCTTCCCTCTCATCAGGTCCCGCATCTCCTGGCGGAACTCGTCCATCTCCCGTCTGAAGGTAGCCTGCTGGTCCGTAAGGAGGCGAGCTATGTCATCCAAAGCGGGGCCCTCATGGGAGCCCGACGGGTAGCCTCTCTGGTGCTGAGGCTGCTGGAATTGGTGCTGCTGGTAAGAGGGGTAGGAGGAAGGATGCTGCTGCTGGTGTGCCTGGTGAGCCTGCTGCTCACGTCTCCAAGACTGTCCCTGCTGCTGATAGGGACGAGGAACGAAGGATGACTGCTGCTGTGGCTGGTGGGCTGGGGGCTGCTGCTGCTGGTGATCTCTCTACTGGCTATACTGCCCTCCCTGACCGGATGACTGCTGCTGGGGCTGGGTACCTCCACTCCCCCACCTGAATCCGGGATGGTCTCGTCGGATCCCAGGCTGGGGGCGGTCATACCAAATCCCGTTGACATCCATCAACGGCTCTGCATCGTAGGGGGCTGGCGGGAGTACTGCCATAGGCTGATTCGGCTGGTATACCACCATCTGCATGTCGGGAGATGGTGGTGACTGGTAGGAGGGCTGCTGCGGCTGGTACGGCTCCGCCTGTACAAGGTGAACCTGTCTAGGCTGCTGTAAGGAGCTGGAGCGTTGGGACGAGCTGCTACTGCCGCCGGTATCGCCTCGCGACAGAAGACGGGGCTGTGAAGCCGTCTGTGCCTCCTGGAGACACATGAGCTGGGTCTTCATGTCGCTCAGAGTCTGTGCCATCTGCTCCATCTGCGTGATACCCTGACACTGCTTCTTCTCGATCAGCTCCATCCGGTCCAACTTCTCGCTGATAATACCCATATCCGCAGCGGACGACTGACGAGCCAGCAAAAGCCGCGATAAGAAATCGTTTTTATCTTCGTGCGTGAAATTAATGAAGTCGTTCGTTGTAGGCGGCAATCGGAGACAGTCAAGAAATAACCACAAAATAATGATTCAATTTTAATCTCGTGGTTTATGTTTATTTTACTTGGGCAAGTCCCAAGGTCGATCATAAGGAGGCAAAGGAACAACCTAGATTAATGTCTATCTAATTTAGAGTTCGGTTTTCAAGGCGGTATTTTTTTTTGGAATTTTTTTATGCAAGATGAAATGCAAAATGCAAATTCGGCCTATTTTAGGGACTAAAATGTAAATTTTCAGTCAAACAATGTCCGAAAAATACGAAAGTTGGCCACAGTGTAAAACTTGATGAAATGAGTGCACTGTAATTTTTTTGTAATTTTTAGATGCAATGTGAATTTTTTATGAATCTTTAAATGCAAACAAATCAAATTTCAATATTTAATTTTAATAAATATTAAACCTACTTATTTTCGAGAATTAAAATTATCTAAGATCTATCACAAGGTGATGGATCCTAGAAAAATCCTAGATCACAAAAATGTAGGGTCTAATACCTATTAAAAATTAAACAGTGAAATCTGCAAAATGATTTATACAAGGCAAATGATGCATGCAAATGCAATGATTTTTGGGCACAATGTTAATCAAACTAATTTCTACGATATGTGATTTTTTGGGGAATTTTTAAAGCTACGGTTAATTAACTATGAATTTCCGAGCACAGAATGGGTAAAAAAACTCAATTTCCACAAAATATTTATTTATTAATCAACCGTAATTCATAAAATTATCCACGACATGTCAAAATGTAGAGAATTAGTCAATGAACATCATGCTATTTTTAAACAAATAAAATGATGCAATGTAGAGGTCTATAATGGATGACAAACACAGGGGTACAGATGCAATAAATAAATAATTAAAAATAATGCAAGGGGGACCTAAGATTAATTACCAGAAGTAAAGGGGTGCAAATAGCAAATTTTCCAAGGGTCACGTGCGCTGCACGTGACCTTGGAATGGCTGGACTTGGATGCGAATGAGGGAACCTCCGGGGGCTTCTTGCAATTTACCCAGGCGGTCACGTGCGTAGCATCCACCAAGATCTGCAGGTTTCTGAAGCTTGGACCTTTTTGGTCGGATTTTTATTTGGTAGAATGCTTCTATGTATTTGGAATTTTTGGTGGTTCTGCTTGGATCTTGTTGTGCCCCTACGGATATAGAATCTTTTGTTCCGTACATTTTTTTGGGGTCTTAGAAAAAATTGTGCCCAGCCGTCCATCCCTTTTCCGAAGCTTTATTTCAACCCGTACTCCGGTCTTTAGATTTCCACGCTACCAGAAAAGAGACTCACACAGTCTTCCAACATCCCGTTTGGGTTGAGCTAAGTGCATAGTGAGAGAGTGCGAATTAATTCCCTATTCCAGAGTTGTACCCAGAATGAAGAGACCAGGTTAGACACTAAGAGTCAAGCGCTGCACATTGTCATGTGGAACTTAAGGAATTAAGTCACAAAGACCTGAAGCTCTTAAAATCCTATTTCTCGGTGAAGTTCCTCTGAAAATTAGGTGGATTAAGGTCAAGCCCAGACCACTCTCGGATTCGGCTCATAACTCGGTTCAGAACCCAATGACTTTTCACAGATGCAAATGCATGCGGTGATGGATGAAGTGCCGGTGCGTGAAATGCAGATACTTTTTTTTTTTGACATTTTATGCAAGGGGTTTTTTATGCAGAAAGTGGAATAAGAAGCCTCTTTTTCATTCATTTTTTTTTTCAAAAAATTAGGGCAAGTCAGTGTTCATCTTTCTTTCTTTTTCTTTTTCTTTTTTTTCTTTTCTTTTTTTTTTCTGTTAGTACCCACCCCGTAAATACATATAGACTTACGCGAAAGTACGAGATATGGGTAAAATATATACATAGTATATACAGACCCCCCTATACTTAGCGAGTGCTGTGTCCTCAGAGCACAAGAAGCGTGAAGAAGACATAGCTCGGGCTAAGCGTAAGAGAGTGAGAAAAAAGAAAGAAGGAAGAAAAAGAAAAAGAATGAAAAGAAAAGCGGCCAGGAAATGAGGAGAGTATATACGGGTGGATGTCGGTTCCCCCTATACTTAGGTTTTGAACAGCCTAAGTATGGAAGAAGGGTGGATATGGAGCGATTAGGAGTTAGGAGAAGAATGGTATATACAGATGGCATCGGTCTCCCCCTATACTTAGGCCTTGGCCTAAGTAAAGGAAGAAGCTGTATACGGAGGCCGATGTGGTCGGGAGGGAGGGAGGGAGTGGTCAGATAGATTTTCAATATCCTCGCTCTGCGTGAAATAGATGGCCTCGACTTGAACTGTTTGTTCTTTGGGTGATTCAATGTATGGCTTCAGCATTTGTCCATTTACTGAGAACGGTTGTGCATTCTCTTTGAGTTCGGCAATGTCTACGCTTCCATTGGTATGCACATCGACGACAATGTAGGGACCCGTCCATTTTGATTTGAGTTTCCCATGAAAAATCTTCAAACGAGCATTAAACAACCACACTTTTTGTCCAGGGACAAAGGTCTTCTCTCGAATGTGTCTATCATGCCATCTCTTGACCTTGTCCTTATAAATTACACTGTTGTCATATGCCCGATTTCGGATTTCAATTAGCTCATTCAGATTTAAGTCTCGACATAGTTTCCCAAGGTGACAACTCCAATTCAACTTTTTGATCGCCCATTCAGATTTATGGATCAATTCTGCAGGAAGATGACATGGCTTGCCATAGATCATCCTAAAAGGTGAAGTACCGAGTGGAGTCTTATAGGCTGTCCTATAGGCCCATAGAACTTGGTCCAACAGTGTTGACCAATTCTTCCTATCGGGACGAACCAACTTCTGGAGAATGCTCTTCACCTCTCTGTTAGAAACCTCTGCCATGCCGTTAGATTGTGGATGATACGGGTTGGCTATTCTATGCTCAAATTTGTACTCCTTAGCCAAAGATCTCATCTCCCTGTTCACGAAGTGGCTACCTCCATCAGAAATCAATACTTTTGGTATCCCGAACCTCGCAATGATGTTATCTTTGATAAACTTACAGACGACTTTGCTATCTGCGGTTCGGGTTGGAATAGCCTCTACCCATCTTGATAAATAATCCACCGCTAACAAGATGTACTCAAATCCATTGCTGTTGGGAAAGGGACCCATAAAATCGATCCCCCATGCATCAAAAACATCACAGAAAATTATTGGTTGCATGGGCATTTCATCTCTATATCCCATAGTCCCTCCCATTCTTTGACAAATCGGGCATGACCGTACAAATTCATTAGCATCCTGAAATAAGGTCCGCCAGTAAAATCCACATTGGAGTACCTTGTGCGCGGTTCTCTTTCCCGAATGGTGTCCTCCAGCCTCGAGAGAATGACAGTGTGTGAGGACGCTCTGATATTCCTCCTGAGGGATACATCTTCTCCAGACACAATCCGGTCCTTCATAGAAAAGGAAAGGATTGTCCCAATGGTATTTCCTCGAATCCGACTTTAATCGATCAATCATTTTTTTGGTCCAACCATAGGGAACCTTCTTGGAGACAAGATAGTTCACTATGTCGGAATACCATGGGGTTGATTCAATGACGCAAATCGATTCGTCTGGAAAAGTCTCCTTGATTGGTCCGATATCAGGATGATCGTTTTGCTCGATTCGGGAAAGGTGATCAGCAACAACATTCTTTATTCCAGGTTTATCCTTGATCTCCAAATTAAATTCCTGGATTAACAAGATCCATCTCAAAAGTCGTGCCTTAGCATCCTTCTTATCCATGAGATATCTGATTGCCGTGTGATCTGTGAAGATTGTCACCTTGGAGCCCAATATGTATGATCTGAATTTTTCCAGGGCCCAAACAACCGCGAGCATTTCCTTTTCAGTTACTGTATAGTTTCTCTGTGCAGGGTCCAATACTTTGCTCGCGTAGTGAATCGCATAAGGAATTCCATCTCTTCTTTGTCCGAGTACCGCTCCGATAGCAAAATCCGATGCATCAGTCATGATCTCGAAGGGAAGAGATCAGTCGGGAGCTTGTAATATCGGCGATTCACATATTTTCTTTTTCAGGAGCTCAAAGGCCTCTAGACATCTGTGATTTACAATAAACTCGGTGTCTTTTCCTAAGAGCTCAGTCAGTGGCCAGGCGATCTTTGAAAAATCAGGAATAAACCGTCGATAAAATCCAACATGCCCTAAGAATGACCTCACTGACTTGACGTTGGTTGGTGGCTCAAGTTTTTTGATCACATCCACCTTGGCAGGGTCTACCTCCATTCCCTTTTTGGAGATGACGTGCCCCAACACGATACCCTCAGTCACCATGAAGTGACTCTTCTCCCAGGAGAGTACCAAATTTACCTCCCTGCATCTCTGAAGGACTCGGTCCAAGTGTGCTAAGCATGTATCAAATGAATCACCATGAACCGAGAAGTCGTCCATGAAGACTTCCAGGAAATCACCAACCATTTCGGCAAATACGGCAATCATGCACCGCTGAAATGTGCCTGGGGCATTGCAAAGCCCGAATGGCATGCGCTTGAATGCGTAAGTACCGAAGGGACATGTGAATGTGGTCTTTTCCTGGTCCTCGGGAGCGATAGCTACTTGATTGTAGCCGGAGTACCCATCAAGAAAACAGAAGAATGCTTTCCCTGCAAGTCTCTCCAATATTTGATCAATGAATGGCAGTGGAAAGTAGTCTTTCTTGGTCGCAGCATTCAGGCGCCGGTAATCGACACAGACGCGCCACGACGTGGGTACTCTGGTCGCGATCTCTACCCCCTCCTCGTTGGTAACCATCTGGATTCCCGACTTCTTCGGGACGACATGAAGGGGGGCTACCCACTTGGAGTCAGAAATGGGGTAAATAAATCCTGCTTTGCACCATTTCTCTATTTCTTTCTTCACCACTTCCCGAAGATTGGGGTTTAATCTTCTCTGAAATTCACGGGAAGGCCTTGCATTATCCTCAACATATTGGTGCGAGCAGAGAGCGGGGTTTATTCCTACGAGATCCGACACAGTCCAACCTATGGCTTTTCGATTTCACTCAAGGACTTCGATCAGTCTGGATTCTTGGTCCACGGTTAATGATGAGCTAATGATCACAGGGAATTTTTCTTTGGGTCCTTTGAGGAATGCATATTTCAGCGTGGGAGGTAGTGGTTTCAGCTCTGGCAATTCTGAATCGTCGATCAAGTCTGGCTGAATGACTTTTGCTTCTGTCTCAGTATCGGTTGGCGGTGAATCACTGTGTGAGATATTGGCTACCAATTCCAAAGAAAAGTGAGTTGGATCGATAGAGGAGAATGGTAATTCGGCCAGAGCCGTGTCCGACTCATCATTGATTGTCTGTCCCAAAGGTGAGGTGATTGATAAATCCAAGAGGATTTCAGTGTTGTCTGGGGGTGTAGAAATCTCAGAGACTGCATGGTGGATTATTTCTTCTTCCGAGGATGTGCCTTCTATCTGTATGTCTGGCAGTTGGTCCCATGGCCCAGTGGTTCTGAGGAGATTGCATTCTGATGTTTCGGCATCTTCAGTTGTGGATTCGGAGTCTGGTCTTTGCCACTTTGTTTGTTTCATCTCCAAGTCCACTTCTCCGCCTGGAGAACGGAATTTCATCATGCCAGTTCCGTAGTCGAATACGGCCTTAGCAGTTCTTAAGAAAGGTCTTCCGAGAATGATTTGCGATTCCTTCCAATGGTTCGGGGTCTCCATGTCCAGGACAGTGAAGTCTACTTTGTATTCTGTACCCTCGATGATGATGATGACATTCTTCACTTCTCCCTTAGGTCTTTTAGTGGATTTATCAGCAAATTGGAGTAAAGATGATGATTTCTTGAGAGGGCCCAACTCCAATCGATAATATAAGGCTAAGGGTAGAAGGTTTATGGAAGATCCATTGTCGAGAAGTGTGCGTGTGAATGCTATGCCGCCAATGTGACTCTCCACATAATGGGCGCCCAGATCCCTTTTCTTTCTTGGCAGATGCTGGTTTTTGACACACTTGGTGGTGGCAACTGTCAAGATATGAGTCTCCACGAATTGACTTGTTCTCTTTGTACGAGTCCGGGTGGGGGTGCATTTCGCCTTCAAGTATTTCTGAAAGGCTGGGTTACCTGCCACGTATTGATCAAAGGGTACTTTGACTGTGATGTTTTGTTGGCAGAATTTTTCCATGACTGGGTCATCTTTGATGTTTTTCTTTTGCTTTTCTTTCTTTAAGGCATGGGGGAAAGGAATGGATGCATTTGAGACAGGAGATAGAGGATCAGAAAAAATACGAGCATCTTTATTCGACTTGGAGTTTTTATTACAATCATAATAATCAAAATCAGGTTGCTGAAAAGGTGACAAAGGTATTTTTGCAGCAACTAGAGGCTCAAGGTCCTCTGCAGACTCCATAGATGCTTTCCCTCTATCTACTGTTGGGATCTTCAGGCGTCCTTCATCTTCCTTCTCGGAAACATCCTCCGGTTGATCTTCCGAGTCTTCCTGGTCCGATTCCCTTGCCCGATCAGGTACGACCACGGTCCTTCCGCTCCTGAGTGACATGGCATTGATTTTGTCAAATGAAAGGATCTCATGTTCAGATGTGGAAAAGTCTGGATAGTATACATGGTTATTGTGTTGAGATGCGTTGAATTTGTTCAAGCTATTGGGGTTAGCTTGAACCTGGGCGGGAATGGTTGTGGCTGGAGCTGTCTGCTCATCCTTCCAACGGGACAAGCGGTTGACATCAACCCGTAGATCTTCCAGTTCATGTCGGAAGTGACGAAACTCCTCAAGTAGTTGTCTCTAGATGTCGATCGGTTCTTCTAGGGGTTTGGATGACTGAGCTGATTGTCTGGGGGCTTGAGATTGCTGATGGTATTGCTGAGGTTGGCTCTGGCGATTGTAGGGTTGCTGCTGCTTCGGTTGCTGGAATGCGGCATTATAGAAAGGAGGTGGGCGCTGATAAGTCTGACGGTCTCCCATATTACCCTGTCGGGTAGTATCTTGGGTGTACCAGATGCCATTCACTTCAAATGTCAGAGGCGGGGCTTCCTTGACTGTCTCGGTCGGTGGGGGCGGCTGTTGGGAAAATTGGGCGTGGGATTGATCGTGATCCCATGGTTGTTGTTGCTCTGCTCCTGGTTGCTCCTGGACATGATGCACATGATATATAGGAATAGTAGGTGCACTAGGCATCCCCATCTTGGACACCTTCTCGGTGAGTTCTTCCATCTGCTTCGGGAATTGCGAAATCCTACTGTCGATATCGTTCATTCTCTTGTCCACAATTGTCAATTTATCAGAAATAAAGAGCATGCTTGGAATCAAGTCCTCAGCTATTTCTGCCACCGTCTGCTTCCCGCCTTTGGCTTGAAGGGTGTTCAGGGAATCAGTGTATGCTCGACTGGCAATTTGAGACCGGCTTGTTTCTGCCATCTGCTCCAGTATTTTCCAGACGGTCTCAGCTCCACGTGATGTGTAATTCCCTCCGCAGGCAGCACTAACTAACCCTTGAGTCTCGTGGTTGAGGCCAGAGTAGAGTGATTGGACTAGGATGTTGTTGTCCAGGTCATGGCAGGGACATTTTTGTAGCAGGTCCTTAAACCTATCCCATGCCTCACAAAGTGGTTCATTGGGCATCTGAGCGAAACTGGTGATGCGGGTCCTCATTTGATTGGTCCGGCTCAAGGGGTAGAATTTCTTCAGAAAGAGGTTTTTAAACCTCTCATAAGTCGTCACAGTCACCCCCAAGTTCTTCACCCAGTAGTCTGCTTTCCCTTTCAAGGCGAAAGGTAGTGCAGTGAGACGAATGTAGTCTTGGCTGACTTGTGGGTGCCTCAGATTAGAACATATCAGCTCTAGGTCCCTCAGGAATTCATATGGCTCCTCAGTCGTATTACCATGGAATTGAGGTAATTGACTGACAAAATGTGGCTTTAATTCATAGTGGATCTCCGGCTGTGGTGGCTGCAAGTAGTTCCACACTCTGTACTGTCCAGGGTTATATGCGGCTTCCATTGGAACTTCTCCCCCAGCATTCATTTGTTCGAGCTGCTCCCTTAGCAGATGCTGTTGCTGCTCAGATGCAGCCAGTCTTGCGAGAATCATCTTCATGGGATCTTCATTATTTTCATCTTCAGGGTCTTTTTTGGAAGGTATCTTGGGCGGCATTTCTTTATCTGGGGGAGGAGGCTCTACGGCCGATCGCCGGAGCGGAGCAGAGCTCGAAGGCTTGCTGCGGCGAGGAGCGGAAGGCTGCTCGGATCGCGCCAGCGAGGGTGGCTGTCACTTCACCTGGAGAACGGCGGATGAAGGTTTGGGGGGGCCGGCGATGGGGTTTATATAGGGGGAGGAGGGCTCCGGTGGTTGCGAGATCGGCGGGGGCCGTTGGGGAGGGGAGAAGGCGGCGGAGGGCGCGAGATTGGAGGCGGAGGTTTCGGGGGAGACGACGGTCAGCGGCCGTTCGATCGGCCGCTGATCGAACGGCCGCGATCTTGCCACGTGGCGATGACATGGGGAGGAGCGGGGCACGTGCGGAGCACGTGCCTGGGAGGCACGTGCGACGCACGTGCGTCGTTTAATATTTTTTTTTAATAAAAACGTAGATTTAAAAAGCCCAAAAACCACTGACACGTGGCGGCCTCTGGGGCTGCCACGTGTCAGCTCCAGAAAAATCGAAAGATAATTGTTTTGTAAAATCAAAAAGAAATAGCAAATGACCTCGGATCGAAAAAGTTCCTTCACGAAAAATGCTCGTCTCGATGAGATCTACAACTTTCATGAAGACATCAAAGCCAAATTCGGTCAAATGTGAAAAGTGAATTTTTGGGGTATCCCATGTACATAGAATACCTTGATTTTTGGGTTTTCTAATTTTTTTGTCAATTTTAAACACGATAAAAATCCGGAAAAATAAGGAAAACTCAAAGATAAATAAAAGAGACCTTAATCTAATTTTTTTGGATTTTTATTAATAAAGAAAATAAACACATAAAATACAGGTCAAAAAGCCGCGAAAATACAATGTACAAAAGAGGCCCAAAACCCAACTTTCACATACGAGCTCCGATTCACTTGAACTTGGTCTTGTTTTGAAGGTAATTGAATGTGCATTAGTTCAAAAGTGAGTAGGATCAAATCGGACACTGGATGGGGAAGATCTGTGGCTTTTAGTCCGAAAATCCTGAAACTAGGGTTTGGGTTTTTGGTCCACTTAACAGGGTTAATTGTTTTTTTGTATTTTTTTATTTATTCTTGTTAGTGATGTGTACACAGTGGAAGTGAGTTTGTGGTATGCGGTGTCAGCATGAAGGAGTTAAAAATAGGGGAAGTTAGGCTATTTACAGGTCAATTTTTGGCTTGGATTTTTGGCTTCTTATTTTATGCAGAAATTAATGCTAAAATGCAATTCTTATGCAATCATGCATGAATGCTAATTATGCAGAATAAATGCAGAAATGCAATTGATTTTGAGGGACTTGAGCTTTAATTAATGAGACTTAGAGTGATGAATCCGAGATTCATCAACGACTCTGCCTGTGCTGCTGCAACTGCGGATGAACTGGATGGACCGGCGTCGACCCGTGCTATCCTCTGGTACTGCACGGATCCTGGCTGCTGCTGGGGTCTGCCTGAGTGTACAACCGGGTCTGGGACATCACCATATAGTTCTCAGCCATCTCCTCGAAGATGGCCCAGACCTGGTCGTGATCCTTGGCGAAATAGGACCCGCCGCAAGAAGCATTCACCAGGCCCTGGAGCTCTGGTGTCAACCCGCTAAAGAAGCTCTGCACAAGGTTCGGCTTCGAAATGTCGTGGTGCGGGCATCGGTCTGTGAGCTCACGGAACCTCTCCCATGCCTCGTGGAATTGCTCGTTGGGGAGAATGGAGAAGTTGTTGATCAGGGCCCTCGCTGCATTGGTCCGCCCGAGTGGATAGTACTTGTTCAAGTACTCGGTGCGGAGCTGCTCCCAGGTGTAAACAAACTTCCCTAAATGCTTCAGCCAGGTGGCTGCTCTGTCGGCTAGGGAGAAGGGGAAGGCGATCATCCGAATCGTATCCTGGTCCACATGGTGGTCGTGGACAGTACTGCAGATCATCAAGAACTCCTGGAGGTGAAGATGGGGCTCCTCGGTGGCAAGTCCGTGAAAACGGGGGAGCATCTGCAGGGTGTTCGGGGGGAACTTGAAGTCCCCCACGATAGCAGGCACCACTACCCAATGATGCATCAGTGTAGATCCGGGGTTGTGCAACTCCCGCATCGGTCTCGGTGGTCCTCCTGCCGCGGCCGCTGCCGCTGCGGCGGCTGCGGCTACTGCTGCTGTTGCGGCTGCTGCGGCTCGTGCCTCTACATCTGGTCCGTCCTCAGGCTCGCTCTGATCTCTCTCTGCTCTGAGTCGCTCCAACTCTCTCCTCATCTCAATCATGAAAGCTCCCTGATCTCTCAACTGCTGCTGAACGGTCTCTAAAGAGGTGATTAGGGTGGAGTTGATCGCTCCCTGGTCCAGGACAAAATGCTGATCTCCTCGTGGACCTCTAGGGTGATCCTCCGAACTGCCGGCCATGACGTCTGCAAAATCAAAAGAGCCCAACTCAGGTGCTGTCAAATCTGCTAATCTCTCCTCGGGCTCATGTCGCTCAGGTCCGAAAGAAAGGGGATCGAGGGTTAACAGGGCGGAGTCGTACTTGGGCTCGGAGAGCTGGTCTCGGCTCTCGCGGGCCAACCTAGATGATCGGGTAGACGTGCCCGAAAGCGGTGCAGCCAGAGGCTGCCTAAGAGAGCGTCTACCCATCATCTTGATCTGGCGAGTAATGCGGATGAGATCTGGAGAAACAATGATCAGAATGCAAACCCCGGTTCACCAACGCAACGCGAGCTGAAGACCGTAAAAGATCGGTTAAATTATCTGGTCAATTTTATTAGGTGAACACACAAGATATCAGAGCGCTTACGTGACCTGTTGGGATACCCGATGCTACTCCAACCGACTGGCCCGCACGGAAGAGTTGGTAGTCAGCTAGAAATAGCACCGGAGGGTTCTACCTAAGGTGCGGGTCACTCTCTCGCGCCTCCAAACCATACAATGAGGGGGTTTCTCTCCCCAAGACAAATTTTTAATGTGAGTGTCTTTTAGGGTCAATAGTTTTATCCAGTCCCAATTTTATGATTTTTCTTTTTAATATTTTTCAAATAGAAAACAAACGCCTAACGAATTTTTCGGTTCTCCTGATTATTAAGTCCAAAACAGGGGGGAGAAGACGAAAAAGCCGATGCACGATGAAATCAATGATGCATGCAAAGTCAGAAAGGCATACCTGTCTCCAGCACTCTACATGCAATATGATCCGCGCATAAATGTAAAGACAGAAAGTAAACTACCTAAATGATGCAGGCGGAAAACCGAGTCCCTAAACAGCAGTGCTACTCGAAAGAACGGCTAGCCGACCACCAGCCTCCAATCCAAAGGGTCCGGTCTAGACCTACCCCTCCTTTTCTCGACAGGTCGAGTTCAGGAGTAGCGCTTGACGGGGTGGGCTCGCGACGCGTAGGCTCGGAGGTGATGGAATGGCTATTTTTTTATTATTTTTATTATAGGTCCAATTACCGCACTATAGGAACAGGCAATTATATTAGGGTGTTTGGATCCTATGAAGTACGTCACAATCAAGCAAAAAATCCTACGGCTAGGGGCTCGATCAAAAACCGTGTAAACACCGGAAAAGGCAGTAAAAAGGAAAGAAAATAAAACCGCGTAAAAAGCCGCGAAAAACTCCTAATGGTCCCCCGAGCACACCGGTGCTTGGCGAAACATACCCGCTAAGTCAACCACAGTCCAAAGGTCCAGTCTGAGTCCCTGTATTATTACAATAAGTTCAAATGTCTACTCTAAACCTCACTCACTCAACTCTCTCTCTCTCGCTCTCTCATGCGGCTCCGTGCAGAAGGGAACTGCCTCCGAGTCTCGCGGTTGCGTCGGCTTCTCGAAATCGGCCGCCTCGGTCCTCGGGCCCTCGCAAGAAAAAGAACAGAGTGGTCAGACCAAATTATTGTAAGAAAGTGACAGGAAAATATATCTACAGAAATCTATACAAAAAGCCGCGAAAAGAAAAAGCCGCGGAAAAAAATTCAAAAAGCGACTACTAAGCCGTGCTCCCCGGCAACGGCGCCATTCTGATAACAAGACCTGAGCACTCGGGTATAAGGTACTGAACAGGTCGTTGCGACCAAAGCGATCAGACTATGTCAATCAAGAAAAATGAACCACTAATAGAGATAAAGCAGATAAAACACACGAAATAACGGTCCTGCTATTGGATTAACCTGGTATAGCGACCAGGGTCGAACTCAAGGAGCACGGGTTGGCCTCTCGGCCTACGAAGTAGTCAAAATAAAAGGAGAAAATATTTTTAGTGGTTTTTAACTTGTTTTATATTTTTTTTGGATTTTTAGGTTATTAAGAAATTGAAGAAAACCAAAGAAACACACACTTTAACAATTTATTTAAAGTACTAAAAATCAACCAAAAATTCAAACAAAAATATTTTTGTGTGTTTTATATTTTTTAGTGTTTTTGGTGAATTTTTGAGAATTTTCTGATGTTTATTTAATTTTCTAAAAATCAAATAGTAGCTAAAAGAGATGGTACTGTCCAGCCAAGCCAAAAAGCCCTAGATTAAATATCTAAGAGGTCCAAAATGGCCTGGAGGTAATTTTCCACAAAGAAAATAAAATGAGGAAAATTTAGGCACCAATTTTATTGTTTTTGGATTTTTAATTTATCTACTAGAATTTTTATAGGTTTTTTAGTGTTTTTACGTTTTTAGTGATTTTCAGAAATGAAAAATAGCCAAAATTGGCTAGAAAATCAAACTAAGCAAGACAAACAGTGGGTAATTTTTATAGAATTTTTAAATGAGTTTTAATATTTTTTTGTGATTTTTCAAGTTAGGCAGTAGCTAAAGTGAAGGTTTTTGATTTTTTTTAAAAATATCAAATGAAATCAAAAATGTCCTCAAAAATCCACAAAAAGTTTACACAATGGCAGGAGCCATGTGTCCAATTTTCGTTGGATTTGGAGGTGTTTTGCTATTTTATTCAAAAATAAAGGAAGGGCACTGTGCACAGGGACCGAAGTGCAAATACCCAATAGCCTGGGGGGTCTGGTGCGATTTTCCCAGCAGAACACGCGCCACGCACATGCCTGGGGCACTCAGGGCTCAAATAAATCACGCACAGGGGTATAAATGCAAATAAGTAAAAGATTTCATTGATTCAAGAACAACCATAACTACAAGGGTCTCTATTGCAAATAAACCAAATAAACACGTGACGAAGCACGTGGCATACAACGCACAAGGGTATAAGAGCAAATAGAATAAAGTACGGGGTCCACTATGCAAATTACCCTAAAACTAAATAACTAAGTTCAACATTTACAGGGCTAAAACGAAATAAAAGACAAGGCAGGGCCTAAGGGTAAATTACCCTTTATTAAGCGGGGTGCTGGATGCGCGCCACGTGTAGGATCTGACGGCGCGGAAGCGGGGTGGCTCGTGATCCAGCGGCTGAGATCAGACCTCCTCTGATCGGACGATATCTGCAGCTCCACAAGCGAACAGCCACGATGGAATCTGGAGCAGGGGGTCTGATCAAACGGCGACGGAGGGTCCTGGAAGAACAGGTCCCCGACGAAACTCGCCGGCCTCGTGCAAGCGCAGCTGACCTCCTGGAAGCACTCTGATGGTCAGAGAAGAAAGGTGGTGTGCTCCCGCGTCTGTCGGAATGCTCCGATGATCGAGCCGAGCTCCGAGGAGCTCGGGCGAGGTCGGCGGAGCTGGGCCTCCTGGCTGGATGACGAAGGGCCTCAGATGGCCCTCGTTTCGACCTACAACGTGAACCAGAAGACTCACGGGTCGAGGGCAAACTGCCTCGACCCGGTTAGGCGAGGCGAAGGTGGCTCGTGGGTTGGAACGGCGAACTCCGGCGAAGGTGGTGGACGGAGGAGCTCGGTTCCCAGCTCCTGTGCGAGCTGGGTTGAATGGAAACGTGGATAATGTGCACGGGAGGAAGGCGAGGGCTATGGCAATGCCCGATGGTCGAGTAGTGGTCGGGAACGGGCGGAATTGACGAAATGCGGCGGCGAAGTGAATTGGGCGAAAATGGAAATCAACGAAAAGGATAGGCTATCGGAGCTA
Organism: Ottelia alismoides; assembly: GCA_037367405.1. NCBI lineage: Eukaryota > Viridiplantae > Streptophyta > Magnoliopsida > Alismatales > Hydrocharitaceae > Ottelia > Ottelia alismoides. The sequence continues at coordinate 32,856 of JAZKJV010001014.1, read as the reverse complement.
CCTGGGTGGTCGGAGAGACTGGGGAGGAGATGGAGAAGCTCCTGGTCGTCGCCTCAAGGATCGTCTCCCTCCGAGGCTCGGAGCTCACGCTGGTGGCGGAGCTGCGGCGGCTGTGCTCGCCGGATCGATGGGTCCTCCTCCTCTCCTCGCTGCGACTGGTCGAGGCGCAAGCTGTCACTCTCGCGGTCTCTCTGGAGCTCACAGGTGAAGGAGGCGAATGGTCAAAGATGGAGCAATCGAGTGGCGGAGCTGCAGCTATATACGGCTAGGGGTCCGAGAAAGATGGGTCCGGGCAAGCTCTGGAGCGCGCGGATCCCGAGGATGCGGCTCCGGCGAGGATGTCGGATGTGAGGTGAAGGATTCGGACCCGGGGTTTGGTGAAATGGGTGTCGGATCAAGCGGGTAGAAAGGGGAGAAGTCGGGTCCTTCGCCCAGATCCGAGACGGGGTGGTCCTGGGGGGGGGGGGGGAGTTGACCGGGCGGTCAATACTCCCAGGACCCAATGGGAATGGGCCACGTGACTAAATTTTGAAATGAAAATTAAGGGTAGCTAGGGCCCGATTCAGCAAAAACTTAAAACATGAAATATTTTTCTTTTATTTTTTTCTATTTTTTAGTGATTTTTAATTAATTTTTGGAAATAAAAATAAGGTATATACATAGTATGTACTATATAGGTATATGTACACAATTAGGGTTTTTAATTTTTGACCCTTTTTTGGGATATTTACCCAGCGAACCCTGAAATCTTTCAAAATTACCTCTACGACCTCTGAAACATCGATATTCCTCCCTAGACCCCGTAATCTTGCTCCGTCTTATCCTATAGACCCTACCGTTAATTTGAGATTTTTTAAGTTAACTTGTTTGGGTTTAAGTTGAGTTAATCTAACCCTAGCAAATCCAAGGGCCCTCCTTTCTTCTTCTCTCCCCCTCCTTCTCTCTCGCTCCGACCACCACCTTCATCCCCTCCCCCAAAGTCTTTCCTCTTTGCCGTCAACCTCCAGATCCCCTCCCGCTCCGACCACCACAGCGCCGTTTTCTACTTCGCCTCCGACGACCCCCTCCCTGCCTGCAAGCAGTCTATAAGCACCAGGAAAAGGAAGCATCTCTCTCCTCTCTTCAACGTAGAAGAGACGGGACATAAGACCAGAGCAGATCCACTGCAAGCAATCTTGTTCTTCCCATCGGCGGCAAAGGGTGGGTTGTCATCTTTGTCCCATTGGCATCTCGTGGCGACGGGACCCATCCCGTGCTAAACTCCACCCTCCTCTGCTGCAAATGCTGCTGTGCTGCTTCTGCTGCCGGTGGTGGAGACTTGCGGAGAGGGGGGGGGGGAGAAGAGACCAACCAAAAGAGAAAAGGGAGAAGCGTTGAAAAAGGCAACAGGGCGCACAGATCCATGGCCATGCTGTGAGCTGTTGTTTTTCTCTGCCTCCTTCTCAGCCCTGGTGGGAATTTCAGCCACCCATCTGTACCGAGTGACCGTGAGATATAAAAATATGGACTGCTTGCAGTCAGAGGGGGACGGCCACAGGAGGCGTCGGGAGGGCTAAGGTAGTCGATCATCAGGATTCCTTCGGTGGGGAACATGTCTCCGGCTGAATCCACTGTGATTTAGGTTCTTCGGCCTTGTTTATTCTTCGACAGAGGGGGAAAGTGCCGCCGCCTTGCCTTCTCCTCCAAGCAAGTGCGACGACAGGAGCCAGCGGGCTGTAGTAGCAGCTCCGGTGGCTGGCAGCCGAGGCGCGCTAGGGCCGGCGGGGGAGCAGGGGAAGCGACGCCGGGGCTTTGGACGGCACGGTGGGGTTGAGGTTTCGAGGAGGACGGCGAGGAGGGCCAAATCCAAGGGGAAATGGCAATGAATGTAAATTTAACAAACAAATTGGGTATAATGTAAACAAATATAACAGAAGCCGGTTAGTTTTAACGGACAAATGGATGGGAGTTAACCAGAGGGTCTGCACGGTAATGGTTAGAAAGATTACGGGGTCTAGGGAGGAATATCGATGTTTCAAAGGTCGTAGAGGTAATTTTGAAAGATTTCAGGGTTCGTTGGGTAAATATCCCTTTTTTTAATTATTATTTTTATACCATTTTATCCTCATTTTATATTTTATTTACTTACATTATAAAATAAGGAATAAAAAGATATTTTTATTTTATTTTTATTATTTATATACATAGGTAAAATAAATATATCTGTACATCTATATACATGGTATATGTGCAATATATTTTTGTATTTTTAATTTTGCTATTTTTATTTTGTTTTGATTTTAATTATTTTTATTTTATTATAGAATATAGATTATTTACAAAAATTAGAAAAGTTAATTTTATTTATTTACAAGACTAAGTAAATATATAAGAGTGGTTTATATACATGGTGAAGGTGGTATTTTTGGTCTTTTTGATTTTTATCTTTTTCTTTTGTTTTTATACTTATAGATATGTACAAGTATTTACAAGCATAATTTAAGCTAGTTTTGTTGAGGAAAATATTTTTATTTATTTACATAAATATGTACACACATGAGCCCCTATCTCCCTCTACTTTGGCTTTTATGCGGTCAGGCCCATGCTGAGCTCTCCCTAGGGTTAGGTTGCTCACTAATTATTCTAAATATTTCCCTCTTTTTCTTTTTACTCTTTATTCTTTTATTTTTGCACAAAAACATGTTAATTATAGGTTTTTACACAATGCATGCTTTTGATAATTATTTGTATTTACACACATCTACATGCATTTGCAAAGGTTTTTGTAGCTAAAATATAAGAATAAAGAGCGATGAATGAGTATTCATCAACAATCCCGATCAGCAAGCCGCGTGATGTTGGCCCTAGATCACACCTCCATTGAGAAAGGGCAAGAGAAAAACAAATGGTATGCATCCTCCACCGTCGAACCGCACATATCACAACCAACATACTCCACACCCAACAAATTTCCCCATGCGGTCTTTGGCAAGAGTCTTCCCCAGCCTGAACAACCAAAGAAAGACCTTGATACGATTCGGCACGCCGCACCTCCGGATTAAATCCGTCTCCACCAACCTCGTCCTGCACCACCAGCTTGTCCTCCACCAGAAAATGATACACTTTCTTCACCGTAAATCTCCCATGTCCCCAAGCAAAATGGTCCCTACCCGAGGACAACCTCACGCACTGGCACTACAACAGCTCTGATTGCATAGCAAGGAACTCCTCCACCCTCTGATCCAATAAAGCCGAAAAGAAAATCGGGGACCACGTCCCATGGTCCTAAACTTGTTGCACCAATCACCCCTTTGTCATCTCTGCCAACCTCAAGAGACGAGGGTATCACTCCCCAAAAATGCCATCTCCCGTCCAAACGTCCAGCCAGAAGCGGAATCTCGCACCGTCACCGAGCACCGATTGTAGCTTGATGGAAATCTCTAGAACAATAACGATGATCCCCCTCCATAAAGAAGAAGGTAATAGCCCAGCACTGACCTTTGATGCCATGGTCACCCCATAAATCTTCCTCATCAGCTGGCAAACCAAATCATCCGAACACCCTTACAACCGAACCACCCATTTTACCATAAATGCCTTATTCATCTCCTCCATCCACAACACTCCCAACCCGCCCTTCCTCTTCAAAGATGTCACCTTGGCACAGTCCACCAAGTGAAATCCCTTTCCATCTTGCCGCCCATCTGCCCAAAAATATCTTCTCATCAAGGCCTCGATCTTGTTTCTCACATACGCATGCAGTGACCTCATGGAGGAGACGAAGATGGGAACCGCCGAGAGAACATGCTTCAACAACACCAGCTTTCCACCCCTAGAGAGCATAGGCACCTTCCAACCCGCCAACCTCGCCTCAATCCTCTCCAACAAAATCCTCCAGTCCCCATACCATGGCTTTCCCGCCACAAGAGGAAGTCCCAGATACGTAATAGGTAAAGATGTAGCTAGGCATCCCAGAATCTCCATCACATTCTGCTACTCCAGCTCTGTGAGTCCGAAAGGGACCACCACCGACTTCTCTCTGTTGACCCGCAGACCGGAAATGTCCCCAAAGATGTCCATGATATGCGAGGCACTCCAAATATTCTCGGCCTCATCGCACAGGAAGACCACGGTGTCATCCGTATACTGTAAAAGCAGGATGGAAATCTCCTCCTTAAGTACCCAGAACACCAATCCCCGGCAACCACCTACCACATCATCACCGCCAGAGCGTTAGCCACCAGCACAAAAAAGGAGCGGGTATCAAATACTTCTGATTTCTGACGATAATACGCATCTATCAAGCTATGGTATGACAAAATCAGATCAAAAGTGGAGTTTTGTTGAATTTACTAGCATGATATACCTATTTGATCATTTTTATGTTTATCCGAATTTTGTGAAATAAAGTTGGCAACTTCTTCCTTGAGTGGATGTATATACTATATCTCTTTTACTATATATCTATCTCGAAACTAGAGATGAAAACATTGTAAACATCACGGAGGTGAAGGTGAAGGCGGAAAAAGTTGTGAGGCCTCCGCACTGAAATTTTAATCCTACAGGAGTTCACCCGAAATAAAGATCAAAACATGGCCTTTGTATAATTTTCCCTTAATCACATCTATAGCTCTCCTCCGCCGCCTCTGAGCACCTCCGCCGCCGTCGTTGTCCACTTGCAGAGGGGGATGGCGGGGAGGCGATGGAGAAGGGTCTCACGGCCGCAAAACCTTCTTCCACTTCAGCACGCAGGAACGCATCTCTCCCCCGCGCTCGCCTGCTGGTAATCCCCCCACTTTTTTTATCCATCAATCCTCGTTTTTGTGTCTGTTTCAACTTTCCGATCCGATATACTCGACCTTTCAAGTATGATACCCAACTCGGTGGAGAGCGATGATGTTGTATGTGGGTGACCGGATATTAGATAAAAGTTGCTTCCTTACGTTTCTGTTGAAATTAACCTAGTGTTTAAGCCGCTTAAGCTCATAGGAAAGCACCTACATATAGCTTGCATATTGTGTTGCTTCTTGATCCGGAAGAACCATCAGGCAACGTTTGAATATGAACATGTTTGTTTACATCTTGCTTAGACAACTATATTATGAAACAAGAGAGAAGTGGTAGAGGGAAAAATGGCTCCGAGGCCCCAAACTCTATAATAAACTCACCCGCCAACTCCTAAGGTGTACTGCCTTGAACACCACGTTCTGAATATATGGCTGTTTATCGTCAATAACTTTCTTGTTCTTGCAACCATAAGGCTTAGTGAATTACCAGCATAGCCAATCATACGACAGCCTTATGGTGGAACCGATTTCCAGAACCATTTCAGATAGTCAACTCCCTCGTGGTGTTTGTCGAACAATATTCAGCTCGGGTCTGAATTTCCCTCGTTTTTTTTTGACATCGGGATTTCAACTTGTGTAGCCAACATATTCGCCTTTGTATCTTGTCTTCACAATTGCATTGATCCTGAATTTGATCCATCACTTTTCTTTATGAAGTTCAGTCTGATGTATTTTATTATTCTTTTTCAGGTACTGCGATTTCAAGACAGTTGCATTCAACTCTTTTGTTTACTCTTTGGGACGTAAACATGCAAGGTACGTATTATTTGCACTTTCATTCTCTAAAACTCATGCATTTATCTATTATTGAAACTCCAGGTGTTGTCCGCTTCAACATATTTTCTCATTGGGCTAAATGCTTACACATTAAACTTTTTGAATGCAACTTTCATCATTATAAAAATTCAAAGAGATACGAGAATGACCATTCTAAGGAAGCATGCATGCTTGGGATTTGGGGCGAGAGGAGCAGCTACCTTTGTCGTATTTTAGTTGTCAATAAAATGTTCAAGCAAGTAAATCACACAGGCACTGGAATTAAAGCTGGTTCAGATTCTCAGACAAAACTATTTCTTTCACGGTATTCCCAAAGTATCCATTTACATTCCATGGTATTAACCTCTTTCAAATGAGGTATAAGGTTAAATCCTAACTACATAAATAACCACTGACAAACTACCACACAAAGTGAAATACTGTTCACTATTAAGAAGCAACAGTGAAAACAGAATATTAGATTTAATATTACCTGGGAGCCATGGCAAGCATTTGTCCACTTAAAACTTTTAATCAACTTAATTCTCTAACACTATATCATTAACGAAAAGGGCTCGTTGCTCTTTCTAAAAGGAACTTTTTTTCTAACATAACATCACAAAGTCAACTAGCAGCCAAGCCCTCAGGCTGCAAACTCTGGTTTTGATGGGTTGAATAGTGCTTTGATCTTTTTGCTTCAAAAAAAGAAGGATTATTTAGGGGTGGTGGACTTCAAATCCACCATTTTTTTACATTCCATCTTGATTGTCGTGAAGCTGTTGGTCAACAGGATGCACCAAGTGTTAGGACATGTCATCCTCCTCAACATACAACATTTGTCTCGGGTAAACAAATGACAGATGACATGATGGGTTGTGAGATTGTTGCATATTGGAGGAGACAGGTTACTGAGATTGTTGCATATTGGAGGAGACAAGTTACTGGGATGCTTTGGATGATGGACTTTTCCAAATCATATGTTAGCATTGACTATATGTTTTTGTGGAGCTTTGATGTTGTCGGATATTTGGAGATAGAGAGGAAGTGATCAATACATGCCGCACCTCATGGGTTGAGAGAATGGGGATGCATGATAATCTCATTGAATATTGGTAAGAGAGGGATAAATTGATGCAATTTCTAATTTTCATTTACTTCTCATATTACTTGTTTATAAAACCCCAGCCTTTCATATAAAGATGGTATGTTATTGCAAAAAGAATAAAAAAATCCCAGCAAACCCTTACTGACTCCCAAAGACTGCTAGTATGAATAACTAAGTCATCAACCCTATAACATGATATCTTAAAGGATATAATTCTTTATTATGGTGGTATCAAGCTCCATGCATAAGAGGGGTTATTCTTATGTTTGGATCTCATGGATGAAGAGCTGTATAAATACCACATCCTACTTGATGTTGATTAATGGCCATCTAGAGGGAGTTTTCTTCCCAAACTCAATGAGACATTAGATAGAACTTCCCTTGGAAGCAACTTCTTCTCATCCCGGCCGTGGTTTTGTAAATGCTTTACCCTTAATTGCAGACTTGCTGATAAGTGGAGATGCTTCAGAGGGTACATGACACATAGTCCACCCGCCCAGAGTGCATGTAGATTAATCTAGGTAGCAGCTCTGTAACTTCTCGAGCTTAGGTCCTAGACCACTATCGAGGAAAATTGACCTTGAGAACTTAATTATGCTCGAGCCTAATTGGACCCGTTCACAGCCTCTAAAAATGCTTAAGAACACCCCAACATAGTCATAGGAAAACTCACAAAGTGTGAGAGTATGTTATATGTGTTGGGGATTATTACTTGACAACTTGGCCTTGTGCATTTTGGGAGGTTGTCGACGAGTCCAATCGGGCCCAACTTTAACAAGTTGTCGGGGTCAATTTTCCTCAATAATAGTCCAGGGACCTAAGTCCAAGTGTTACAAATGGTATCAGAGCGGATTCCCTCTGATATTGGAAAGGTTACTCAAGAGGTGGAGCTACCCTACAAAGAAATAGGAGGAAAATGCTACTCAGAACGTGTTACCGCCACTGTCACTGGGAATAAATGACGTGTCATGTCACAACTATGATGTTGCGAATATAAGTGTGAGTGGTTGTAATACCACAAACTCGACGTGAGGATCTCTCCTTATCCAACTATCGGTAGGGGAATCCCGATGAACTCCTTCCCTTATATCCTCCATTTACTACATCATGGGGGTTTACAAGAGATCACAGAGTCTCGCTCAGAAAGGCAGCTCTCCCCTTTGCGTCTCGAAAAAGTCTACTCAGACGCTTTCTTTTTTGAAGCAATCGATAGGGCCCAACAACAATCGAACAAATGGGTGATATTGGGCTTACCCAAAAAAATTAGGGTAAAGTCGAATCTAAGTGTTGGCTAGGTTTCCTAAAAAAGTGCTATCTAGGTAAACATCCTGTAATAAGAGAAGCAGTTATTAACCTTGTAGAGCATCCCCATTAGGGTGGTGAAGGGAGAGTCACTATTGGTGAAAAAAATCTATGACATGTTAGGGTTGTCCTACACTTAGAAGAAGAGGCAGGAAAAGGGAAAAAGTTAGAAGATCTCAATGTTTATTTATTAGTTGATTCCGTCCTACTTCTTCCTGAGAAAGAATGACTAAAGAAGTCCTATCTAGCTAGTTGGAAGGAGGCCTACATTAGGGGGCTCAAAGTGCGAGATTGGACAAAGATGAGGGTCATGTAAAGAAAAGAGAAGTGGGACCCGATGAGATATTAAAGTCCTCTCAACGAGGATTGCATTTTGAGTCTGTCATTGAAGAGAGAACTCAATCTATACAATATTTCTGAAGATGAGAATGTTATTGTTAGTGTTATGGAAAATCTAGTCTTCTCATATATAAAACTCACGAAGTGTGAGACTAGGTTATAAATGGTGGATATTACTAGGTAAATTAGGCTTAAGCAATTTGGGTAGTTGTCAATGTGTTTAATCAGACACAAACCCAACAAGTTGTCAAGGTCAGTTTTCCTCGATAATGGTCCAGGGACCTAAGCACGAGACATTACAATTTGTATCAGAGCGGTTTCCATCAAGTGGAAAGGGCTACCCGAAGGGACGTAGGCCATCCATGCATCCGTCATTATCACTAGGAATAAATGAGGGCCATGTCACAATGAGGACATTGTAATCGGGATTGTTGTAACACCCCAACATAGTCCTATATTGGAAATTCACTAAGTGTGAGAGTGTATTATAAGTGGTAGGAATTGCTACTTGACAACTTGAGCTTAAGCATTTTGAGAGGTTGTCAACACTGCAGGTCCAATCAGGCCCGAACCCATCAGTTTCCCTCGATAACGGTCCGAGGACCTAAGCCCGGGACGTTTCGAACACTGTCTAGAGAGGATTTATAATGTATGATGTGCTTGTGGTTGTCTTTTGGTATAATCTTGCATAACCCATTTGTGCTCATCTTTGGACACTGGTCCTTTGACCTTTAAATGAAGTGGATGTTTACTCTTATCTATTCTTTGGCTTTTAAAAAAAATCTTCGGCTTAGTTTTCTAATTTGCTCTTAATCTTATTGGAAATATGGTTCCCCACGATGTCTGTTGCTTCTGCGCAGTTCCTTGGACATTTATATATTTTTTAAGCTCTCTCTAGGAGGGAACCACATCTCTTTTGCAATTCTTTCGGTATTTCTGTTTGTCATTTCATTTTTTGATAATTTTACTAATGACGAAGCAATGCTATTTCCTTGCAGGCCTTTAAGAGTCTGGTATGCAATTGGAGTTGTTTTTAGTCTTGTGACTTTAATTGGTGTCACACTGGTAAGCTGAAATTTACTTGGTTTATAAGGTGCTTGACTTTTAGTTAGCTTGTTTTCCTCATGATAGCCACATGGAGTCCCCCGAAACACGACTACACTGAATATTCAACAAGGAATCATTGTTTGGGGAGAGAGGCACTATGTGTGCAATTGAACCCAGGGAACGAACTGTCAAAAACATGAGTCGAAGTGGAGGAATTCTCTGTGATGCTAGATGTACATTTGAGTGTCGTAGATTTCTCCCTTTGGCGGTATGGTCCCCAGAGGAACAAGTTTGATATTTAGAAGATATTAACATTTAAGCATTCACAAGCGGACTGATTTATCAGATAAAGTCATTTGGGTATAATTGAGTTCTGTTATATATTTTGTGGGCAAGATGCTAGACGGGTCCAACTACTCTTCAAGGTCGTTGAACTTGAAATGGGTCCACATGAATGTAATAGTATTCAGGCCACAAGGAATCTGTTGGCCTTCTAAAGTCATGACGTTAGGATGCGACTTAACGGCATAATTTGACTTCAATTAAGCATATGCCCAATATCCATTCAAATAGGTAGAAAATAGGGCTTCTAAAATTCAACGAAATTTAGATGGACCTATTCGGGATGACAGTTGTGCCCTTTCGAGATGATTGAGCCATTCACACAACACAACAATAAAGCCTTTTCCCACAATTAAGTAGGGTTGACTACATCGATTCTTTACCTCCATTCAAATCTATCTTGGGTCAATCTCGGGCATATATCCAAAAAACTAAGATCCCTTCTTATAGCTTCATTCCAACACTTCTTGGGTCGTTCTCGCCCTCTCTTAGCCGGCTCAACATCCCAAAACTCGCATCTCCTAACCGGTGCATCAGCTGATATCCTTTGCAAATGGCCAAACCACCTTAAGCGGTTTTCTCGCATCCTATCTTTGATCGGAGATACAACAACTTTCCTTCTGATTGTATCATTCCGAATCCAATCTTTACGTGTGTGTCCACACATCCACCTTAGCATTTTCATTTCTGCTACTCTCATTCTCTACACATATCTATGGTTCATGGGCCAACATTCAGATCCATAAAGCATAGCAGGTCTTACGACTGCTTTGTAGAGCTTTGATTTTAAAAGATTTTTTTTATCACAACGAACAACAAAGGCTCCTCTCCACTTTAGCCAACCTGCATTTATTTTGTTAGTAACATCTCTATCAGTTTCCCATCATGTTGCAAAATAGATCCCATGTATCTAAAAGAATCTCTCTTCTGAATGTTATCGTCACCAATCTTCACCTCGATTCCTTCATCATTGTTTTCATTAAAAGTGCACTTCATATATTCAATTTTAGCCCTACTTATACGAAATCCTTTAGTCTCCAATGCATGTCCGCAGAACTCAAGCTTCTCATTTACTCCATTTCTAGTCTCATCAATCAACACAATATCATCAGCAAATAACATACATCGAGGTATCTCATCCTAAATGTGACTTGTCAACTCGTCCATAATCAAAGTAAAAAGAAATAGACTCAAAGTTGAACCTTGATATAAACCAATGTTGATGTCAAAATAATCAGTCTTCACAGACTAGATCGTTACACAAGATAAAGCCCTATCATATGTATCTTTTATGAGGTTAATGTATAAGACATGTACTTGTCTCTTCTCCAAAACTCTATAAACATAAAATATACCTGTAATTGACTATATGCTTTATGAGATGATTGAGCCATTTCAAACATAAAATATATCTCATCGGTTACATGTTTTGCCTTTTCTATACCTATAATCGACTTGATGAGATCATATATTAGCTACTAAAAAATGGGAGGAAAACCTTGAATGGATTCTGGGGTTGAAGAAATCAAGATATTGTCCAAGGGGTTGAGTGTGCACGCACACACCTATCCATTCCAGCATTAGGGAGAGGAATACCATTTCCCCAAAAAATTGATAAAGAAATTTAACATGGAAAAAGAACAAGGCAATATTCAGAAACAAAAAAGAATGACAAAGCAGTTGTTCTTTTTGTGAAGAAATATGAGAAGTATTATAGTATGCCTATATAGATTGGTAATTGGATCCCTCATGGGTCCAATTACCACATCCACTGGTTTAATCCTACATTGTATATGAGTGCGACTTGGTCATACTAGTGGGTCTATATAAGAAGCTCCACACCACATGTATTCACTGAGAGAGTTTATTATACAATCAACTCTTGGAAGTGGTTCTCATGTGGTTTCATCCACCCCTTATGGAGTAGGGTTCCACATAAAAATCTCGGTGTCCTTTATTGTTTTATATTCTTTATCTCTTGTTACGCTTCTACATTGTCGTTTTCTACATGGTATCGGAGCGGGTTTGATTTTGTGGTTTATTATTGAAGATTTATTATGACTGTGTTCTTCGAAGTTCGTGATATTTCGATTGCACCAAGATTCTTGTTCAAAGTTTTAGGGTTTTTGAAATCCAAATTCTAGCATATTCTGAAGATCCCATATACGTTAAATATTTAGAAAAATCAGGGTCCTGATGGAATACTAATTCTGCAAGGCGACATCTTCAGGGCATCTCAGGATTGCCTCCTGCAGTCTAGATCATCCCCGGCCGCACATCTGACACCATCTTCTCCATCTAATGATGCCATCATCGTATGGTTTGGAGTCACCAAACCATAGCCACCATCTACTCTAAAACATCTCTAGCATTAGATCACAACTCTAGGCCTTCACCAGTTCTCCGTAGGAGAACTTCAAGACCTATGGGTTTGTTTCGTGAACTCTAGAGGATTGAAGCAAGAAGAAAAAGAGCACACAACATGGGCTCTAGGCCCTTGCACTGTTCAATGCCCCTTATTCATCTCCCGTGTGGCGAAGAAGAAGATGGGTTCCTCTTGAACCCTACATGCAAGCGATACATCTCCACGTGCCCTCTTGCACAAGTCAGAGGCGGTGGCATCTAGGCCATCGTACGAAATTCCAGGCAGTGGCAATCCCAATGCCACCATGGTTCTCATATTTCGAAGAAGACGAAGAAGTCACAACCTCCTTTAGTGTTTGTGCATTTACATGTACACTCGAATCCTTGTGTAAACTCTTGTCCACAAGCCTACACGTGACACCTCTTTCTCCTCTATTGATCGCATCTATTTCCTACAACTCCATGCGAGGGGTCTATTCCAGGAGAGCACAACTCTCCTTGCATGCCCCTATAACAACTCCAGACACTACTCCTAATAATGACACATCGTCTCGGAGGTGCATCTCCTCTCGCCGTCACCATATGTGCATCTCAAGTTGTGGATCAACAAGGAACCCAATCATTATTCTCGATGAAGCATCTCTGCGCGTGAGTCAGCGAAGAAGAAGGATTCATGTGATGCTCCATTTGCGCATCTACTTCAAGCGGCAACCGCTCATGTAGGCGTCACACATCCCCAAAACTAGTGCTACATGACCTCGCGAAGCCCAAGATGAGACTCTAACTTCAGGTGGCAACCACATATGTTGGCGCTCCAGCCATCAGCTTCCAGATGACGACAACATTCTAGGAAGAAGAAGCCTTATCCATTCGGGGCAACAAGTCTTTTGTGAGATGGGTTTGCGATGGGCGAGCCCCAAATAGCAAGCACAATGCCCTTATCTCTACTTAAAAAAAGGAAATTTTGAGGCCTACGGTTGGCAATTGAAAAGAAGAGGGGGTCAATGCTAAGTCCAGTACCAAGTGGGCTTCAACGTAAAGGGGAAGTGTAACTTTTGGCTCAATTTGAGCCACAAGTTATTGGGAAAAAAGAGATTTTTTATTAAAAAATGCCTTATACAAAAAATCTTATGAATTATTTGGAACAAAAAGAAAAGTCGATTAAAAAAAGGAACAACTTATTGAAAAAAAGAAGTCGAGATTGAGTTTATTTTCTCCGCTTCAATTCTTCTCCCATCTTGGTCGACATCGTCTTTTTCCGACAAGTATGGGAGAAAGGGAGAGTTATATGTGAGAGGTCCGCATAATCTTGATTTGAGTTCATAGTTTGCATATAGACCATGTATAACATAGACCTATGGTAGATGATCGGTACAGAGAGATCCATATGGGCTCCAGACTAGAATTCTATTCTCTAAGCCATTATGGGAGAGACCCAGTTCTCTGACGAGGAGACTAAGTTTAGCCTTCATCTCCAACAACCATAGAGTCCGACAAGCAGAGATGGAGCAATTGCGTGCCCACGTTCTTTATGAGGAGACTCATTCCGGTTCAGGCGACTCTGCGTAGTAGATAGTGTACATTCTCTAACAAGGAGACTTGATTCACATTCCAACCCTTTGATTCTTCCTCACCAGCACGGCATGAAAATCAACATCCTCAGTAAGCAACCATCATAGTTTGCTTGACTTGATATTGTCTGTAGTGTCTTGTATTATGTAAGTGAGTGATTTCTTTTTATCTGTCTAATGTGAGCATTGCATGCTCCAGCTTGAGAGGGAGTGTTAAAGTCACATGTATAGATAGGTAATCGAATTCACCTATTGTCCCATTACCACATCCACAGGTTCAGTCTTACATCATTTATGAGTGGGACTTGGTCATACTTGTTAGAATCTTGTTTACAATTGGTTTAAAGCTGATACACATTAGATCTACTTGCATTTGTGTACTGATTTTGCAGGATCTTCAGACAAAGTTCAAGACCTCAAGAGAAGCTCTTCAAAAGTTTTTCTTTGATATCATGTGTTGTCTTTAAGTCTTAAGATTTGTACTTATTGTCTAATCATCGATGTACTTTAAATATTATTCAAAAGTTGTATCATTGATGGTCTACACTCATGGTTTGAAAAAACATGCCTCGAGGTGCAAAGGCGCTCGAGGCGAAATGGGGCGGTGAGAAAAAGCCTTGAGGCGACCGCCTCAGGCCCCCTAGCTGAGACGTATGCATCGGATACCTGAGGCAATCGAGGCGAGTCGAGGCGGTGAGGCAGGGCAAGGCGTTAGGGATTTTTTCAAGCAATTTTTCAAAGAAAATAATTAATCATATTCGTATTTTCATATGTCTATAAAGGCCTAGTTGTTGAGTATATATATATGTAAGATGAATGCTTAAATTTGACCCCTTTCATTTTCATATTTACCATTAACATGTCCAGTTATTTCAATGAACTTTTACTATTACCCCCTTAAATATATAAGAAACTGTGTGCGAATTCGAATACGCATATAAGGAAAAAATTTAGGACAGGGACGTTGCCCCCCTGCAACCCCCGTACTTTTATGGTGTGGTGGTACAGGACATTGGACCATTCATCTGGGTTCAGCATAACTTTTTTTTGAAGTCTAAAAGGTAGGGGGAAACACTCGATGGTGTCCGCCCCATGATCATTTTATTCCAAAAACACAAGAAAATACAAGGAAGAAAACATAGCACGCACCGGCCCCACAAAACCAATACAACACCCAATCCTCTACCATGCATTTTGCGAACACCCCCACGTTCTCCTTATAAAATATTTGACTCGAGAACAACAAGTCGTTTCTTCCCCGCCAAACCGCCCATATGATGGCCATGGGATAAAGCCGCTCCCTCCTTGGTCTGGTCAGATTTGCGTGGATCGAATTCTAGAAGGCTTGAAAGTCGTCGCTGCGGCACCATGGTAAGCCAATCTCCTGCCATATTTGAGAGATCATGGGGCATGAGAAAAAAAGATGCTCCACAGATTCAATCACATCATTACAAATCAAGCATCATAGGTTCAACATAACATGTGGTTATGATTCAAATCATATGATTCATATCAAGAACTTGGATATCTTTAATGGCAACTATAACCAACCTCTTTTTAGTAAATATTTTAGTGATAGTTATAGCCAATGATTTCCTTTTGATTGGGTAGAAATTTAGTATAAATTTTTATGACATTGGCATATCCTTTTTTTTAATGTTTTTATCTTCATAATATCATCATATATTATATTGTTACATATTATATGTCTATCAGATTAGATTCTTTCACCAATAAATATATTTATTATACTTTTTCTAATTATTTTTTTATACAAACTGAGGCTTACGCCTAACTTCTAGGGAAAACGCCTCGTTCGGCCTTTCGTTTTTTCAAACCTTGTATACACCTGAGTCAATCTTGCTACTTGTCAAGTCAAGCCTATGCAACAGAGTCAGCCTCAAGTCAAACATCAAGTTGATCGCTCATTGCATTTTTATTGATCGATTACTGTATGATCGCTCATTGACCTTGATATGATCGATCCTCTGCGGCTTCCTGGAGAACACCTTGAACTGATCGATCACTCCAGTTTGCATGATCAGTAAAATGGTCTAATCGATAATTTTTAATTGGGTAAATTACATATGGGGCCCTCATCTATAGACCCAACCCCAATAAGGGCCCCAATCTTTCAAATGTAACAAAATGGGTTCTTACTCCATTTCTATAAACAACACCGTTATAAAAGGAGAGAGATGGACTAAATTGCCCATGTTCGAGAATGGGCACTTCTGAGAATACCACTTTCGAGAATGCACACTTTAGTCCATCTCTCTTTTTTCTAATGGTGTCATTTATAGAAATGGAGTCAGGACCATTTTGTTACATTTGAAAGATTGAGACCCATACTGGGATTGGGCCCATGAATGAGGACCCAATATGTAATTTACACTTTTTAATTCCTTGATCGATCATTATTTGCATGTTATTTACCCTTGACCGTTTCAATTCATTGATTGGTAAGAGAACTTTAATGATTAGTAAGATTGCTCATTTATTCTAAATTTAAATATCGTAACCAACCTTATGATCGATCATGGTTCATTATTTGATCGATCATTAGAGCACTGATTGATCATTATCTCTTTCTTGATTGATCATTCCATATTTTGAACTTACTAATTTTGACTCTGGCAGTTACATGCTACGTTCACTATAAAAAGAGGCTCATACCTCCTCATTTCAACACACAATTCATTCGAGTACAATAATTTATCTCTCTCTCTCTCTCATTCTTGAGCATTCATCTTTCAAGAGAGAAGAAATCCAAGCTGAACGCTTGTCTCAATCTGTAGCAAGCTCCTTAAGCTCTCTGTGTAGTCAAAGATGCTCTTGAAGCTACTTATTAAATTTTGGTGATATTTTTTCAATCACATATCTTTCACTCGCTTTAGAGATATATCTGTTTGAGTCAAGTATTGTAATATCTTGGTGATATAATCTCTTTGCAGTGCTCAGGAAACTGATCGCACGGGCCGCACATGCACATACAACATGCAAATCGAACTGATTTTATGAACGGTGCATTATGCGCCCTAAACATATATGCGGTCTGCATATGCCCTGCATATATCGCATATGCCCCGCACATACTGCTCCAGCAACTTGGTGGTTCAACCTCCAACAACTCCTACTCTCCAACCCTCTCATTCGTGTGCTTACCTCAGTATCTCCAACTCTTCCTCCATTCTCCTTTAAAAATATTCAATGCATTTGTATACAATTGCAGTACATTATGCTATTATGTAGATGCAATATTTTATGTTTTGCTCATATATTGTTTTCATGAGTATATGTAATGTATCATAATATTTTAATATATGTCGGTTGAGGTTTTGATCATGTATTGCAATCTGCATGTATGTGTATTGAAGTTTTGTTACCATCAATCATATAATATATAAAGTTTTTATGATTAAATGTATTTTTGCGATTAAAAGTTGGGCAATTAATGGCATCTACTCAACCATCTAACATGAACACTTTTTCTTAGATCTTCTTTAACTCCACTTTGATTCATAAATTCAGTAGCAATATTATTTATAGATATTTTTGTATTTTTAAATTAAAAATAAAAAATCACACAGAACTGCATATGCCCCTCATGCCGCTTATTCAGTATTAGTAACATGTCCGAATGCTTACGCATATCGCTTTCCTAAAAACTTCTCTCTGTTGATATGATTGTTTTGATAATGACAATTATAATTGTTATTATCTTGTCAGCTCAGATAATTATTTATCTTTTATCTTGTTCAGTTAACAGTATTCTGCAAATACTCTTAGAGAGCTCGAGGTGAAACCTCAAGCGGTGTTGCATCTAGCT
Source organism: Ottelia alismoides (assembly GCA_037367405.1). NCBI lineage: Eukaryota > Viridiplantae > Streptophyta > Magnoliopsida > Alismatales > Hydrocharitaceae > Ottelia > Ottelia alismoides. The sequence continues at coordinate 15,375 of JAZKJV010001014.1, read as the reverse complement.
TATTTGCAGCGATGACTTTGGTTTTTTATCCAAAGTTGTTACTTTTGTGCGATCTAAAGTTGTGAGCATAGATGCTTGTAATTGGTTGAGATATCCGTCTAAATATCTCAGGATATAGTGGAATAGTTTGTTGGTCCATCTAATAGTAAATCCTAAGTCAGGAAGGTTTAGGTCGTGGTTTTTACCTGCTTGGGTTTCCACATTATGTTGTGCGTTGTGATTGTTGGTTTGTTGTTTCTGACTGGATTTTGTTGTGTTTTATCTGTAACAAAAATTGTTGGTTTGTTGTTTCTGGCTGGATTTCGCGGTGTTTTACCTGCTTTCGCGACATACTCCATTTATCCCTCCTTTGGAGTGTATTCGGTCCGCAAGTCCTGTCAATACTAGTAGGGCTACATAAGAAGCCTTGCACCATATGTAATAATGTATTCGCCGAGAGAGTTCATTATACAAATCAGTCCTTTGAAATAGTTCTCCGCGATTTCGTCTCGCTTCTTATGGAGTAGGATTCCACAAAAAAATCCGATGTTCTTTACTGTTTTATGATCTCTATCTCTGATAATGCATTGGCATTGTTGTTTCCTATAAGGTTTAGTGGCCTAATCAAGAATTTAATCAAAAAAATTCCCATCTAAGGGACACCGGGCAGATTCATAATTAAAAGCCTGTTGTAGGACAATTATTTCTGCAAAGTTATTATTGATTGCAATATCTTTTAGATTATGAGATACATATCCATTTACTTAATGTGCCAATAGCTTTTCTGATATGCTTGCATTAGTTGTTACTGTAGAGGTTTACGTTATGTTATGATGTACCGTTAAGTATTTCTTATTTATCTCATGTACATCTATGTAATTTACCCAGGGGTTTTTTCTCTATATAAGAGACCCTAGGGCTCTATGGAATAACATAACAGAGCATTCTGACTCTAACATGGTATCAGAGCCAAAATCCTAATCTAGGGTTTTCTTTCCACCGCCCCCCTCCTTCGACCGCCGCCTCCTTCTCCAGCCGCCGCCTCCCCAGCCGAGCCCCCCCCCTCGGCGCCCGCCACAGACTGTCGTGCTATATTTGACCCATCTTCTGTCATTTTTCAGGACATACTAACGGGCAGGGTGATTAGCTGTGATTCTGAGCACAATGGCCTCGACCGTCTAGTACGGAACTCCTATGCTGGTGTCATACTTCACTCTCAGGGATCCGTTTCTCCGTATACCTGTCATCTTCGCTTTGGTCACCTTCCTCTTCAGAAGATGCGTCACCTCCTGCCACAGATCTCCCCGAATTCTTCCTTTCGTTGTGAAGCTTGTCAGTTAGGGAAGCATCATCGTTCTAGCTTCCCTGGTCGTCAGGGTCGGAGCAGTCGCTCCCCGTTTGAGTTATTTCATATAGATATTTGGGGTCCTAGTCGTGTCCCGGATCATCAGGGACACATGTTTTTTCTCGTTGTAGTTGATGATTTCTCTCGTGTCTCTTGGACTTTTCTTCTTAAGAATAAATCTGAAGCGGGATGTGTTATCAAAAATCTTATTTATGAAGTGCAAAATGTTTTTTCATCTACTGTTAAATATGTGCGCACGGATAATGCATTGGAATTCTGCACTCGTTCTCTTGCTCAGTTTCTTTCCGCTAAGGGCATTATTCTCCAAACTACCTGTGCTTACACATCTCAATAAAATGGTGTCGCGGAGAGGAAACATCGACACTTTCTTGATATTGCTCGCACATTACTTATTCAAAGTTGTGCACCATTAGCCTTTTGGGGAGATGCTATACTTACGGCATGCTATCTGGTGAATCGTATGCCTTCTTCCGTTCTTGGAGAAAAGGCTCCAATCTCTGTTCTCTTTCCTGATAAGGACTTGTTTTCCCTTACCCCTCGTGTCTTTGGAACTGTCGCCTTTGTTCACCGCTTGTCTCCAGGACTTGACAAGCTCTCTCCTAGAGCTGTTAAGTGCGTATTTGTAGGTTACTCTCGGACACAAAAAGGATATCGTTGCTATGACCCTATTAACGACAAGGTACTATGTTAGTGCTGACGTTACATTTTTTGAGCCAGTTATGTACTTCTCCCCTGCAGGTGACAGGTTGGTTTCCTCCACATCTCCGGATGATAATGTCTATGTTCCTCTACCTCCAAGTCTGAGTCAATCTGAGTCCACTATACGACCACCACCGCTTCCATATCATCCCATTCCACCATTTCCTAAGTTCTACACAAGGCGGTCATGGCCTGCTCAAACTACACGTCAACCATCCAGTACGCCTCAGGTATGCTCCGATGCTATCACTAATGATGGGTTAGATAATGTACCGGTGCAGGAATCTTTGATACAGGGGGAGGATACGCCAGTCAGTACAGTGGATAACGATCTCGATCGTCCCATTGCTCATAGGAAGTAGAAGAGGCAATGTGCGTCCTATCCTCTTGCATCTCAGGTGTCTTTTCATCGTCTTACTGGTGATTTCCAGAGGTTTGCTGCAGCTGTCTCGACGGTTGAAATCCCATGGACTTATCAAGAGGCCATGAAGATTAATAGCTGGCATTTAGCTATGGAGGAGGAGATGCATGCCTTACAGTCTTGCGGGACTTGGTCCCTAGTTCCTATTCCTCCTAGTGCTTCTGTGGTTAGTAGCAAGTGGGTGTTCACAGTTAAATATCATGCAGATAGCCGTCTCGATCGGTACAAGGACAAACTTGTTGCACGGGGCTTCACCCAAACCTATGGGGTACATTACTTGGATACATTTTCAACAGTAGCTCGACATTCGACTCTTCGCATTTTACTATCTGTGGCTGTGGTACGTGATTGGCCCATTTTCCAACTTGATGATGTTAAAAATGCATTTTTATATGGTGATCTACAGGAGGAAGTCTACATGCAGCAGCCACCGGGTTTTACTGCTGAGGGGGAGACTCATATGGTGTGTAGACTTCATAAGGCAATCTATGGCCTTAAACAAAGTCCAATGGCATGGTTCCAGAAGCTTTCCCAGCTAATTGAACGACAGGGGTTCAAAAGATAAAATGCGGACCACTCGTTGTTCATACAGACGACTCCCAGAGGTATAGTTGTCGTCATGGTATATGTTGATATTCTGGTTACAGGAGATGATGCCCAGGGAATTGAGATGACTAAATCTCTTTTGGGAAGTCAGTTTATTACAAAGGATCTAGGTACAATACGATATTTTCTGGGGATAGAGTTTGCAAGAAATGCACAAGGAATGATAATGACCCAAAGAAAATATGTCACAGACTTGCTAGTTGAAACAGGAATGGTTGGATGCAGACCGTCGAGCACTCCTATGGACCCAAGTATGAAACTATACGACAATGATACTAAAGAGGTAGACAAAAGAAGATACAGAGAGATGGTGGGTAAGCTTCTATACATCACCATAACTCGACCGGATATTGCTTTTGCAGTAAACCGGGTGAGTCAATTTATGGAGCAACCTAGGCAAGTTCATATGGAAGCCCTGTATATGATATTGAGATATCTAAAGTCTTCCCCAGGCACAGGTTTGTTATTTAGAAAGGACACAGATCTGTCCATTTCCGCTTGTGCAGACGCAGACTATGCAGGGTGCCCAAAGGATCGTAAGTCTACTTCAGGATTTGCTATCTTTATATGAAGTTCTTTGGTTTCTTGGAAAAGCAAGAAACAAACTGTTGTGGCGAGATCCAGTGTTGAATCCGAATATAGATCCATGGCACAAGCAAGCACAGAAATGATGTGGGTTCGAGCAGTCTTGGAAGATTTGAATGTAAATGTCTCTTTACCCATGCAGCTTCAATGAGACAATCAGGCAGCATTGTTCATAGCCAATAATCCAGCTTTTCATGAAAGAACAAAGCACATCGAGGTAGATTGTCACTACACTAGAGACGTGATCCAGAAGGGCTTGATTTCCCCTTCACACGTCAATTCAGAGGACCTGACTGCTGATATATTTACCAAGCCATTGCTCAGAGGACCTTTCCAGAGATGTTCTTCCAAGCTGAGCATGATTGATATCTATGCTCCATCTTGAGGGGGAGTGTAGAGGTTTACGTTATGTTATGATGTACCGTTAAGTATTTTTTATTTATCTCATGTACGTCTGTGTAATTTACCCAAGGGTTTTCTCTCTATATAAGAGACCCTAGGACTCTATGGAATAACATAACAGAGCATTATGACTCTAACAGTTACTATGGTTGGGCATCGAGCCGGGTCAGGTTTGAGTTGGCCCGGCCCAAGCCCATTTAAGTATATGGGCTAATGGGTCGGGCCAAGGATCATTTTATTTTCAAATTTCAGGCCCAAGCCCAAACCTGACCCGAACAAAATGGGTTGGGTTCGGGTCAGGTCGACCCAATTTAACACCTATATACACAAATATCATGCCTTTTGTTCTTCTTGCATTTATCGGGTTATTTCTTATACATGTGTGCATGTTTAATACTTTAAGTACGCTAACTAATTCGTGATTTTGACATTAGTTGTATGTTGGAAATAGAAATGTGGTAAAAAATATGGCGACTTAAACCACCATTCAATTCGCCATTACGTATTCTATTGTTGATGCCGGCACTATACCCACAGATTGGTTACTTACAGTTGTATATGCTCGAATTCTCGAGGACACATATTCCATTCTTGCATATTAACGTAATAATCTAGCGTATTAATGTAATAATGTCCTCAATACACGCTAATGGATATGATTATTAATGGGTCTAAGCATTTATTCTAAACTCAAAATAATGATATGAAAGTTAGAGCATGGTATTTGGAGCAAACATGAATATATTGGATATAATTATATCATATAAGTCAGGCTTGCAAGTTTGGGCCTTCGCAGGCCCGAATCTGGCCCGATAATCAATGCAGGCTCATTTTGGGGCCCACAGCTTGCCCACTAAATTTTGGGTTTGAGTTTGGGTTGAGTTATGCGGATCGGGATTTGGTCGGGTCGGGCCGGCCCAGCCCAATGCTCAACCCTAGCTGTTACTGTTATTTCTTTTCTGTAGTCCCGTTCTATTACTATTTTGAGACAATGTTCATGCTATGATTGCTAGACTTTATTGTGGGAAGTGAATCATTCTATCCCCCTGGGTGGATTTTATATGATGAGGAGCAACCTTTCAGTTAACTGGTTTTTCGGCATCAATCAGGTTGGTGTAATCTCTTCTCTGTTTACTCTGCACCACATTCACTTGGAAGCCTCACTTCTCTTCTGCAGTATTCTGGTGCAAGGTTGTCTCTTGCTGATGCTGCTATTATGGTCTATTCAACATTGGTTGCTGTCACAGTTCATGAGTTTGGTCATGCACTTGCTGCTGCAAGGTCTGTTTCATTTTATCATTCTAAACAGTATTTGTCAGATGTTTTGAAATATGATTAATGTCATCAAATTGTATCTTCATTGCTCTTCCCCCTGTTCCCAGTACTTGTGAATGTTGCAAATGGCTCATAGGTAATCGAATCTTTGTTAGGATCCATCTGCCCAAACAATTCATTCAGTGTTTCCTCTAATGTCTCAAAGAGTGGAAGGAAAATGACTTGAAATAGTATGTGCCTTTTTCCCCAGACTTCTTAGTTAATATGTAATTATTACACCTTTATTGACTTCTTTGGGTGGTCAAATATGTTATATATATATATATATATATATATATATATATATGGGTTAAATGGGGCTGACCCCAGGAGGAACTAACTTAGCCCCTTCATTTTCCCAATTTTTTTATTTTTTTTTTTGAAAAATGCTTCCATTAAAATTATCACTATAACCTTATATTATGTCATTAAAGTTTCATGCGAAACAGAGACTCCTACGGCCTCCATCAAGACGGTCATTTTTTAACGGTCGCATAATAGTTGAAATCGACCCTGTCTGAATGGAGGCCATAGGAGTCCCTGTTTCGCATGAAATTTGAATGACATAGAATGCTACTTACTAGTGTTTTAATTATCTCCTTTTTATATCTTTTGATGGTGGATTGGATGATCTTTGATCCCTGAAACTAAGGTTTTTAAGTTGAATTTATGTTTCTGATCATTTAAGCATTTCTTTGTGAACATCTACAGCCAGGGCATACAGGTTGAATATGTTGCCATTTTTTGGGCATTAATATTTCCGGGGGCTTTTGTTGCTTTCAACTATGATGTGTTGCACAACTCCTCTTTCTTGTCTGCACTTCGAGTATACTGTGCTGGCATCTGGCATAATGCAGTGGTGAGTTACAGTTCCAGTGGTAGTTTCTATGTCACCATATTTTTAGGCATATATTTCCTTCTCCCTACTGCACCTAATTCTTAGCTGATGGGTTCTGTTGCAGTTCTGCGCTATTTGTGCGTTAACATTGTTGTTCCTACCCACAATCTTACATCCCTTTTACATGCATGGCAAAAGCCCTGTGGTAACTATATTTGTTGCTTATCTAATTGCTTTTTCTTTATGAAGTTTACGATTTTCGTCTCTCATTTTTATTGTATGTCATAAGATAGGTTGTGGATGTGGCTCCTGCATCTCCTCTGTCTGGTTACTTATCTCGAGGTGATATTATCACCTCATTAGATGGTGCAGTCATTCACAGTCCTCATGAATGGCGGGAGATGTTTGTTAAGATGGGCAATTATTTGGATTCTGAGGCTAATGGCATAAAGGGCTATTGTGTGTCTAATTCTTGGCTTGATAAGAGCAATAAATCTCAGTCACAAGACTACTTATCTTGTCCTGATGAACTTGCAACCTTTGTGAAGTCATCCTGCTCCATATCCAGCCCACTAAAAGAGGGTCCTTTGACTTCTGCAAGTAACACGACAGAATGGAAGCACTGTTTATCCGCCAGTGATGTTGTCAAGCTTCAAAAGTGTGGAGATGGATGGAAAAGAGGAGCCGCTGAAGGAGTTTGTGCATGTCTAGAGGTACATATTATGACATCTGTTTATTATAGTTGCTATATTTGCCTCTTGATATTATTTAGAAGGGTTGTGTGCTGTTTAAGAAATAACGAAGCATGTGAAATGTCAGTTATGCAAACATACAAAGCCTTGGTCACATTGTGAACAGTGGCTGATCCATGGATAGAATGCTTTATCTTTTATCTGGTTAAGTTCTTCATCGGAAGCCTATTCTTAAATACATCCAAAATGACACATGCAGAGTTGTAAGTTTCATCATCAATCGAAAGAAATATATCTAATTTGCTTTAAAAAATGCTCAATTTCGTTAGAAGCCATAGTTCTTATATATGTTTTTTTTCAAGCGAAAAATGAGAAAAGATCAATACCCTTCTGATACTGTCTACTTAGTGGTTTCTAGGACTGTCACTGAAAGTGCATATGACTTACAATGATAAAGCAAACCTGTCCAAAGAACTCTTGTTTGTGCTTTGAGTCAGAAAGATGCATCTCGTTTCTTGTCAAAATTATCAACTTACTAATGTTAAAAGAGGAAAATGAGTGCGAGAACAACTAATAGTGGTGAAAACAATGAAATAAATGTCTGCATATTATTCTTGCATTATCTACTCTATGATAAGCAATCTCTGATTTAGCACGCAGATGATTTTTTGAAAGTTGTATGCAACATCAAATTGCAGTTTCTCGCAAAGGTTAGAACTTCAAAATGACACTATTTTCTGTTCTGAAGGGGACAAATCTACCGGTACTCAAAAAAAGAATGGCATTCCTATAGCTTCACAGAAAAGAAAAACAGATTAGGGTATTGTGTGATCAGTACAAAACTATATTTTATCATGTCCCTAACTTGTCCATACTCTTTTTTGTTGGTAGGATGAATCTTGCATGGCACCTGTTCAATCTCCTGGATTGGCATGGGTAGAGATTTCTTTCAAGAAACCACATTTGTCGGAATGTCTGAATTCTCGGAGTGATGGCTTGTCTTTGAATCTAAGTTTCTCTCTATCCGAATCATCTTGTGGGGGGACTTTCGTATTTGTTAGCAATGCAGATTCATTGTTGGACACCGTACTATCTGCGTATAACCCACGCTGGATGACGGGGGGCATGGTTCTTTATTTTCCTATACTCTTGGAGAGGGTTCTCTCATGCATGTTGCATATTTCAGCCAGCCTTGCGCTGTTTAATTGCCTGCCTGCATTTTTCTTGGATGGAGAATCAATCATGGAGACATGCATCCTTTCCATCACCTGGTTGAGGCCAAGGTTACGTCGTCGCTTTACGAAATTAGTCCTTTGTGGAGGATCTATCTTGACCATTTATGTATTTCTGCAGGTTTTGTTTGTTGTATTCAGAAAATCCTCTTAAGGTCTGCCTTATTTATTAGTGTTTTACGTCATGTAGTTATAATTGTTGTTCATCTCCATTGGGTAGTTATTGTTAATTGTTTTGCGTCGATAAATCAATCGAGGTTGCCATGAGTGGTTCAGCATGCCTGCCAGCATTTATAAAAGACTTGTACAGAACACCTTTGAACAAATGAATGAATATTAAGAGTGCCCAAAGTCTTGCACTGTGTGGACTTCCAAATATGATAGCAACTCATATTCTCTTGAATTTTGCACTTCATTGTCCACACTGACCCCTCTTTACGTCTGCTAACCCAAGCTCGTCGCCAGGGGCTCGACTAACCTCCCTTGGTGATTGCCAGAGCCTGGGGCCCCTCTGTCCCCTTAATGTTGCCTTTCATGTCCTTGAGGGTAATCTACCATGCGAGTCAACTTCCATCTCCTCGAGGTGTGGCCATGCTAGTGGAATTTCCTGATCATTCTTCTTTGGGAGAGTTGGTTGTGTTGTGTGTGTTGATCATCCCATCAAGCATCAGAGTAGAGCTTTCTCGTTTTTGAATCTACCTATCGATTGGTGGTGTTTTTTCTTTTTTCCCCATCCTAGTACCCATGACGGGCAACTTTTCTTCTTTATCATCGGTATTGTTGTTCATTTCTCCTCCTCCCCCCCCCCAATCTTCATTGAACTCCCTTTATTGGGAGCTCTTTGTATTCCATTTATTGAAAAGTCAATCATGCATGTTTTTAGTTCATGTTAACGAATGAAGGTTTCCGTTTATCTTAATATCATGAGTTTAAACCAGCTCTAACATATAGGGTTTGATATTGCTATATTTGTAGTTGGGGTTTGAGCATGCTATTAAATTTCGGAGATGTGAATGATAGAAAATGTACATCAAGGTACCTTTCATGTTTTGTGGAGCAGACATTTTTTGAAGCAGCAAGAAAAAAGGATGTGTATCTAAACGTACACAGGTGGAAGAATACATTCCATGTAGCATGACCACTCATGCAGTTTGGATTAAACGCTTTCTAGATAACTTAAGCCTCGATAAGTTTGGATTAAACGCTTTCTAAGAATCAATTAAAATATACTGTGATAATCGAGCAGCAATAAGCTTGATTAACAATGGTACTATAGTTCTAGAGGGAGGCACATTGAGATTCAAGATCACTATAAACAATAAATTACGGTAACCTACATACCTACAAGTGACATGTTAGGCGACTCTCTAACCAAAGGAATAACGACAAGTATACACATAAAACATGTAGATTTAATGAGACTTGGTGATGCATGAGTAAAAACTATATGTATTCTTGAATAATGATCCTAGTAGAATTTATCCTCCAGATTAGACTAAACGAATAGTGAGAGTGTAAAAGACTTGACCAATGTGGTCAAGTGAGAGATGTAAAATAGCATGTTTTAACTGCATGGTAAAGCGACCGCCTCCGGCATTTGCGACATGGCCAGTTCTCGTGGAGACCCTAACCAGGGGGACGTGAGGAATGGGGACGAACAATGTGAGGGCATACGTCCTGTATATACCTCCATCAAGAGAGGGATTGTATTACGCATCTCAATTGGAACTCGCTCAAGGAGCCTATAAGAAAAAAATGCAATAGAGAAAGATTGACACACACACATATATTGTTATAAACTGATTTATATAATTAAATAAAGCTGATAAGTTAGCCATTAAAATACAAAATCGAAAGATTGCTTATAAGCACTGTGATTGTTTGGTCAAACACTCTTGCTGCTATCATTCATGCATAGGCCAAAAACATATCCGGGTAATTTCTAACCGTTGGGAATAAAATATTAGTATGTAATTCTAAGCTGTTATTTAATATTTGGGGTTGGATTTATTCATAACCTTGTTATATAGTTTAACTATACATACTTAGTATGCATGTATTAAGACAACTAGTTGGTTTAACCCATTTTTCAATGGGCCAAACTCCAAAAATTCTATCCGTCACTACAACAAAATTAAGCTATAGTGACGCTTTTTCAAAATCCGTCATTAAATTAATCATTGCTAAATATATAAAGACGATATTATTCGTTGCGAAATGAGTTTTGCTGCTCAAAATGAGCGACGAATATTATATCTACAGTTATATCGTTAGCAGCGGTTCATATAACTACGCTTATCCGTTGCTATGTTTCAAAATATCAACTAATCATCGTTATTTTTTAGTTCAAAATTTAATGACGATTAATTAGAAGTTTGAAAAATAATAACGGATAAGCGTCGCTATGTGAGCCGTGTTAATGATATAATGACATATATGATATTCGTCGTTAATTTCGAGTACAAAAAATTATTTCGCAACGAATATTATCGTCGTTATATATTTAACGACGACTAATTTAATTATGGATTTTGAAAAAATCATTATTATAGCTCAATTTTTTTAGTGCGAACTGAGCCATTCAAATTAGCTCGTACTCACTACGTTGCAACTTATCAATTTAAATATCAAACTTGATATTTATAAAATTAACGACTGCAGCGATGGATGGAAGATGGAACCCCATTACGTTTAAATTATAAACCACGCAAATCCACGTCTCCCGCCAAAATCCTTGTCATATATATAGCAGCAAGAGCCTCAGGACACATCCCAAGCTCCATCTTGATCCAGCCCGAATGGCCTCGCTCCGGCGGCGCCGCCTCCGGGGCATTGCTCCTCCTCTTCGTCATCTCTTCACCCGTCGAAGGCACCGACAGCTGGCTGCAGGTGTGGACGTCGGACGACTGCCAGGGAGAGCTCATATGCGGCTGTGGCTGCTTCGATCTCGCCACCTTCCCCAACTTCCGCTTCGAGTTCGGCGGCTCCTCCAGCGCGAAGCCGCTGGAGTACAGCGACTCCAGCGGCTGCGTGTGCAGCGATCCGCTGCGATGCGCCTCCTACAACTTCAGCATCAACACCTGCACCCCGTTCTTCAACGTGACCACAACGGGCAGCATCAAGCTCTCTTGCTCGTCCTCTTCCTCTCTGTGATTAGTTTGCTGTTACTTGTTCTTCGTGTTGGATTGGAATTGTTTTGATGTGGTGTTCTTTGCCTGTTCCTTCAGTAAAATAAAAAAGAAATTGAGCCATCCAATAAAAAAATATTTACACTCATAATTCTGAGTAACTTCGTAGTTTCCTCGATACTCTCTATAATCATGAATCACTTAGGACCATGAATAGTACTTCAACTCTTACACTTATAATCATGTGTTAACTTCCATCTAATTTTCCGTTAACTATAACGGTATCCGTCAAGTATTTTACATTTTATACCCTTTAGCTTTCAATTATTTACAAATAAGCTTATTATCTCCCTCCTCCTCCTTGCTCCCTTCATCCTCCAAGCATCATCCACATCCTCCTCCAAGAAGCAACTAGCTCCTCCGACCACCACCTCCTCCCATTCATCCTCCAAGCAACACCCCCCATCCCAGGTCGGAGCCTTCGCCCTCCTGCGGCCCACCATGTCCCCCGGTCCTGCAAGCCCCATGTCGTGCCCCCACCCCCACCCCCACACACCTCCACCTACAAGTCTCCCCCTCCCCTCGCGCGCCTTTGCCTGCAGCCCCCCCTTCGTGCCTTTGCCTGCAACCCCCCCCCCCCCCCCCCCCCCCCCTTCCCCGTGCCTCCGCCTGCAGATCCCCCCTCCCCCCGCGTGCCTCCGTCTGCAGATCCCCCCTCCCCCCGCGTGCCTGCCTACAACCCTCCCCTTCCCGCGCCTCTGCCTGCAGGTTCCCCCTCTCCCACACGCCTTCTCCTGCAGCTCCCCCTCCCCTGCACACCTTCGCCTGCAGCCCCCCTCCCCGCGCCTCCGCCTGCAGGTCCACCCCCACCCCCCGTGCCTCCGCATGCGGTCCCCTCTTAGTCCAGGTCATGCTCTCCCCCCAGATCCAGGCCGCGCCCCACCTCCCTTCCTGCGAATCTCCATCCTCCGCGCACCTCCGTCCGCCTACCTCCGTCGCTGCCCGCCGCCCTCCGTGAAATACTCCACCACCTGCAGCAAGCACCAGGATGGAACCCACCTCCTCCTTCCTTCTTTTTTTTGATTAATCTCAACCGTTATATCACAGATTAACTCAGCTATCTGGTTGAGTTAATGAACTAAACTAACGGAATGTTATGGGTGTAAACAGAGTGGTTATTTAGGGTTTTGGGTGGAATTCATGATTATAGAGGATATCCGAGGTAATTACGAAATTACTCAGGATTATGGGTGTAAATATCCCTAAAAAACATGTGATGTTGTAGTATCATCCCATTACTGTTCGTGATTTAATTTGCTTCAAATGTACCCATTTGGTTTAAACAATCTTATATTACACTCTTAAAAAGGGCATCAGTATGGATTTTATAAAAATATGGGGGGTTACAAGCGTAATTGCAAAAAACCGGAGAATAAATATTATTAGAAAAGTATAGAAGGGCACATGCGCAAAAATCCTTTTATTTCTAAATTATTTGCATTTAATTTGTGTGTTGATCTTAATGTTTAGTTTATTTGCAATTACTGCACATGCAGCGGCTGTAACAGAGATTCTATAATGAAATATATATTTCAATCCATCGCAATATCTTACATTGTTAGATATATAAATGATGAAAATATTTGTATCGGAATCACAATTTGGATTTGAGATTATCGATGAATGATATATCTGTTGCTAAGTACTAGCAACGCGGTTTATATAGCAATAATTATTCTTTTCTTTCTCATCGAAATTTATTTATTAATTGCCATTTTATGCGATGATTAGTGTAAAATTTGATGATATAAAATGTAACGAATAATTAGTTTTATATGGAAATGAGTATTTGATAGCATTAGCAATATATAGCAACATCTATGTCACTGTGGACTATTATTTTAGCAGATAACAATATTTGGGGTAATTTCAAATACAAATCATAATGATATCCATTGCCTTCTAAATTAGGCGTCACTGTGGACTCTTTTTCCGTATACATTAAATTTCCATATTATATACCTTCTAGTTATTTTTCATTGCAATATAATTAATAAAAATTATCTGAGTCCTTATGTTCGACCCTGTTAATCACCACTACACACATATCACGTAATCTCACAAGGACTCATTAAAAAACACTTCTTAAAATTAAGAAAATCATTAATATCATATTGACGTTTGTTGCTTAGGACTGTGAGATTTTTGTTTCATTTTTATTATGATTGTTATCTAATTTATTTGGTGACCAAAGTCTTGTATTTTCAGGTAATAACCCTAAGAAGACCAATTTTTATTCTTTTGGAAATCGACCCTCTCGGTTAATTATAAGTACGAGATTACGCGTATAAGTGCGGGAAGTTGTAAAATTCCAAAATATAATCCCCAAATATTTTGAGGGAAGAATCGTAAAATGAGACTTCCCCATAGAGGAGCTAACCCTGCCCCCCCTCCTCTCCCTGTCCTTTTTTATTTTTTTGAAAAAATACTTCCGTGAATTTTCATAATATATCCCTATATCATGTCATTCAGGTTTCAGGCAAAACAAAGACTTTCTACGGCCTCCATTCGGAGGGGGATCGATTTCAACAATTCTGCTACCTTTAAAAAATGATTGTCTGGATGGAGGCTATAAGTGTCTATGTTTTCGCACGAAACTTGAATGGCACAATATACGGATATAATGATAAAAATTCACGGATTCATTTTAAAAAAATTAAAAATGAGAAGAAATAGGGTGAGGGAGCCAAGTTAGCTCCCTCAGGGGACAGTCATGTTACCCATAATATATAGTTAGTGAATCTTAACGGAATGATCGTGTGAGGTGATGGATCTCCATTTATTCCCGCAACGAGTAGTACGGAAAGTTTAATACAATGGTGGGAGTAACTAGAGCTCCACTAAAGTGCGAGAAACTAGTATGGTACGAGAAGTTCAAATCAACTTTTTCGTGAGATGAAAATCACTGTTATGAAACCTTTAGGAGTGTATCATGTTAAGACAAGTAGGGAAAAAACTAGTTTAAGAAGCTTAATTAGATGCTAGCACGTATATATTACTTGCATCTTACATATAGTTACAAAATCCACATGCACGTATTTTCCCCCTCATGTTTTTGTTCGTATATTTGTTAATGAAACTCAAGTGGTTATTTCATGTATTACCCTCAATCTGATTTATTATTCTATTACTACAACTTGAGTCAACATGAACACGTCATGATAGTTTGAGATTTTTTTTAACATTATTGATGGCATGATAACGATAAGCAGAGCTAAGTTCTATATCTCGTGGTGGGAGCCACCTCTAGAGTCCGATTACCGGTCCGATACGGACATCAATGGCCTAGAGGGCAACACCTTCTGGGGGTGTCAGGTTCAATGGAACCTAGTGGAAAGTCACATATTAACTCGGTACCGATGTCATCACGATGTGTTTAATGTATGATCAAATGTGCAAGTGAAAGCCGTTAGTGCCAGCGGAGGGTGTTAATGGACCGACTTAGCTATAAGAGTGATTTTTAAGTGTATGTGTGCAACTGTAGAGCATCATTACTGAGAATGTATGAAACCCTTATAAGTTTGTAGATATAACTGTATTATCATACTTCTTATTAATTTTATCAAGCCATCCTTGAACTTTGTTTCTTTCTTAAAATATGCTAAGCTTTTTGTCTTACGAGAATTTTGTCGCTCATATGTTTGCCCTGCTGCAGGTTCCTCGGAAGAGTAGCACATTGAAGAAGTGAGTAGCTGACGGAAGATTCGTTATTTTCTCTTGGTAATGCTAGTTTTTCCTTTTCGTCATCTTAGTTCTAGATGTACCCAAGGAACATTTTATGAGTTTCCCGTTCCCGGTCTTTGTCTTGTTATTGACGTCTTATATGAGATGTGACTTTAGTCTTTGATTTTGTCAAGCTACTCTATGATGTTTTTCTTTGGTGATTCCATTTCTTGTCTTTTCATCTGTCTTCTTAATTGTGGATTTTGATATGCATGAGTAATCCTCGGATCTGACATGGCATGCGTTGTTACATTGTGCTTCCGCTGGTCACACGGATCCGGGTTCGTTACATATTTCCACGGCTAAAGGTGTTGGCTGAAAACCTGGATA